>CM050999.1:643143-653143 GCA_027704905.1 Muraenolepis orangiensis
CCCTGGAACTGTGGGGAAATCTGAAAGAATACGCCCATTGGTTGATCAAATTGTCATTCCAAACATATGCTCTCATTCAGTTTAAGGGCCAGGGCCTTCTATCATGGATAAAGTGTACCTTGGTTGATGGATATTCTTCCCAGCAACCCGGAAAAATATCTGATTGGTTTAATTTTCTTTCGAACACAAAACCACTCAAATGCGTAGTGCATGGACCGAGAAAGACAAACAAATCAACGTAACACTGTAATAGTACAGATCAACAATACACATACGATTCTCATTTATTCATTTTATTTAAATTGTATAATAATAATAATAAATTATATTTAAAAGCGCACTGTTAATTTAAGTAGAAAAAAACTCAAAGTGCGACAGAGTACAAATGGTTTAAATAAAACAACAAAATAAAAGCAGCAACGTTTATGCCGGCATGGAGCAGTGGGGTTTTTAAAAATCTAGATGAAAGGCTATTCAAAAAATATGTGGTTTTAGGCCTTTTTTAAAACATCCACAGTCTGTGGTGTCCTCAGCTAGTTTGGGAGGGCTTTCCACAGTCTCGGAGCAGCGGAGCAGAAGGCTTGGTCTCCCATGGTTTTCAGTTTGGTCCTGGGGGGAAGGAGGAGGTTTGAATTTTCAGAGTGTAGGGTCCTTGTGGAGGTTTGTGGGGTGAGCAGTTCTTTGATGCATTTCCATGAATGCTCCCTGGATGAATAGGTGAAGAGGGTGATTTTTGTCAATCCTGAGTGAGACCGGGAGCCAGTGCAATGATTTGAGTATGGGTGCGATGTGTTCATACTTCCGCACTCTCATCAGGATCCTAGCAGCGCTGTTCTGGATGTATTACAGCTTCTGGATGTTCTTGCTAGGAATCCCAATGAGAAGTGCATTACAGTAGTCTAATCTGGAGGAGACAAAGGCGTGGACAAGCTTTTCAGCATCTGACAGACTGAGTGTGGAGTTTCACAATTTTTCTGAGGTGATCGAAGGAGGTCTTGAATGTTTGTTTGATGTGGGACTCAAAGGTCAGGTAAGGATCCATTTTAACACCCTGATTGGTAACAGTTGATGAGAGTGAAATGTTCTGACGGAGAAGGTGATGCTGGTGATGGAGGATGAAAGGACCTGATGTCGAGTGCCAACTAGAATGGAGCTGTTTAATTGAAGGAAGTTGTACTTCATCCACACCTTTATCTCCTCCATATCTCCTCCATATCTCTGCATGTGGCTATGTTGGAATGATCCTTGAGGGACTCCACAGTTCACAGAGTGTGTTTGTGATTTTGCCACTCCCAAGGTGACGTGCTCAGTGCTCCCGGTGAGATATGAGGTGAACCGGTTTAGGGCAGAGTCAGAGAGTCCAATTGTCGAGCGAAGACGATGGAGTAGAATGTCATGGTCGACAGTGTCAAATGCTGCAGTTAGATCCAGGAGGATGAGGAGGGATGGAGATCCGGTGTCAGCTGTCATCAGCAGGTAATTAGTCACCCTGACTAAGGCAGTTTCTGTACTGTGGCCCTGCCGGAAACCAGACTGGAATTTTTCAAAAAGGTCATTGTGTTTGAGATGTTCATGAATCTGAATGGCAATTACTTTCTCCAGCACCTTTGATAGAAATGGCAGGTTGGAGATGGGTCTGTAATTAGCAAGGGGTCTAAGGTAGGTTTTTTGAGGAGTGGTTTGATGACAATAGCATTTAATGGTGATGGAACATGACCAGACTGGATGGAGTGGTTTATCACTGAAGTGATCAGGGGACATATGGCACCAATGTTAGATTTGACCAGGGCTGTGGGAAAGAGGTCCAGGGCACAGATGAAGGGTTTCATCTTTTTGATGATGGCCTCAACTTTATGCTGCAAGAAATCAGTGAAGCAGCAAAGAGGCTGGGTAGGTCCGGGATGGGGGTTGATGGTCAGGACTGGCAGAGCAGCGGAGTTTGGGAGGAGTTTTTTTCCTAAAAAATGCAATGAAATGGTCACACTGCTCCTCTGTGTTGTCTTTGTGTAAGGGTCTGAGGTTTGAGGAGATGATTTATGGTGGAAAAAAGTTGCTTGGAGTTGCCAGGGCAATTGTTGATGATAGTGGAGTAAATCTTTGACCTTGTGTCTCTGAGGCACTTTGCATAGGCCTTTTGGTGGTCCCGGTATGCCTGTCTGTGAAAAGTGAGTCCAGAAACATTGAGGCGCCGCTCGAGGACACCCCGCTGTCAGGTGTACCAGGGGGTTGAGCGTGTGAAAGTGACTGTTCTGGTTTTGATAGGGGCGTGGAGATCCAGGATATTACTCAGAGATTTATTGTAAAAGTCCACAGATTCATTGACTTATGTAGGAGTAATTGTGGAGGGATGCTGGAGATCCAAAGTCATGGTGATGGTTGATGTTTTTCAGATTTCTGAAACGGATTTGAAGCTTGGGTTTGGTGTGGGGTAGCGGCAGCTCCATTGAAATGGCCTGGTGATCCGACTCACCTAGATCGTACACTGATAGTTTACTAATGGGGGCAGAGTGTGTGATGACAAGGTCCAATGTGTGTCCCCCAGTGTATGTGGGGACATCAACATATTGTGTTAGGTTGAGGCAGTCCAGAAGGTGTAGGAACTCGGCTGCATAGTGACAGGAGGGGGTGTTAACGTGAATATTTATGTCTCCTAGTATTATAATGTTGGCAGAGGTAGCGCAGAGTGTAGTGAGAATGTTGTGCATCTCTGGGATGAAAGCTGAGTTGAGGGGGGATTCACATTTAAATCCAAGGCCATCAAATGAGGATAGTACAGGCAGAGGCAGGGGGGACAGTTCCAGTGCATTTCTATGCATTATTGCAAAGCCGCCACCACGACCAGTGCTGCAAGCTTTTTCCAGGTAGCTGTAGCCAGGGGGACAGACTTAATTTAGGGCAGAGTAAACCTCAGGCTGTTGCCACGTTTCCGCGAGGAACATAACGTCTATTCCCTTGTCCATGATGTGGTCTTGTATGAATGATGATTTGTTTGTCAGGGATTGTGCATTAAACAGTTATATTTGGACTGTGGATGAAATGATGGATTTCTGTAGGGTCCGGAGTAAACTGGAATCCACTCCACGTTTTTCGCACAGCTCAGTGTGTAGCAGTCTCGCAGTGTTTCCCGTACTATTTACACTGAGAGCATCAGCGCTCTGATGACGTGGCAGACGTGCGACAGTGGTCCAGATGGAAGGAATGGATGATACAGGCGGCATGGTTGGTGGTAAACAAACTTTCTACGAGAGCCTCTGCGGATGTTACTAGGTCGGCGTAATAGTTCAAGGTGTTTGATGGCTGAGATGCACGTTGGGGTTGTGTGGTTGTTGAGACTCAGCAGTTGCAGGATTGAATACTTTGACATCATGCCGGTGGCCGCAGGTTCTCGTCTGGAGCTAGCTGTTAGCCATAGACAGAAAACTGTTCAGCAAATATGAGACCCATAGCATGGCAGGAGGAGACGAAGCTGGGAGAAACGGTCTGTGTCAAAGCAGCAGGTTAGCCGGCAGGCTGTTCGACGGCTAGCTGTGGAGGCAGCTGTCCAAGCCGGCCAGATAATTTATGTATATATTTACTTTATTTATATACTTTTAATATATGTTTTTATGTATTATTTATAGTTTTTTTATTAATTAATTAATATTTTTTTTTAGAGAGAGTATCACCCAGCATAACACTCCCACCCTTCATAGAGAGCCCAGAGTGACGCTCCCACCGCTTCATAGAGAGACCAGAGTGACACTCCCACTGCTTCATAGAGAGCCCAGAGTGACACTCCCACTGCTTCATAGAGGGCCCAGAGTGACACTCCCACTGCTTCATAGAGAGCCCAGAGTGACACTCCCACTGCTTCATAGAGGGCCCAGAGTGACACTCCCACTGCTTCATAGAGGGCCCAGAGTGACGCTCCCACCCGCTTCATAGAGAGTGACGCTCCCACTGCTTCATAGAGAGCCCAGAGTGATGCTCCCACCACTTCTTAGGGAGACCAGAAAGACACTGCCACCGCTTCCTAGAGAGCCCAGAGTGACACTCCAACCGCTTCATAGAGAGCCCAGAGTGACGCTCCCACCGCTTCATAGAGAGCCCAGAGTGACACTCTTCCACCACTTCCTAGAGAGCCCAAAGTTCTCCCACCACTTCATTGAGATCTGCGGTGATGCCTTGGTGTCTGTATCTCTGTGTCACAGGCGGCCACCGTGTGGTGGTTCACACCTGAAGCCCCGGCTGTGAGGGTCCCCTGGGGAAGGCTGGTCTCTGTGGCTGTGATTGTGTACGTTTGATCAACGTATACGTCATTAGGAGGAGAAGCCCAGTGGCTCCACCCCCTCATGCTTCTTCTCACGGCTTAGATTCCCACCTGGAGTGAGCTGAATGAATGAGGATGCTGTTGACAATTTTGTTGTACTTGTACGATGACAATAAAGGCATTCTGATTCAGATTCATAGGCTCCATGTCATCCCTCTATCCTTCTACCTACTTTCCTGTCTCTCTTGACTCTCCCGTCTATCGTTAAATCAGCCCGTCTATAGCCCATGCTCCTTATCTCCCCCAAACGTAAACACACATCACCCACCACACGCCATTTACAATTACAAACACAGGCGGTGGTGGGGATGGTGTGTGTGTGTGAGGGTGTAGCACGGCATGGAATCGAGGACAAAACAGGGGGGGATAGAGAGAGAGAGAGATAATAGGGTTGAAAGAGAGAGAGAGAGAGAGAGAGAGAGAGAGAGAGAGAGAGAGAGAGAGAGAGAGAGAGAGAGAGAGATGGCGGTCGATAGATGGAGAGATGGCGGTCTGAAGGAGTCACGTGCGGTGGGTTCGATTCCCCGCTCCCTGTGGTGTTGGTATTGAAGCGATATGGAACAAGGTGATGGAGCGCCCGATAGTGGAGGCTGGCCGAGGTGTGTTGATGCGTTATCTCCCTTTGCATCATCGTGGAATAGATGGGAGGAATATACCGGAATACGTTGTGTTCACACACAACCCCTTCAGTTTGGTTTTTTTGGGCGAGAGCGCGATTGCTTTTTGAAGCGTAGCGAGATAACGTTTTAATAAAGTTCTCTTTTTTTTTGGTCAATTTAGTTTCTAATAATGAGGAAAGACAATGTGATTCGTCTTCCTTCCAATTTCCTACATTTTATGTATCATCTCAGTTTTCAGTAAGTTGTGATTTTGCTTCCCTCACCAACACTTCCAAATCATTGATTGTTCTCATTGGTTGTAGGACAATGTTATGGAGGCCTGTAATCAATCAATATATGATATTGATTGATTTTGTATTAATGTATGACTGAAGTAAAAACAAACAGCAGCTAACTGATTTGACATTATACACTGACATATTTAATTGAATATTATTTGTAATCAGGGTGCATTCACCTCTTTATTTGTATGCTATGTACGAAGATAAATTATATTTTTATGAAATTTTGCACCTTTGGTGTGCCTTGGCAATCTAAGGAGCTGTTTATTCTCCCACAGTCTACTATCCATTCAGTGATACATTAATAATGAATTTAATAAATACAACTGGATCAGTATCCAGTCCTGTCTATAAATAAGTAAAGTAAAGTAAATCATATCAATGCATTGGTTGAAGTTATTGAGTCAGAGGAGCAGCATGAGAACCACTTTGAATGACTTGATGTCTGATCTGACAGGTGAGCTAATGCTAACCCATGGGCTCATGCTAGTGGAGAATGTGTGAACTACAAAACAAGATCAGACGAGGCAATACACTCAAGAACTACAAACTACAAACTACAAACTACAGAACACTAAACAGGAACATGTGATTACACAGGCTGCTGTGTAACCCCGCTGTGACTTATTTTTATGTGCTGTATGTGTATGTCTGGATGTGTGTAATAAAGGAGGTCATCTGGGCGAACAAAGCCCAGCTTGTGGAGACCTTAGTGTGGGGATGTCCCACTCGTTAGCCCCCATGGAGAGACCTTAGTGTGGGGATGTCCCACTCATTTGCCCCCATGGAGAGACCTTAGTGTGGGGACGTACCACTCATTAGCCCCCATGGAGAGACCTTAGTGTGGGGACGTCCCACTCATTAGCCCCCATGGAGAGACCTTAGTGTGGGGACGTACCACTCGTTAGCCCCCATGGAGAGACCTTAGTGTGGGGACGTCCCACTCATTAGCCCCCATGGAGAGACCTTAGTGTGGGGACGTCCCACTGGTTAGCCCCCATGGAGAGACCTTAGTGTGGGGACGTCCCACTGGTTAGCCCCCATGGAGAGACCTTAGTGTGGGGACGTCCCACTCGTTAGCCCCCATGGAGAGACCTTAGTGTGTGGACGTCCCACTGGTTAGCCCTCATGGAGAGACCTTAGTGTGGGGACTTCCCACTCGTTAGCCTCCATGGAGAGACATTAGTGTGGGGACGTCCCACTGGTTAGCCCTCATGGAGAGACCTTAGTGTGGGGATGTCCCACTCATTAGCCCTCATGGAGAGACCTTAGTGTGGGGACGTCATTCTCATTAGCCCTCAGGGAAAGACACGCTGCACTTTACAAACAGCGGTGCCAGGAAGGTGTTCTAGAAGTTTTCTTAATGGCTCTGGTGTGTGTGTTTGTGTGTATGTGTGTCTGTTTATCAGACCCATGGGAGTGTACCTAGTGTTGATGATTAAAGGTACGAGTTATGCTTTTTGAAGGGCTTAGTAATACTAATTCCATGACTCATTTCCCCGGTGAACCCATGAGTAAGGAGCCGTACTTATGACAAGCATTATGAGAGGAATTTTGTAAAAAGGAGTTAATTTGCTGCCTTAAAAACAAGAGTTAACTAAAGGTCAAATAAGCTTTGTTTCAACTAACCAAGTTAAGTTATACAAGTTGTTTAATTAATGATCAAACATTTTTACAACTTTATACATTGAGTTAAAGAAACTTAAGATGTTACATTATCGAGTCAAGAAAATTTCAAATTCCACACTATCTTAGCTCTTTCAAGTAAAAAATACGTAAAACTATATTCATACCAATTGCCAATTCAAGTTTTAAGGCAGCAATTGAACTTTTGAAATTTTTTAAATTTTCAAATTGAATAAACAAGTTTATTTTATTTGTATCTCTTGAATAATAATGGCAAGTTAACTAGTTTCCTTAAACTTCATACTGAATCAACTTAGAACTTTAACCATCAGACAGAAGTGTATTAATAGGAGATCAAGGCTTAAAGTTGATGCAGTTGCTCAAGTATCTTTATTGTTAAAAATAAATAAACATACATAAAAAAATATACATACTCATAAATATACATAAATTCACATAAACAATTTGAACATAGCCAGTACTATGACTATTGGTTGACTTTGTTTTACCCAATTTTAACCAATAGTTGACTTTTATTTTTCTGCATGCATTACCGAGTTCTTAAATCCAAAATAATACACGCTAATGCAAGTCACCTGGTACCCAGCCTCCATATCCCTTTTGGCTGCATTGCTTACCCCCGCCCCTTAAGACAGATCAGACCAGATCATCAGACAGATTTATGTTAAAATGTAACAAAATGCACATCCACATATTTGCATTCCAGAAATAGTTATGTCTTACATCACACATCTTGATGACATCTGATGGTTCTTCGCCAGATACGTAGTGTGGCAGGCCAAGCAGAGCAGCAGTCCTCCTCCTCTCATTTGTGTCCTAAAAGACAAAGATGCAGAGAGATTAAAATGTTGTAGCAAACATAACAAATGTTGGCTAATTTTATGGTCGACATAATATCCACTTCCATCTTTCTCAAGGCAGTCCAAAATGTCTTTGAGTGCCTGCTTTTTTACATACCTGGTTGCTGCTTTATACACCTCCAGCAATCTTGGGACCAGGCCATCAAGTCCATTCAGAAAAGATTAAAGTGAGACATGGAGAGACACGTGACACGTGAGAGAGGACAGTGAGAGAGGACACATGAGAGAGGACAGTGAGAGAGGACACGTGAGAGAGGACACGTGAGAGAGGACAAGTGAGAGAGGACACGTGAGAGAGGACAATGAGAGAGGACAGTGAGAGAGGACACGTGAGAGAGGACACGTGAGAGAGGACACGTGAGAGAGGACACGTGAGAGAGGACAGTGAGAGAGGACAGTGAGAGAGGACACATGAGAGAGAACATGTGAGAGAGGACACGTGAGAGAGGAAACGTGAAAGCGGACACGTGAGAGAGGACACATGAGAGAGGACACGTGAGAGAGGACAGTGATAGAGGACAGTGAGAGAGGACACGTGAGAGAGGACACGTGAGAGAGGACAGTGAGAGAGGACACGTGAGAGAGGACACGTGAGAGAGGACAGTGAGAGAGGACACGTGAGAGAGGACACGTGAGAGAGGACACGTGAGAGAGGACAGTGAGAGAGGACACGTGAGAGAGGACACATGAGAGAGGACAGTGAGAGAGGACACGTGAGAGAGGATACGTGAGAGAGGACACGTGAGAGAGGACACGTGAGAGAGGAAACGTGAGAGCGGGCACGTGAGAGAGGACACGTGAGAGAGGACAGTGAGAGAGGACACGTGAGAGAGGACACGTGAGAGAGGACAGTGAGAGAGGACACGTGAGAGAGGATACGTGAGAGAGGACACGTGAGAGAGGACACGTGAGAGAGGACACGTGAGAGAGGAAACGTGAGAGCGGGCACGTGAGAGAGGACACGTGAGAGAGGACACGTGAGAGAGGAAACGTGAGAGAGGACATGTGAGAGAGGACACGTGAGAGAGGAAACGTGAGAGCGGGCACGTGAGAGAGGACAGTGAGAGAGGACACGTGAGAGAGGACACGTGAGAGAGGACACGTGAGAGAGGACACGTGAGAGAAGACACGTGAGAGAGGACACGTGAGAGAGGAAACGTGAGAGCGGGCACTGAGAGAGGACACGTGAGAGAGAACACGTGAGAGAGGACACGTGAGAGAGAACACATGAGAGAGAACACGTGAGAGAGGACACGTGAGAGAGGACACGTGAGAGAGGACAGTTAGAGAGGACACATGAGAGAGGACACGTGAGAGAGGACATACATGAGAGAGTACACGTGAGAGAGGACACGTGAAAGCGGACACGTGAGAGAGGACACATGAGAGAGGACACGTGAGAGAGTACACGTGAGAGAGGACACGTGAGAGAGGACACATGAGAGAGTACACGTGAGAGAGGACAGTGAGAGAGGACAGTGAGAGAGGACATGAGAGAAAACACGTGAGAGAGGACAAGTGAGAGAGGACAGTGAGAGAGGACACGTGAGAGAGGACAGCAGCGGCAGAGAGGACAGAGCCCACACAAAAGAAGCAAAGGGAAAAGCAGCAGGAGATATCAATGCTGATGGGTTCTGGTGAAGAGCAACAGACAGAAGCTGAGATCAATGAAATGAAGACATACTTGGAGGACCGAACCAAGGTTGATAAGGAACCACTGACTTGGTGGAAAATATATGAGGAACGCTATCCTAAGCTTGCCAGAGTAGCTAAACGCATCCACTCCATCCCTTCCACATCCACGCCATCGGAGCGCATATTTTCATAAGCCGGCTTCATTGTGACCAAGACACTGAGCTCACTTCTCCCGGACAACGGAGACAAAGTCTGCTTAAGCCTATATTTATTTGTTTGTTTGTATAATTTATATTTACTTTACATTGTTAAAAGAAACGAAAAATATAGTTACATTTTTTTTTTAACAAAAGACAGTTTTTATTCATTGTTTGTTTTATAAAGTTATTGTGTTGGTTTTAAAAGTTCATAAGTTGTGTGATGTTGATGTTATATGCTGTGTTGTGTTGAAATAAATTAACTAAATGTCAGTCTCCTTGTTTATTTTTCCGACTCATTCAGAATCATATTTTAATTACTTGCCGGTGTCGTTAAACAGGCGGCTCGTTTCATGCGTGCGCATGTGCGTCATTAGTCGGCCATTAGTCTACTAATGCCCGACGACCATTGGTCGACCAGGAAAATTTTGGTCCGGGGCAGCCCTACTAG
>CM050999.1:658143-667083 GCA_027704905.1 Muraenolepis orangiensis
GGTAGAGAGAGAGAGAGAGAGGCAGAGGGAAGGAGAGAGAGGGGGGTAGAGAGAGATGGACAGAGGGAAGGAGAGAGGGGGGGTAGAGAGAGATGACAGAGGGGGAGAGAGACAGAGGGAGGAGTAGAGACCGGTCTACCTTTCTCCCAGTCATTCATGTGTGGTGAACTATCCACCATCAACTTCATCAAGTAAGTGCTCTCTATGTACATCCACTGTAGTCAATGACCCCGGGCATCACATGTGTATTTGTCTTTTGTTGTTGTTATGTATCTCATCAATATATTAATTAATTATTTTTGATATGATGCATGAGTGCTTTTGTTTGTGGCATATAGTGCTGTCTGTAATATGGTGGTCATTTCAGATTCACCGTTATTCTAAACGATGAAGTGATTGTTGTAAAAATTCATGGGTGGCAGATGTCAGATTAGTGGTGCGGTATATTATCAGCAATTAGAGGACAATTAGTGGGACATCGTTAACCCTCCTGATTAACAGTCTCCTCTCTCGCTCTCGCTCTCTCTCGTCTCTCTCGTGTCCACACATAATGCACCAACACCATTCTATTCAGTTGTAGGCGTGTCAACCTCACTTCATAAGCTTAAAGAGCTGCAGTTAGGGCTGTTTTCCGCACGTAAAGAGCAAGATTACTACATACTAAATTAGGTCTAAATTCCGCTCATTCATATTTCAGCCTTTTTCGGTCAACATATAGCTAAGCGCCACCACCTGCAGCGGCAAAAATGATCTAAGCAAAAGGGTTGTATAAAGGGGGGGGACCGCCAGGGGGGGGTAGATATACACCCAGTGCCTGACTGGATTATCATAATCAGGCCAATTGCCGACAGGTGTAGGGGGGCACCACTAGAGGCACCGTGCCTGTGGCCACGGCCCCCTGTCACCCACCGAAACCGTCTGACAGGTAACACTACGATTTAGCGTCCCCATATTTGGGGCGCGGACAAGCAAACATCAGACCGCCACTGAGTTGAATGCTCACCACAAATGCATGAGGGGAGAAGAGGTTCTGGAAAATGAAGTGAAGAGGGAAATAATACAGTAGTGGTCAGAGATAGAGAGACATAGGGAGAGAGAGAGGATGAGAGTATGAGAAGAGATGATCGAGAGAGAGGAGAATGAGAGAGAGAGAAGAGAGATGTATTGGACATGTAAAGCAGCACTGAGAACCGTTTAGTCTGAACACCTGAAGACCCATCTTAGCTTAGAACTGACTCAGCTCTAAGGGTCCGAGGCTCTGAGCTGGAACAGAAAATGGGGTGGGGTAGTAACCGGCAGCATTACCATCACGGCCCTTCAAGCTCTGTTAAGCTGGTTGGTGTGGGGAAATATAGAGAAGAAGAACCACCTTTACACCCACCCTTCCCCTCTCCCTCTCTCTCTCTCTCTCTTCTCTCTCTGCTCATCTAGTCTCTCTCTCTCTCTCTCCTATGTCTCTCTCTCTCTGCTCTCTGATCTCTCTTTCTCTCTCTTTATGTTGAGAGAGAGAGATGTGTGTGTGTGTAGTGTGCGTCGTTCGGCAGCCGTCCATCTATCTATTGTCAACATCTGCTCTGATATCGCTACATGAGACAGGAAGGGACCAACGGTAGCACTGTCTCCCCGCTTCAGTGGAGGAGTCTTTGGATACTGATGTGACTCCTGTGACCCCCAGTAGACACCACACTCTCACACACTCACCCCAAGCCCTTGCCCGCCTTCTTTCTCATCTCTCTCCCCCCTTTCTCTGTCTCTCTCTTTTGAACTAATCTATATGTCTATCTATGTCTTCTTTTTCACTCTCTCTCTTCTCTCTCCGATCTCAGGTGACATTTAAGGGGAGCCCGCGATTCTTCAGGGGAATCACACCAACTGTGGTTCCACACACACACACACACACAACACACACACACCACACAACACACACACACACACACACACCAAACACACATTATGGTATATTTAAACCCCTGCTACATGGCGTTCTGTTTGTTCGGGTGTCTGTACTGTGTGTCTGTCTGTCTGTCTGTTCGTCTGCGTCAGTCTGTCTGTCTGTCTTGTCGTCTGTCTGTCTGTACGTCATGTTGTCGTGTCTGTCTGCTGTCGGTCCTGGCTGTCTGTCTGTCTGTCCAGTGTGTCTGTCTGGTCTGTATGTGTGTCTGTTGTGTTTGTCTAGATTCAAATGATTTATTGATTTGGAATTTTTGGAATGAAGTTCTTTATGAATTCAAAGATATATATATACTGTAAGTAACAAGGTACGACCTTTTTTGCATTAAACCTGTAAGGGGTTTGGTGGATTGGAAGGCCAATTACGCGATTTAAGAACATGTAGAGGAAATATCTGGATCAAGGACAATGAGAATGCACAATAAAAAAAAAGGGTTTTTAAAAAAAAAAAACAAATTATGAAATGTAATGAACTGCTGATTTAGAGGGGTGTGCTTAGCCTTAGCAAATAATAGGTTAAAGGGGACTATTTGGTGTGCGGAGGATGCTCTCTCCTGAGTAGTTGGTTGTTGTTTTTTGAGACTTTTATTTGGAGGTTTTTAACACCCATATCCCACATGCCTGCATGTGCTCCTGATGGTGTAGGACCTTCGGTAGATATATTCCACCACTATCTGGAGCACATGCCCAGTGAAGTGTGATAACACACATACACACGCACACACAATCACACACACACACACACACACACACACACACACACACACACACACACAGCACACAACACAAAACAACACACACACACACATCAATCTTCCACTGTAATCCAATTAGTCATGGCATAGTGCGTAGGAAAGAGCTCTGGGTGTGTGAGTGTCGTGAGGGCCATGATCAGGGCCATGGAGGAGATGGGGTCGTGTTAGAGGACAACGTCAGATAGGAAGGGAAAAAATTGTACCGTCGTCAAAGAGGCTTTTCAAATGATCCAGATTTAAAGGGAACGGAGGAGGGAGGGAAAAGACAACTCAGGGACTCACTGCCATTTAACAGGTGAAGCAGAGATAAAGAAGAACCAGACTGCTGATAAAGGATAGTGAGCGATGAGAGAGAGAGAATTTTTGAGGTGAGACAGAGAAGAGGAGAGGGATAGAGGAGATAGAGTCCTGCCGTGCCGTGTGCGAGACGAGAGTGAGAGAGAGAGAGAGAGCACAGAGAGAGGAGAGAGAGGAGATGAGAGAGAGAGGAGAGAGGAGGGACGAGCGAGCGAGAGAGGAGATGAGAGCGGACAGAGAGGAGAAGCGAGAGAGGAGGAGAGAAGAGAGTGAGGGAGATGGAGATGAGTAGAGGAGAGAGGTGAGAGAGCAGAGCATGGAGGGAGAGAGTGGAGGGAGGGAGAGGGTCGAGGAGAGGGAATGGGAGAAGAGAGCGAGCGAGGGAGAGAACAGCGAGAGAGGACAACCTGAAGGACGTGACGCTGGGACCACGGGACATCCTGCTCTTCCAGTCTTCCAGCGCCTCTGTTGAGAGGAAACGATCGCTGGGGGGGTGCGTGAGAAGAGCTACATCAGTTCAGCCCACCCCCCCTATGAGAAGAATGCAAGTTCATATGAAACCACAAATGTATTCACGGAAACTTGATGTTGTTGGGGAATTCTTAGATCATATATCACACCACAGCTTCCTCTGTTTGCTTGTGTGGGGTGAGGTGTGTGTAGTGTGTGGTGTGTGGTGTGTGTGTAGGTTTGTGTGTGTGTGTGTGTATCTGTGTGTGTGCTGTGTGTGTGTGGTGTGTGTGTGTGTGTGTGTGACTGGGGCTTGTGTGTTAGTGTGTGCTGTGTGTGTGGCCTGTGTGTGGTGAAGGTAGGATATTAACATTCAGATTACAAGCATTGACAATACGGCCTGCAAACTTTGTTTATTGTGTTCTCATGTTACGTTTCTGTAATTTCTGCATTTGTGTTGGCTGATTTAATAATAGTAATTAAAAAAAATAATAATGATATAATAATAAAAGAGTCTTAAGCTAGAAGTGTACACTTCTGTCTGTCTAGAGTCCTTCTGGTTTATCTGTAGAGTCTGTGAGTTCTGCCTATTTTCTCATGTGACTGAGTCAGTACTGAGTTTTACGAGTCAGTTTGTGGTTTGGGGGGGGGGGGAGTTAGTACTGGAGTGACTAGTGAGTAGTACTGAGTAATTACTGAGTTAGTACGGAGTCAGTACTGAGTAGTACAGTAGTCAGTTGTGATAGTACAGAGTCAGAAGTGAGTTAATCTGAGTGAGTAGTGAAGGTTAGTACAGAGTCATAGTGAGTTAGTACTGAGTCAGTACTGAAGTTTAACTACTGAGTCAGGACTGAGTCAGTACTGAGGTTACTACTAGAGTCAGGACTGACGTCAGGACTGAAGTTAGAGAGAAAGATGAGAGTACTAAAACTCAGCCTCTACTCAGTACTGACTCAGTACGAGTGAGTACTCTCAGTTTCTTTCTTTCATCCATATCAAATGTAAAGTGCACACTGCCATCATTAGTTAACAAATATGACTACAAGTGCACACAATGGATGTCAATGAAGAGAGAGAGATAGAGAGAAGGGGCGAGGAGAGAGAGAGAGAGAGAGGGGGTCAGTATAGGACACTTCTACTTGGGTGACGTGTGGATGGCGGCAAAACCGCCCCTTATCACTGGCTTTATGAAAGGTGCCACTCTAACACGCTACTGGATAACTTTAGCTGTTAGTGAACCACAATACAATGAATGATACTAATAAAAATAGGGTTGATATAAAGCAGTGTGAATGCAAGACCCGCTTCTGCCAAAGTGTATGTTTAAGTGGAGTGAACTGTGACATGAACAGTGTTGATTGTGGATGCCTATAGTTATGTGTATAGTATCTCTCTATCACACACCCAGTCACTCAGTGGGTTAAAGACAGAGATTGTTTCTCGAGCTGTGCAGAAAAACTCCCAACTCGAATTAAAACATCAAAATGTGAGCTATGCATGTCCAATTTGACCCGCATAGTTGAAAGATTGTGTGCGTGCAGGTTAGTGTGTTTGTGTGGAGTGCGGTGTGTTAATTGAGTATTGAATCTCATTCACTCAATGAATTAGGTGGTTCAGAAAGACAAAACGAGTGTACATGTAAACAGACAAACAGCAGGTAGGCAACGGTGAACGTAGGCGGAGAAAAGCGCAATGCTGGGATTCGAACCCAGGATCTACCGTGTCTTACTAAAACAGGCGCTATTAACCATCTAAGCCACAGCGGCCTACTTTGTTATAAATTAATCATATTAATCTAATATATCTAGTCAGTTCTATTATTTATTACATGAGAATGTATATTAACAGAACGAGTCACAAAATGGAAATGAGAAGAAGAACTCTGAGACCAAACTTATCAATCAAGATCATGTGATGACTAGCAACAGCAAGGAAATGTCCCGTCACAAAATATGCAACATACATAACAAAGTTACTAAACAGGAAAATATCGTTATGATTTACATGTTTACTGTTACGACCCCTTCGGGTGTCCACAGGTACATCTAAGGATAAGAGGGCCTACATTCGTCCAGAGCAGGGGGGTGTGGGCCACAGATTGGAACTCCGAACAACTAAATGAACCAAAGTATATACACAATAAAATGTTAGAATAAATAGGGAACTCCTGACTGTGCGCAAGAAGAAATGAATTAAAAGAAGAATTAAAAACATAACTAAACTGCCTAACGAAAATACGGCCCACGAAATGCATGGGCGGGACACTCTCCTACAGAGTGTTTCAACAGTCTGACTGTTTGTGATGTAGTTGTATGTACCTGGCCCTTTCTCCTAGTGTGAATTATCCAAAGGAAATTACTGTACCACGTATACAGAGCTATTCACGCATAGAGCAAGACAAACACTATTGGTCAATATAATAAAAACAAACAAAACAAATTACTTCTGAAGTAATTACTCTCAAATCTAAAGTTCCACTCTCAGATTGAATCTCAATAATACCAAACACCGCTGCCCAAAAGTAACCCTCTGTTACTCCTCATGCTGTCAACTAAAACAAAGACAACACACACACACGCCCACACACGGCATGCGCAACACATGCACACACAAATGACAGACGTATAATGGACTACAGTTGAAAACAGTCTGTACAATTGGACGATATGTCTAGACGACAAGACACTTGAGGCTCCTGAAAGAAGCTCAACAGCAACATTTAGGAGGGTTGTATTTTGTCACTTGCAATTTAGTCACTTAAATGTATTTTAAAAGTGTACTATGTCAGTAGAATTATTTCTAATCTAGATTATAAGTAAATCTTGAACAGGTAGTTAGTGTGTCATTTTAGCAGGACAAGCCAAACTTGTCCGATTGGATCTGGGGGGAAGAAAAGAAGCATTGTTTTGATGAAAAATATATATAGCGATTAATCCATTACATGATGAAAATTCATGAAAGCGGAATTTTAAGTTCATGCCAACAGTGGCTTGTTGCTACGAAAAAACCTAACGGAATGGAAATGTGTCAGGAGATTTGAGGGCGATTGTTGCAGTAGAGAGGGTCAGCAGCTTCAAGTTCCTCGGGGTTGCACATCTCCGAGGGACCTCCATGGTCCAGGCACACCACACACGTGGTGAAAAAGGGCCCACACAACGCCTGTATTTCCTCAGGCGTCTGAGGAAATTCAGCATGGGCCCCCGCATCTGAGAACATTCTTACACGGCAAATCGAGCGCTTACAAAGGGCTGTGCGGACGGCACAGAAGGATCGTTGGAGGTGAACTACACCTCCCTCTGGATATACTACATCAAGCGGTGCGTGGCCAAGCCAAACGCATCAAAAGAATTGCCCACCCCGCCACGAACTGTATTCACTTTTTACCGCAGGCAGGCGAGAACCGCCAGTATCAAGTGCCGTACAAATGACTCCAGAGATAGCTTCCACAGTCAGGCCATCAGGCTGCTGAACAAGGGGATAGAATATAACAATGTATATTTATTACATTGAGTTTATATATATATATATGCTCTTTTTCTGTGCGATATATGCATTTTATATACTGCATTGTTATGATTGTTATATCTGTATATTCATACAGTTGTACTTTAACGTCTATTTCATTCTATTTTCATCTTGGATTTTTATAACTGACTGTCTGTAGTCGGGTTATTGCACATAAGATCTTACACCCATGCTTTAACTTGTGGTAAACTGGAAGGACAATAAACTTGACTGACAGTGCGAGGCAGCGTGAGGCAGCCCTTAAAGTGGTCCTAAAAGCTTAGGCGTGTGCCGATGAGGGAGCTATCACCTGAATAAATAACACCCGCTTGCAGGAGGCATGCGCGTGATGCGTCACAATACAGGTGAGAGGGAAAGAGAGAAAGAGGGAAAAGGAACCTAAGACATTACGGCGACACCAGCTGGCGTCAGCAGCTGGGTAACAAGTCCCACAACCCCTCAGACAGCTGTCGCCGGGTTGGCAGCAGCAGGTGTGGGTACCGGGGATGCTCCACACGCCTGCTAAAGGGTTGGCGGCACTCGCCTCGCCCGCAAGCCCACCCAACCGCAAAAAGCACCACATACACACACACGCACACACAAATCCACACACACACAGACACACATCACGGCAACCAAAATCTTGAAGGTTTGAAGCATATAAACACACATGTAACGCTCTACGTTTATCCATGGCAGCGTCCTCATGTTCTCCTGGAAACCGATGGTGCTAATGCATACCCATAAAGTATACGTGAGACCCCGATACAGAGCATCTACCAAGGCTTCAGGTGGTTTCTCGCTTCTGTCTTTCTATTCACGAAAGAAGGCACTGAGTTGACAAGTTCTTAGAAGAAACAGTGGCAAACACATGTGTGATGTCAATTGTGAGATTCTATTGGCCAGATGAGTGGGGGAGGGATTTTACTCAGCAAAAATTAGTAGTTAGTTATTTGAGTTGGAATTGTCCAAAAAGAGGGAAACTAACCAACCTAACCGTAAGTCGTTCCGTCTGTCTGTCTAGAATCCATCTGGCGTGGTCACGGTTATAGGATGGGTGCTCGCCTGAGAGAGGAATTCAGGTGATGATGCAAACAAGCGAAGCATCCGACAACAAACACAAAACCGAACATCCAGGAAAGAGAGAGCGTCACACCCTTAGCGCTGATGGAGTTCCCACGCCTGAACATGTAGTACGTCCTCAATCACTCTCAGGGCTTGGTGTGGATCTTGGCTGATTTTTTCTTCTCTCTCTCTCTATTGCATCTCTCTCCCTCCTGCTGGCAGGCACATGGAGCAGGGAGAAGGGAACATTCATGAATCAGTGAATTACATTAGCATTATCAAAAGGCCCACTCGTATCTTCAGTGAGCTCAGCATCTGCAGGAGGCATCATTGCCTGCTTTTGGGGTCAGGCGAAGGGGTGGAATAGGATTGAGCGAGCCGTGAGGCGAGGGAGAGGCGGGGGGGGAAGACAAACGCGCGGTCCTGACAGAAGTGTCAGAAGCTCTGAATATAAAGACGTCTGTGGCGTGCTGGCTAGGCTGCTGCCAGAGCGGGGGAAGAGACCAGAAGAGGAAGGTGTACAGGGAAGTTTGCACAAATTGAACATTTCGGCAATTTGATAATTTTGGCGGCTAGTTCATCGATTATATGTTGCAAAGAACGATTAAAGACTGACACAAGTGAGACAAGTAAGATGCTGTGAGTCGAGGAGAACAGTGTAGGCAAAGATTTTCTTTGGCGTCGTTAACACATTGCAACTTGCAAAGACAGACAGAGTAAGTAATAAGTCCACCCTGAAGTAATTTCGTTGAAAGCCGTCGTGTTTGAGGAGTGTTTCTGTGATAGTTTTGAGTGCAGACTTACACATCGGGGTCTGCTACTCCCAGGTAAGTGTTCTCCAGAGTGGTGGTTCTTCTACGGTTTGCCCCCTTTGCCTTCCAGCAAGGGTTGATGTTGTGTATGACAACAGCCTTCACCT
>CM050999.1:668083-680583 GCA_027704905.1 Muraenolepis orangiensis
GTATACGTCATTAGGAGGAGAAGCCCAGTGGCTCCACCCCCTCATGCTTCTTCTCACGGCTTAGATTCCCACCTGGAGTGAGCTGAATGAATGAGGATGCTGTTGACAATTTTGTTGTACTTGTACGATGACAATAAAGGCATTCTGATTCAGATTCATAGGCTCCATGTCATCCCTCTATCCTTCTACCTACTTTCCTGTCTCTCTTGACTCTCCCGTCTATCGTTAAATCAGCCCGTCTATAGCCCATGCTCCTTATCTCCCCCAAACGTAAACACACATCACCCACCACACGCCATTTACAATTACAAACACAGGCGGTGGTGGGGATGGTGTGTGTGTGTGAGGGTGTAGCACGGCATGGAATCGAGGACAAAACAGGGGGGGATAGAGAGAGAGAGAGATAATAGGGTTGAAAGAGAGAGAGAGAGAGAGAGAGAGAGAGGAGAGAGAGAGAGAGAGAGAGAGAGAGAGAGAGAGAGAGAGAGAGAGATGGCGGTCGATAGATGGAGAGATGGCGGTCTGAAGGAGTCACGTGCGGTGGGTTCGATTCCCCGCTCCCTGTGGTGTTGGTATTGAAGCGATATGGAACAAGGTGATGGAGCGCCCGATAGTGGAGGCTGGCCGAGGTGTGTTGATGCGTTATCTCCCTTTGCATCATCGTGGAATAGATGGGAGGAATATACCGGAATACGTTGTGTTCACACACAACCCCTTCAGTTTGGTTTTTTTGGGCGAGAGCGCGATTGCTTTTTGAAGCGTAGCGAGATAACGTTTTAATAAAGTTCTCTTTTTTTTTGGTCAATTTAGTTTCTAATAATGAGGAAAGACAATGTGATTCGTCTTCCTTCCAATTTCCTACATTTTATGTATCATCTCAGTTTTCAGTAAGTTGTGATTTTGCTTCCCTCACCAACACTTCCAAATCATTGATTGTTCTCATTGGTTGTAGGACAATGTTATGGAGGCCTGTAATCAATCAATATATGATATTGATTGATTTTGTATTAATGTATGACTGAAGTAAAAACAAACAGCAGCTAACTGATTTGACATTATACACTGACATATTTAATTGAATATTATTTGTAATCAGGGTGCATTCACCTCTTTATTTGTATGCTATGTACGAAGATAAATTATATTTTTATGAAATTTTGCACCTTTGGTGTGCCTTGGCAATCTAAGGAGCTGTTTATTCTCCCACAGTCTACTATCCATTCAGTGATACATTAATAATGAATTTAATAAATACAACTGGATCAGTATCCAGTCCTGTCTATAAATAAGTAAAGTAAAGTAAATCATATCAATGCATTGGTTGAAGTTATTGAGTCAGAGGAGCAGCATGAGAACCACTTTGAATGACTTGATGTCTGATCTGACAGGTGAGCTAATGCTAACCCATGGGCTCATGCTAGTGGAGAATGTGTGAACTACAAAACAAGATCAGACGAGGCAATACACTCAAGAACTACAAACTACAAACTACAAACTACAGAACACTAAACAGGAACATGTGATTACACAGGCTGCTGTGTAACCCCGCTGTGACTTATTTTTATGTGCTGTATGTGTATGTCTGGATGTGTGTAATAAAGGAGGTCATCTGGGCGAACAAAGCCCAGCTTGTGGAGACCTTAGTGTGGGGATGTCCCACTCGTTAGCCCCCATGGAGAGACCTTAGTGTGGGGATGTCCCACTCATTTGCCCCCATGGAGAGACCTTAGTGTGGGGACGTACCACTCATTAGCCCCCATGGAGAGACCTTAGTGTGGGGACGTCCCACTCATTAGCCCCCATGGAGAGACCTTAGTGTGGGGACGTACCACTCGTTAGCCCCCATGGAGAGACCTTAGTGTGGGGACGTCCCACTCATTAGCCCCCATGGAGAGACCTTAGTGTGGGGACGTCCCACTGGTTAGCCCCCATGGAGAGACCTTAGTGTGGGGACGTCCCACTGGTTAGCCCCCATGGAGAGACCTTAGTGTGGGGACGTCCCACTCGTTAGCCCCCATGGAGAGACCTTAGTGTGTGGACGTCCCACTGGTTAGCCCTCATGGAGAGACCTTAGTGTGGGGACTTCCCACTCGTTAGCCTCCATGGAGAGACATTAGTGTGGGGACGTCCCACTGGTTAGCCCTCATGGAGAGACCTTAGTGTGGGGATGTCCCACTCATTAGCCCTCATGGAGAGACCTTAGTGTGGGGACGTCATTCTCATTAGCCCTCAGGGAAAGACACGCTGCACTTTACAAACAGCGGTGCCAGGAAGGTGTTCTAGAAGTTTTCTTAATGGCTCTGGTGTGTGTGTTTGTGTGTATGTGTGTCTGTTTATCAGACCCATGGGAGTGTACCTAGTGTTGATGATTAAAGGTACGAGTTATGCTTTTTGAAGGGCTTAGTAATACTAATTCCATGACTCATTTCCCCGGTGAACCCATGAGTAAGGAGCCGTACTTATGACAAGCATTATGAGAGGAATTTTGTAAAAAGGAGTTAATTTGCTGCCTTAAAAACAAGAGTTAACTAAAGGTCAAATAAGCTTTGTTTCAACTAACCAAGTTAAGTTATACAAGTTGTTTAATTAATGATCAAACATTTTTACAACTTTATACATTGAGTTAAAGAAACTTAAGATGTTACATTATCGAGTCAAGAAAATTTCAAATTCCACACTATCTTAGCTCTTTCAAGTAAAAAATACGTAAAACTATATTCATACCAATTGCCAATTCAAGTTTTAAGGCAGCAATTGAACTTTTGAAATTTTTTAAATTTTCAAATTGAATAAACAAGTTTATTTTATTTGTATCTCTTGAATAATAATGGCAAGTTAACTAGTTTCCTTAAACTTCATACTGAATCAACTTAGAACTTTAACCATCAGACAGAAGTGTATTAATAGGAGATCAAGGCTTAAAGTTGATGCAGTTGCTCAAGTATCTTTATTGTTAAAAATAAATAAACATACATAAAAAAATATACATACTCATAAATATACATAAATTCACATAAACAATTTGAACATAGCCAGTACTATGACTATTGGTTGACTTTGTTTTACCCAATTTTAACCAATAGTTGACTTTTATTTTTCTGCATGCATTACCGAGTTCTTAAATCCAAAATAATACACGCTAATGCAAGTCACCTGGTACCCAGCCTCCATATCCCTTTTGGCTGCATTGCTTACCCCCGCCCCTTAAGACAGATCAGACCAGATCATCAGACAGATTTATGTTAAAATGTAACAAAATGCACATCCACATATTTGCATTCCAGAAATAGTTATGTCTTACATCACACATCTTGATGACATCTGATGGTTCTTCGCCAGATACGTAGTGTGGCAGGCCAAGCAGAGCAGCAGTCCTCCTCCTCTCATTTGTGTCCTAAAAGACAAAGATGCAGAGAGATTAAAATGTTGTAGCAAACATAACAAATGTTGGCTAATTTTATGGTCGACATAATATCCACTTCCATCTTTCTCAAGGCAGTCCAAAATGTCTTTGAGTGCCTGCTTTTTTACATACCTGGTTGCTGCTTTATACACCTCCAGCAATCTTGGGACCAGGCCATCAAGTCCATTCAGAAAAGATTAAAGTGAGACATGGAGAGACACGTGACACGTGAGAGAGGACAGTGAGAGAGGACACATGAGAGAGGACAGTGAGAGAGGACACGTGAGAGAGGACACGTGAGAGAGGACAAGTGAGAGAGGACACGTGAGAGAGGACAATGAGAGAGGACAGTGAGAGAGGACACGTGAGAGAGGACACGTGAGAGAGGACACGTGAGAGAGGACACGTGAGAGAGGACAGTGAGAGAGGACAGTGAGAGAGGACACATGAGAGAGAACATGTGAGAGAGGACACGTGAGAGAGGAAACGTGAAAGCGGACACGTGAGAGAGGACACATGAGAGAGGACACGTGAGAGAGGACAGTGATAGAGGACAGTGAGAGAGGACACGTGAGAGAGGACACGTGAGAGAGGACAGTGAGAGAGGACACGTGAGAGAGGACACGTGAGAGAGGACAGTGAGAGAGGACACGTGAGAGAGGACACGTGAGAGAGGACACGTGAGAGAGGACAGTGAGAGAGGACACGTGAGAGAGGACACATGAGAGAGGACAGTGAGAGAGGACACGTGAGAGAGGATACGTGAGAGAGGACACGTGAGAGAGGACACGTGAGAGAGGAAACGTGAGAGCGGGCACGTGAGAGAGGACACGTGAGAGAGGACAGTGAGAGAGGACACGTGAGAGAGGACACGTGAGAGAGGACAGTGAGAGAGGACACGTGAGAGAGGATACGTGAGAGAGGACACGTGAGAGAGGACACGTGAGAGAGGACACGTGAGAGAGGAAACGTGAGAGCGGGCACGTGAGAGAGGACACGTGAGAGAGGACACGTGAGAGAGGAAACGTGAGAGAGGACATGTGAGAGAGGACACGTGAGAGAGGAAACGTGAGAGCGGGCACGTGAGAGAGGACAGTGAGAGAGGACACGTGAGAGAGGACACGTGAGAGAGGACACGTGAGAGAGGACACGTGAGAGAAGACACGTGAGAGAGGACACGTGAGAGAGGAAACGTGAGAGCGGGCACTGAGAGAGGACACGTGAGAGAGAACACGTGAGAGAGGACACGTGAGAGAGAACACATGAGAGAGAACACGTGAGAGAGGACACGTGAGAGAGGACACGTGAGAGAGGACAGTTAGAGAGGACACATGAGAGAGGACACGTGAGAGAGGACATACATGAGAGAGTACACGTGAGAGAGGACACGTGAAAGCGGACACGTGAGAGAGGACACATGAGAGAGGACACGTGAGAGAGTACACGTGAGAGAGGACACGTGAGAGAGGACACATGAGAGAGTACACGTGAGAGAGGACAGTGAGAGAGGACAGTGAGAGAGGACATGAGAGAAAACACGTGAGAGAGGACAAGTGAGAGAGGACAGTGAGAGAGGACACGTGAGAGAGGACAGCAGCGGCAGAGAGGACAGAGCCCACACAAAAGAAGCAAAGGGAAAAGCAGCAGGAGATATCAATGCTGATGGGTTCTGGTGAAGAGCAACAGACAGAAGCTGAGATCAATGAAATGAAGACATACTTGGAGGACCGAACCAAGGTTGATAAGGAACCACTGACTTGGTGGAAAATATATGAGGAACGCTATCCTAAGCTTGCCAGAGTAGCTAAACGCATCCACTCCATCCCTTCCACATCCACGCCATCGGAGCGCATATTTTCATAAGCCGGCTTCATTGTGACCAAGACACTGAGCTCACTTCTCCCGGACAACGGAGACAAAGTCTGCTTAAGCCTATATTTATTTGTTTGTTTGTATAATTTATATTTACTTTACATTGTTAAAAGAAACGAAAAATATAGTTACATTTTTTTTTTAACAAAAGACAGTTTTTATTCATTGTTTGTTTTATAAAGTTATTGTGTTGGTTTTAAAAGTTCATAAGTTGTGTGATGTTGATGTTATATGCTGTGTTGTGTTGAAATAAATTAACTAAATGTCAGTCTCCTTGTTTATTTTTCCGACTCATTCAGAATCATATTTTAATTACTTGCCGGTGTCGTTAAACAGGCGGCTCGTTTCATGCGTGCGCATGTGCGTCATTAGTCGGCCATTAGTCTACTAATGCCCGACGACCATTGGTCGACCAGGAAAATTTTGGTCCGGGGCAGCCCTACTAGTTACTATACAAAACTTGCGCTGTGAATATGCTTCTATGTTGGTGAATGTTAGATAAGAGTCTGACTGCTTCTAACTTATTTATTTTTTATAAAAGTAAAGATATTCACAATCCTGTAATGTTAGCTAGGTTAGCCTCCGCCCGACATTTGCATTAACAATCTGCCTTAAAATAAGATATCCTGCGTTTATAAAGTCCACGCTCTCTCTCTCTCTTTCTCCGTTTCCCTGAGTCGACCGCAAGCAGACACCGTTGATACCCAATGGTTCTTTGTTCCGTGCGAAGGAGACTTATCTTCTCTCTCTGGTTTAGTCTGCTATACCCGTGCCCTGGAGCTACTAAACAAAGCAGCACACCCATAATGAGGTGTGATGAAGGACCACCTGTGTTTGGCCCACACCTCTGTGAGAAGGGTCCTGGCTGCTCTTCATTCTCAGGTCATCCTTAATTATAGAATATAAATACAAGAGGGCCCTCAGTAGAGCACATACCACCGCCATACACTAGAAATACTAGAGGGCCCTCAGTAGAGCGCATACCACCGCCACACACTAGAAATACTAGAGGGCCCTCAGTAGAGAGCATACCTCCACCTCACACTAGAAATACTAGAGGGCCCTCAGTAGAGCACATACCTCCACCTCACACTAGAAATACTAGAGGGCCCTCAGTAGAGCGCGTACCTCCACCTCACACTAGAAATACTAGAGGACCCTCAGTAGAGAGCATACCTCCACCTCACACTAGAAATACTAGAGGGCCCTCAGTAGAGCGCGTACCTCCACCTCACACTAGAAATACTAGAGGGCCCTCAGTAGAGCGCGTACCTCCACCTCACACTAGAAATACTAGAGGGCCCTCAGTAGAGAGCATACCTCCACCACACACACCAAAGTCAACCGGATCATGGCCTGTAAGCCACCAAGTTTTGTCCAATTCTGTACATACATTTTTTGAGTTATCTTGAAAACAAACTAACTAACTCACAAACAAACAGACAGACAAACAGGGCCAAAAACATAACCTCTAGTCCATCTTTGATGAGCAAGGGATCAATCAATTCAAATCAAATCAATCAAAAGCCTTACTGGTTTACCTGCTCCCAGTACCGACATTCATGTGTGGTGAACTATCACTCATCAACTTCAAGTAGCGCTCGCTATTTACATCCACTGTCATCAATGACAGAGAGAGACAGACAGACAGACAGACAGACAGACAGACAGACAGACAGACAGACAGACAGACAGACAGACAGACAGACAGACAGACCAGAAGAGAGACACAGAGACAGAGGACAGGGGAGAGAGAGACACAGAGACAGAGGGAAGGAGAGAGAGACACAGAGACAGAGGGAAGGAGAGAGAGGGGGTAGAGAGAGAGGGAGAAAGAGGGAAGAAAAGAGGGTGGCTAGAGAGAGAGAGAGACAGAGTGAAGGAGAGAGGGGGGTAGAGAGAGAGAGACATAGGGAAGGAGAGAGGGGGGTAGAGAGAGAGGGAGACAGAGGGAAGGAGAGAGGGGGGTAGAGAGAGAGAGACAGAGGGAAGGAGAGAGGGGGGTAGAGAGAGAGACAGAGGGAAGGAGAGATGGGGGTAGAGAGAGAGGGAGACAGAGGGAAGGAGAGAGGGGGGTAGAGAGAGAGGGAGACAGAGGGAAGGAGAGAGGGGGGTAGAGAGAGAGAGACATAGGGAAGGAGAGAGGGGGGTAGAGAGAGAGACAGAGGGAAGGAGAGAGGGGGGTAGAGAGAGAGGGAGACAGAGGGAAGGAGAGAGGGGGCGTAGAGAGAGAGAGAGAGACAGAGGGAAGGATAGAGGGGGGTAGAGAGAGAGAGACATAGGGAAGGAGAGAGGGGGGGTAGAGAGAGAGAGAGACAGAGGGAAGGAGAGAGGGGGGTAGAGAAAGAGAGAGAGGGAAGGAGAGAGGGGGGTAGAGAGAGAGACAGAGGGAAGGAGAGAGGGGGGTAGAGAGAGAGACATAGGGAAGGAGAGAGGGGGGTAGAGAGAGAGGGAGACAGAGGGAAGGAGAGAGGGGGGTAGAGAGAGAGACAGAGGGAAGGAGAGAGGGGGGGTAGAGAGAGAGAGACAGAGGGAAGGAGAGAGGGGGGTAGAGAGAGAGAGAGAGACAGAGGGAAGGAGAGAGGGGGTAGAGAGAGAGAGACATAGGGAAGGAGAGAGGGGGGGTAGAGAGAGAGAGAGACAGAGGGAAGGAGAGAGGGGGGTAGAGAAAGAGAGAGAGGGAAGGAGAGAGGGGGGTAGAGAGAGAGAGACAGAGGGAAGGAGAGAGGGGGGTAGAGAGAGAGAGACATAGGGAAGGAGAGAGGGGGGTAGAGAGAGAGGGAGACAGAGGGAAGGAGAGAGGGGGGGTAGAGAGAGAGACAGAGGGAAGGAGAGATGGGGGTAGAGAGAGAGACAGAGGGAAGGAGAGAGGGGGGTAGAGAGAGAGGGAGACAGAGGGAAGGAGAGAGGGGGCGTAGAGAGAGAGAGAGAGACAGAGGGAAGGAGAGAGGGGGGTAGAGAGAGAGAGAGACAGAGGGAAGGAGAGAGGGGGGTAGAGAAAGAGAGAGATGGAAGGAGAGAGGGGGTAGAGAGGGAGAAAGAGGGAAGAAAAGAGGGTGGCTAGAGAGAGAGAGAGACAGAGTGAAGGAGAGAGGGGGGTAGAGAGAGAGAGACATAGGGAAGGAGAGAGGGGGGTAGAGAGAGAGGGAGACAGAGGGAAGGAGAGAGGGGGGTAGAGAGAGAGACAGAGGGAAGGAGAGATGGGGGTAGAGAGAGAGACAGAGGGAAGGAGAGATGGGGGTAGAGAGAGAGACAGAGGGAAGGAGAGATGGGGGTAGAGAGAGAGGGAGACAGAGGGAAGGAGAGAGGGGGGTAGAGAGAGAGGGAGACAGAGGGAAGGAGAGAGGGGGTAGAGAGAGAGAGACATAGGGAAGGAGAGAGGGGGTAGAGAGAGAGACAGAGGGAAGGAGAGAGGGGGGTAGAGAGAGAGGGAGACAGAGGGAAGGAGAGAGGGGGCGTAGAGAGAGAGAGAGAGACAGAGGGAAGGAGAGAGGGGGTAGAGAGAGAGAGACATAGGGAAGGAGAGAGGGGGGGTAGAGAGAGAGAGAGACAGAGGGAAGGAGAGAGGGGGTAGAGAAGAGAGAGAGGGAAGGAGAGAGGGGGGTAGAGAGAGAGACAGAGGGAAGGAGAGAGGGGGGTAGAGAGAGAGAGACATAGGGAAGGAGAGAGGGGGGTAGAGAGAGAGGGAGACAGAGGGAAGGAGAGAGGGGGGTAGAGAGAGAGACAGAGGGAAGGAGAGAGGGGGGGTAGAGAGAGAGAGACAGAGGGAAGGAGAGAGGGGGGTAGAGAGAGAGAGAGAGACAGAGGGAAGGAGAGAGGGGGGTAGAGAGAGAGAGACATAGGGAAGGAGAGAGGGGGGGGTAGAGAGAGAGAGAGACAGAGGGAAGGAGAGAGGGGGGTAGAGAAAGAGAGAGAGGGAAGGAGAGAGGGGGGTAGAGAGAGAGACAGAGGGAAGGAGAGAGGGGGGTAGAGAGAGAGAGACATAGGGAAGGAGAGAGGGGGGTAGAGAGAGAGGGAGACAGAGGGAAGGAGAGAGGGGGGGTAGAGAGAGAGACAGAGGGAAGGAGAGAGGGGGGTAGAGAGAGAGGGAGACAGAGGGAAGGAGAGAGGGGGGTAGAGAGAGAGAGACAGAGGGAAGGAGAGAGGGGGGTAGAGAGAGAGAGAGAGACAGAGGGAAGGAGAGAGGGGGGGTAGAGAGAGAGAGACAGAGTGAAGGAGAGAGGGGGGTAGAGAGAGAGGGAGACAGAGGGAAGGAGAGAGGGGGGTAGAGAGAGAGAGAGAGACAGAGGGAAGGAGAGAGGGGGGGTAGAGAGAGAGTGTTACGGACGCTGTCCATTTATGTATGGGGATTTATGTTATGTGTGTTATGTATGTAGGCAGGTTGTGGTTGTCTTGTCTTTTGTCTCCCTCCTGTGGCTACATGTATCCTTTCTCAGATGTTCCCCTGGTTTCAGTCATCAGGACCACCTGATCCCACTCTGCAATCAACCTCCACACTCCCTTCATATGTCCCAGTCTGTGTTCAGTTCCCTCTCTCTGTCTTTTGGTATAGAGCCGTGGCTCTTAGGGTATCTTTTTGTGAGAGAGCTGGTAAAAGATCTGTTTAAGATCTTTTTGTGTGAGAGCTGGTCAAAGCTCTGTTTAAGGTCTTTTTGGTAGAGCTGGTCAAAGCTCTGGTTCTTTGCGCTATTTGCTATAGTAATTGTATCTTTTGTGTTCCTGCCTGTTGCACATTTCTGTTTAATCCTAACCTTTGTATATTTGTTTATCCTTGTTCACCCAGCCTATGGTGATTCCTTTTTCTGTATACTAACATTTTGTTTTTGCACACGGGGACAATTGAGGACAGGAAGATACCCTGGGGTCTACATTTTGCATCACGTAGGTGACCTGCTGTTAGAGACACCAGCTTAGAGTGAGCACCACCCGCTGTACTTTTGGGCGCTTGGCGCCTGTAAAGGGGGGTGGGTTTTCTTTTCCTTTTTGTGTTTGATTTGGTGCCACTGGTAGTCCTCCTTGCTCTCTGTGTTGCTGTGTTTGTAAATAAATACTATTATTTTTGCAAACTGTTTCCTGATTTTGTGCCGCTGCACTCTCACCTATTATGTCTGTTGCCTTGTGTTGCGCCCCTCCACTGGGGTGCGTAACAGAGAGAGACAGAGGGAAGGAGAGAGGGGGGGGTAGAGAGAGATGGACAGAGGGAAGGAGAGAGGGGGGGTAGAGAGAGATGGACAGAGGGAAGGAGAGAGGGGGGGTAGAGAGAGAGAGAGGGAAGGAGAGAGGGGGGTAGAGAGAGAGAGAGACAGAGGAGAGGAGAGAGGGGGGGTAGAGAGAGAGAGAGAGGGAAGGAGAGAGGGGGGTAGAGAGAGAGACAGAGGGAAGGAGAGAGGGGGGTAGAGAGAGAGAGACAGAGGGAAGAAGAGAGGGGGGTAGAGAGAGAGAGACAGAGGGAAGAAGAGAGGGGGGGTAGAGAGAGAGAGAGAGAGGCAGAGGGAAGGAGAGAGGGGGGGTAGAGAGAGATGGACAGAGGGAAGGAGAGAGGGGGGGTAGAGAGAGATGGACAGAGGGGGAGAGAGACAGAGGGAGGAGTAGAGACCGGTCTACCTTTCTCCCAGTCATTCATGTGTGGTGAACTATCCACCATCAACTTCATCAAGTAGTGCTCTCTATGTACATCCACTGTAGTCAATGACCCCGGGCATCACATGTGTATTTGTCTTTTTGTTGTTGTTATGTATCTCATCAATATATTAATTAATTATTTTTGATATGATGCATGATTGCTTTTGTTTGTGGCATATAGTGCTGTCTGTAATATGGTGGTCATTTTCAGATTCACCGTTATTCTAAACGATGAAGTGATTGTTGTAAAAATTCATGGGTGGCAGATGTCAGATTAGTGGTGCGGTATTATCAGCAATTAGAGGACAATTAGTGGGACATCGTTAACCCTCCTGATTAACAGTCTCTCTCTCGCTCTCGCTCTCTCTCTCTCTCTCGTGTACACACATAATGCACCAACACCATTCTATTCAGTGTAGGCGTGTCACCTCACTTCATAAGCTTAAAGAGCTGCAGTTAGGCGTTCAGCACGTAAAGAGCATTACAAACTAAATTAGGTCTAAATTCCGTCATTCATATTTCAGCCTTTTCGTCAACAATAGCTAAGAGCACCACTGCGGCAAAAATGATCTAGCAAAGGGGTAAAGGGACGCCAGGGTATATATACACCCAGGTGCGCTGATTATCATAATCAGCAATTGCCGACAGGTGTGTGGGTGCACCACTAAAGCCCGTGCCTTGGCCACGCCCCCTGTCACCCACCGAAACCGTGACAGGTAACACTCGATTTAGCGTCCCCATTTTGCGGACAAGCAAACACACCGCCACTGAGTTGAATGCTCACCACAATGCATGATGGGAGAAGAGGTTCTGGAAAATGAAGTGAAGAGGAAATATAAAGTGGTCAGAGATAGAGAGACATAGGGAGAGAGAGAGGAGAGAGAGAGAGAGAGAGAGAGAGAGAGAGAGAGAGAGAGAGAGATGTTTGGACATGTAAAGCAGCACTGAAGAAGCCGTTCTGAACACCTGAAGACCCATCTTGCTTAGACTGCTCAGCTCTAAGTGGTCCGGGCTCTGAGCTGGAACAGAAATGGGGGTAGTAATCGGCAGCATTACCATCACGGCCCTTCAAGTCTGTTACGCTGGTTGGTGTGGGGAAATATAGAGAAGAAGAACCACCTTTACCACCCACCTTCCCCTCTCCCTCTCTCTCTCTCTCTCTCTCTCTCTCTCTCTCTCTCTCTCTCTCTCTCTCTCTCTCTCTCTCTCTCTCTCTCTCTCTCTCTCTCTCTCTTTCTCTCTCTTTCTGTTGAGAGAGAGAGTGTGTGTGTGTGTGTGTGCGTGTTTCCGTGCAGCCGTCCATCTATCTATTTGTCAACATCTGCTCTGATATCGCCAAGGAGACAGGAAGGACCACCGGTGCACTGTCTCCTCCGCTTCAGTGGAGGGTCTTTGATACTGATGCTACTCCTGTGACCCCCAGTAGACACACACACTCTCACACACTCACCCCAGCCCCTTGCTCCTTCTTTCTCTCTCTCTCCCCCCTTCTCTGTCTCTCTCTTTTGAACTAATCTATATGTCTATCTATGTCTCTTTTTCACTCTCTCTCTTTCTCTCTCCGTCTCGGTGACATTTAAGGGGAGCCCGCGATTTTCAGGGG
>CM050999.1:685583-695498 GCA_027704905.1 Muraenolepis orangiensis
TACAGGTGAGAGGAAAGAGAGAAAGAGGGGAAAAGGAACCTAAGACATGGCGACACCCAGCTGGCGTCAGCAGCTGGGTAACAAGTCCCCTCAGACAGCTGTCGCCGTGGCAGCAGCAGGTGGGCTCCGGGGATGCTCCACACGCTGCTAAGCGGTTGGCGGCACTCGCCTCGCCGCCAGCCCACCCAACCGCAAAAACACACCACATACACACACACGCACACACAAACACACACACACAGACACACATCACGGCAAACAAATCTTTAAGGTTTGAAGCATATAAACACACATGTACGCTCTACCGTTACCATGGCAGCTTCCTCCATGTTCCTCCTGGAAACCATGTGCATGAATACCCTAAAAGTATACGTGAGACCCCGATACAGAGCATCTCCCAATGGCTTCAGGGGGTTTCTGCTTCTGCTTTCTATTCACGAAGAAATGCCCTGATTACAATGTTCTTATGAAGAACAGTGGCAAACACATGTGATGTCATTGTTGATTCTGATTGGCTCAGATGAGTTGGGAGGTGATTTTACTCAGCAAAAGTTACGTGTTATTTGGTTGGAATCGGTCAAAAAATAGGACTACCTATACCTAACCCGTATGTCTGTCTGTCTGTCTGTCTAGACATCCATCTGGCGTGGTCACGGTATAGGATGGGTGCTCGCTGAGCAGAGGAATTCAGGTGATGATGCAAACAAGCGAAGCATCCGACACAAAACACAAAACCTGAACATCAGAAAGAGAGAGCGTCACACCCTTCGCTGAGTGGGTTCCCCCGCTGAAACATTTAGCGTCCTCACACTCTCAGGGCTTTGTTTGACTTGGCTGATTTCTTCTTCTTCTCTCTCTCTCTCTCATCTCTCTCCCCCCTGGGAGGCACATGGAGCAGGGAGAAGGGACATCATGAATCAGTGAATACATTAGCATTATCAAAAGGCCCACTCGTATATTCAGTGAGCTCAGCATCTGCATGGAGGCATCCTTGCCTGCTTTTGGGGGTCATGGCGAAGGGGTGGAATAGGATGAGCGAGCCGTGAGGCGAGGGAGAGGCGGGGGGGGAAGACAACGGGGCTGACAGAAGTCAGAAGTAATGAATATAAACGTCTGTGCTGCTGCTGCTGCTGCCAGAGCGGGGGAAGAGACCAGAAGGGAAGGTTTACAGGGAGTTTTCACAAATTAACATTTTGGCAATTTGATAATTTTGGCGGCTAGTTCATCGATTATATGTTGCAAAGACGATAAAGACTGCAAGTGAGACAGTAAGTGCTGTGAGTCGAGGAGAACAGTTGGGCAAAGATTTCTTTGGCGTCGTTAAACATTGCAACTCTGCAACAGACAGACAGAGAAAGTAAGTCCACCCCTGAAGTAATTTCTGTTGAAAGCCGTCGTGTTTGGGAGTGTTTCTGTGATAGTTTTGAGTGCAGACGTACACATAGGGGTCTGCTACTCCCAGCTAAGTGTTTCTCCAGAGTGGTGGTTCTTCTACGGTTTGCCCCCTTTGCCTCCAGCAAGGGTTGATGTGTGTATGACAACAGCCTTCACCTTTTGACAAAATCTACTGGGTGGAAGTTAAATCCCACTCACCCTGAGAGAGAGAGAGAGAAAGAGAAAAGAGAGAGAGAGAGAGAGAGAGAGAGAGAGAGGAGAGAGAGAGAGAGAGAGAGAGAGAGAGAGAGAGAGAGAGAGAGAGAGAGAGAGAGAGAGTGTCAGTTGGTGTTTTTCATTGTTCTGTCGGACTGTGTGCTGCTCTCTGGAAGTCGGCGGAGAGCTCCTCCAGGTCAGAGATTAAAAACAGGTTAGCGCTGAAAGAAGAAAGATGCACTAAAGAAAATAAAGTGTATTGTCAGAGGAGAGGGAACGGGAGATGGAGGGCCAAGTCCTCTGATAGAAAAACAGACAAAACAGACGGCAACCCGGGAACATTTCAACCTCACTCTGGCTGTTCTTTTTGTGGCGAGGTACCGGCTGATAGCTCTCTCTCTGAGAGATGTTTTGTTGTGGTTATGAGTGCTCTCACCTCTCACTTTGCCTTCATCTCCCTTTCCTCCTCCACGGGTGACCTGTCATTTCCATAATTTCTACACCCACTCCAGGTCCGCACCATTGACCAAACCTTCACTCCTATCCTAAACCCCCAGCCAGCCAACCAGCCAGCCAGCCAGCCATCCATGTTGCACAAGGGAGACAATGCCATGTTTTTTCCGAGATACAAAAACTTCTCTGAGACCAAGTTTCACAAACACAAGACAAGCAAATCGAGACGTCAGGACCCCGGCGCTTTGAAAAAGGCAATCTGCTGAAGCTAATGGCGTAGTGTTAAGATGTCAGCATCGACTTAGAAACTATTTACCAAGGCTTATCCTTCTCCCTGCCACGCCCAGGAGGAGAGAAGGAAGACTAGTCTCTGAACTGACCCTTTACTTTGGTCTCTGTCAGGGGCTCTGCTTACTGCACTCAATAAGAGAGATAGGAGGTGGTGGAGACGAGGTGGTGGTGGGGGTGTGGGTGGTGCTGGTGGTGGAGGTGTGGGTGGTGGTGATGAAGGTGGAGCTGTGGATGGTGGTGGAAATGAAGGTGGTGGTGGAGGTGTGGTGGTGGAGGTAGAGGTGTGGGTGGTGGTGGAGGTGATGATGGTGGAGGTGGTGATGGAGGTGCAAGTGGTGGTGAAGGATGTGTGGTTGGTGGTGGTGGTAGAGGTGTGGGTGGTGGTGGTGGTGTTGGTGGTGGTGGTTGTGGAGGTGGGGGGTGGTGGTATTGGTGGTGGTGGTGGTGGAGGTGGTGGTGGAGGTGTGGGCAGGGGTTGAGGTGGAGGTAATGGTGGATGGTGGAGGTGTGGAAGGTGGTGGTGGTGGTGGGCGGGTAATTGTTACCATGGATGAAAGGGGGCTCAAAATGACCCTCTGCTGCCCCTTTAGAATATATATCTGGACTCTTTATCTCAGGTGAAGCATTATGCAGCTCTCTCTCCCATGTGGGCCTCAAAGAAACCCTTAAACTGCTCCGGGTAATCTGTCCGATCTCTAGTCCACATCCAGAGATACAACTTTACCTGCTCCATCCACCATGGGAGGAGGATGTTCGCTGTTTCCTGTTGGTTTGTCTGTTAGCAAGATAACTCCAAAGGTTATGAACTGAATTAGACACAACTTGGTTAGATTACTTATGGGCCAAGGAACACCCAAAAGTCCCCTGGATCCTGATTTGGATCCGGATCAGCAGAAAAATATAATCAACTGTTTCTTGGCCCATAAGTAATCTAACCACCCCATTTTGTCCAATTCTGCACAGAACTTTTTGAGTTATCTTCCTAACGGACAAACAGACAAATAGGGGCAAAAACATAACCTCCGTCCATCTTTGATGGCGGAGGTAACAACATCACTACCACTACCATCACCACCCCCACCGTTCAACCGTCTCCTGTCATACCTTGCCATTAGGTGCCCACGGTCAGCTGCACGTCGATCTGAGAGGGATGGATGGGCCAGCCGTCCGTCACCAGGTAGGTCACGCCGTACACATACAAGTCAAGTCAAGTCAAGTCAAGTCAAGTTAATTGTCACAGTTTACAAGTATTAAGCAGTGAGTGAAAATCTTATGTGCAATACCCGACGACAGACAGCAGTTATAAAAATAAGATAAAATAGAATAAAAACTGAATAGAATAAAAGTAACATTTTTCAAAAAAAGTACAAAACTGTATAAAGTTAAATATATAAAATAAAAAAATATATATAATATATCGGCACAGAAAAAGAGCAATATGTATATATAAATTGATGTTATAAAATATACATTGTTATATGCTATACGCCCTTGTTCAGCATCCTGATGGCCTGACTGTGGAAGCTATCTCTGAGTCTATTTGTACAGCACTTACTGCGGTATCGCCTGCCTGACGGTAAAAGTGAATACAGTTCGTGGCTGGGGTGGGCATTGTCTTTTATGATGCGTTTTGCCTTGGCCACGCACCACTGGTTGTATATATCCAGGAGGGAGGGGAGCTCACCTCCAACGATATACTGGGCCGTCCGCACCACCCTTTGAAGCGCTCTGCGCTCGAGTGCGGTGCAGTTCCCGTACCAGGCGGTAATACACCCTGTAAGAACACTCTCGATGGTGCCGGTATAGAACACACACACACACACACACACACACACACACACACACACACACACACACACACACATATATGCAGTGGGTGCACAAAAGGGTGCACACATGAACATAGAAGGTTTTCTGCACACATACACACACCCCCACACACACCCAGAACCCCCCCCCCCCCCCACACACACACACACACACACACACACACACCCACACACACACACAACACACACACACACACACACACACACACACACACACACACACACCTGTACACACACACACACACACACACACTGGCAGAGGGTGCACTGTCACTTTCACTGCTCTCTTGATGTCCTGTTTATCCTCAATGATAAATAAAGTGAAAACAGCACCTCTGGGTGTCCCCTATCAAACTAACCTCTCTCTCTCTCTCTCTCTCTCTCTCTCTCTCTCTCTCTCTCTCTCTCTCTCTCTCTCTCTCTCTCTCTCTCTCTCTCTCGCTCTCTCTCTCTCTCTCTTTCTCTTTCTTCGTGTCAGGACCGCCCGGGGCACTTAGCCGCCGGTAGCATTTCTATTAGAGTGTGTGTTGCTCCACAGCCTGTTGCCCTCACTGGGGCAGATGGGAACCCCTCATCAAGCAAGGTGCTTTGTTGTTGTTTTGTTCTGTTGTTGTTTTGCTCCCGTATTGAGGGTCAGTGGCTCTGAGGTGGTGCTTCTCATCCTCACCACCTAGCGGCGGTCCGACAGGAGGTCCAGTATCTAGCTGCACGTGGATGGGGGCACGCCTAGACCTCTAAGCTTGGTGTCGAGCTTGGCAGGAACTATCGTGTTGAACGCTGAGCTGTAGTCCACAAACAGCATTAGCACATAACAGTTCTTTCCCTCTAGGTGGGAAAGGGCAGTGTGGAGGGCCATGGCAATTGCGTCGTCCGTGGATCTGTTTTGACGATATGCAAATTGCCATGGGTCCAGTGTGGCAGGTAACACGGAGCAAATAAAGTCCTTGACCAACCTCTCGAAGCATTTGCTGACAATCAAGGTGAGGGCTACAGGTCTATAGTCATTCAGGCATGTTACCTCGGGTTGTTTAGGGACAGGCACGATGGTGGACATCTTGAAGACCGCGGGAACAACAGCCTGGGACAGTGAGAGGTTGAAGATGTCTGCAAAGACTCCTGCCGGTCTGCGCATGCTCTGAGGACGCGGCCCGGGATGTCGTCGGGGCCTGCTGCCTTACGGATGTTCAGCCCCTTGAAGGTGCGGCGCACATCCGAGATGTTCAGCAGGCTGGTCTCCTCAGGCGGGACTGGCTTTGTCGGGCTGCCGTTCGCGTCAAACCGAGCAAAATAAGTATTTAGCTCTCCTGGGAGGGAGGTAGAGGAGTTCTCTACACAACTGGTTCTCCCTCTGAAGTTCGTTATCGTCTGTAGCCCCTGCCACATACCCCTCGTGTCATGGCTCTTGAATTTCTCCTCCACTCTGTCCTTATACTCCCGCTTGGCAGTGACGATGGTCTTGCGGAGGTCGTAACGGGCTCTCGTATATTCCTCCGTATTCCCAGATCCAAAGGCGGCGTTACGCGCGTGAACATCGTTGTTAATCCACGGTTTTAAACAGACTTTTCCCAGCTTAAATCTGAGGATTGAATCCTCTTTATAGGTCACACACAGTGAAATGTGTTTCTCTCCATTTAACTCATCCTAGTATGTGCTCATCCTAGCAGTGGCCAGCTAATGTATATCCAGCACTCAGGGAACAGTGTAGGGGTCTGGTGCCTTGCTCAAGGGCATCTCTGCAGTGCCCAGGTGTTTCGGGGGCTTGAACAGGTGACCTTCCGGTTCCAAGGCCAATCCTCACGATTTGTTTGTATGCAAAGGAGATGTTTGTTTTACTGACAGAAAAACAGTATCTCAAAACACTTGCAGTGTGATTGTTAAAGTGGTGAGTATTTGATTGTTATAGTGGTAAGTATTTGATTGTTATAGTGGTGAGTATTTGATTGGTATTATATAACTACTCTGAGACAAACAGCAATAGCTGGATCCACTTCTTAGAAGTTTAGTGCTGCACTGTTGTCTCCTTCTCAGGCTGAGCCAATGAATGAATAGCTGCCTTTCTACCTCAACCAATAAGCAGCCTGCAGGACATTATCACGCTGCTGGCCATTATCATATCAATAATTTGGCCAATTAGACATTGTGCATTCCCTCCGGTCACTCCACATATTGCAGAACACACAAGGTGCTGTATCACACTGTGTGGCTACTGTCTCCCAGCCGGCTCAGTTGAGTTACGGTCGTGTTGGATGTTGTGTGGAACTCAACTCATCTTCCCTCCAACGAGATCCTCCACCACTCCGGGACGGAGAAACAAACACGGTGGATTACCAACACAGACCTGCAGGCATCCGTGCAATTTAAATCGAATTGCATCATTGTATTTCTTGATGTAACACTTCGTAAGGTGATGATACAAATCATATGATTTATACATTTCTGTGTATTGCTTTTTGAAAAGGGGGGAAGGGGAGTGGGGTGGGGTTAACACATAAGAAGGTTCACTTTTCTCAGTGCATTCAAAAAAGAACAAAAGCTATACTTTCAGCTCTCAACTACGTTCTCCAACTAGACTAGTTATCACGTATCTGGAATCACCGCCAGCCGACAGAGTGCCAGCTGACAGATGGGACAGCAGGACAACCATGCGGATGGTTCCTCGAGGAACCTATTTCTCTCTTTATTCTCCATTTAAACAGTTTGCACACCAACCTGTGCATAATACACTCCAGACAAAACGACTCAGACGGCAGGTGGAAATTGGGGAATGCGTTCTATCGGGGGATTCAGAGTAGTGAGCGTTACGTGGTGATTACAGCGTGAATACTGCTGTGCTCTTTAAGAGTTTGGCGAGTTATCAAGATATCTATGATGGAGAGAAGGGTGGAGAACCTTAGACCCCCTCCCGCGGGAACTCCTTGGACGGAAGATGTTCCCACAAGGAGCATGAAATCCGGGGTTGAGGTCGAACAAGTGTAGACGTGGATCACACCTTAGTCACACCTGGGTCACACCTAGGTCACACCTTAGTCTCACCGGGTCACACCTAAGTCACACATGGGTCACACCCGGGACACACCAGGGACACACCTATGTCACACCGGGTCACACCCAGGTCACACCCGGCTCACACTAGGGTCACACCTGGGTCACACACGGGTCTCACCCGGGTCTCACCTGGGTCTCACCTAAGTCACACCTGGGTCACACCCGGGTCACACATTTTTATTATCCACACTTCCTTCCTTTGGGCCGCTTTAAACATAATTGAAATCCTCCCACAGGCTGGTCTATGCCACAGAGGGAGTCAGGGAAGGTCTCATCTTTCAGGTTGGCTATAGTCCATCCTGACCTTGACCAAGGCTACACCTCCAACATGGATATCAGCCCTGCCCTGGATGAGGGGACCGGGTTCCAAGAGAAACATTTAGCCTATGAACCCAAAAGGCAACAGGACACCGACATCCCCGACTGAACATGAGATGAAAGAGAGCAGGTTGTGATCCCCACCAGGAGATGGACCTCACAGAGCCTCTCTGAATACCTGAGGAGTTGACTGGACACGTTAGGAGGAAGACGAGGAAGAAGGTGAGGTCAGAACTGTGGAGAAAGGAGGATTCTGAATGTATGATACATCCATGGGCCTCAAACCATACGAACACCAGGGAGGAGGGACATGACATCTACAGTGGTGGGTATCCTCCAGTCATCTCAGCTTGGTCTGAAGAACCTCCCTAACTCAGCTGTCTTCAATCCACCTTGTTTAATCACCTCCTCCTCCTCCAAATTGGATTATTTTAAGCTGATAATAATAATGGAGTCTCCCTGATGCAGTCCAGACGCCGTCATGAAAGCCAAGACCAACGGCCTCAAGTGCAGATTCAAGTCACTACACATAAAGGAATAATTCTCTCTAACCATAGCATATTCTAAAATAGGTTTATTGTACCTAGTCTTGAACTGTTCCAAAAATATTCTATCATCATTATTGAAGATTTTGAAGCCCTCATTCTCAGGATTCTTCTACAATTTTCTATTGAACTCAAACTCTCAATTTGCAGCACTCAACCACCGTGCCTCCGTCCTGTGTCTAAGGTTCGGTTGTATAAAATGTCTCAAACCCCTTTGGTTTGAGACTCTTTGATATGCCGTCTGCACTGGCTGCTGTCAATATTTCCAACATTGGTTCCCCAGAATCAATCAATAAAATATACATTGTTATATTCTATACACCCTTGTTCAGCAGCCTGATGGCCTGACTGTGGAAGCTGTCTCTGAGTCTATTTGTACGGCACTTGATACTGCGGTATCGCCTGCCTGAAGGTAAAAGTGAGTACAGTTCGGTGATCAGGCCCATCACTGTCGTGTCATCAGCAAACTTGATGATGACGTTGGAGCAAAACACACAAATAAACACACACACACACTCACACTCTCTTGTATACACACACACACACACACACACACACACACACACACACACACACACACACACACACACACACACACACACACACACACACACACACACACACACACACACTCTCTCTCATATACACACACACTTTCTTGTATACATTGTAATGGGAAAAAAACCTCTTGTATGGTAAAACACCAATGATTGTTTTGACCATCTGTGCCCCACCATCTGGTCACGTAGAACAAAAGGGTTTTGTGTCACTCCGACTCCTCTTTTAGAAAGAACATAAACAACCTAGAGAATGCCAGCGATAAGTGTATTGTTATCCCAAGGTTGATGCATTTACTGCTACCAACCTAGACATCTTCGGCGCCAGCTCGCCCTCTGACGACCCCGGCCATTCCTAACTAACTGATTTACATATGGGCATAAATGAGCTAAGGCATGTGTCATAGAACTGTCGCGAACAATTGAGCTAGCGTCACCTGTTGTGGCTAAGCTTTTGAAAAGGGAGATGCTCCTGTGAGTGCGTTGGACTTCTCTCTACACACTTTGCGAGATGTGTCGACAGAACTCTCGGACTGAGCTCAACCTATTGATTGTTGTGTGATTGTAATTAATACGATAATCAGACTTGTTTTGTTTTGGATGACTTTATTCTTAAACTGTTTTCAGAGTTAGACCACTGGACGTGTACCAGAGAATTCCCACCACAACATACACACACATACACTCCCTTGTATAGACACACACACACACACACGCACACACACACACACACACACACACACACACACACACACACGCACACACACACACACACTCGCTTGTATACATACACACACACACTCCCTTGTATAGACACACACACACACACACACACACACACACACACACACTCACACACACACACACACACACACACACACACACACACACACACACACACACACACACACACACACACACACACACACACACACACACACACACACACACACACACACTCGCTTGTATACACACACACACACACACACTCTCTCTGTATACACACACACACACACACACACACTCTCTCTTGAATACATAGACACACACACACACACAGATGCACACACCAAAATCATGGTCCAATACACAGAGACCTAGCAGGTAGCCGTCCGTCTGTCCTTAGCCGATTGTGGGATCCACAGCGCATGCGCTGTGGATCCCACAATCGGCATGCGCGCGTCAACCAAGGCTGTGGATCCCACATCTGGCTCCTCGTTAGTATAGTGGTCAGTATCCCCGCCTGTCACGCGGGAGACCGGGGTTCAATTCCCCGACGGGGAGCCA
>CM050999.1:696498-703998 GCA_027704905.1 Muraenolepis orangiensis
TTGACAGTGTATTTAGTGGGTCATTTTAGCAGACAAGCCAAACTTGTCTGATTGTGATCTGGGGGGAAGAAGCATTGTTTTGATGAAAAATATATATTTAGCGATTAATCCATTCATGATGAAATTCTGAAAAGCGGAATTTAAGTTTCATGCACAGTGGCTTGTGCTATCGAACAAACCTAACGGAATGGAAATTCAGTGAGATTTGAGGGAGAATTGTTGCAGTAGAGAGGGTCAGCAGCTTCAAGTTCCTCGGTGTGCACATCTCCGAGGACCTCACATGGTCCACGCACACCACACACGTGGTGAAAAGGGCCCAACAACGCCTGTATTTCCTCAGGCGTCTGAAGAAATTCAGCATGGGCCCCCACATCCTAAAAGACAATGCCCACCCCAGCCACGAACTGTATTCACTTTTACCGTCAGGCAGGCGATACCGCAGTATCAAGTGCCGTACAAACAGACTCCAAGATAGCTTCCACAGTCAGGCCATCAGGCTGCTGAACAAGGGCGTATAGCATATAACAATGTATATTTTATTACATTGATTTATATATACATATTGCTCTTTTTCTGTGCCGATATATTGCATTTTATAAACTGCATTTTTATTTTTATTATCTTTATCTTTATTCTATTCTATTTTCATTCTATTTTCATCTTATTTTTATAACTGCTGTCTGTCGTCGGGTATTGCACATAAGATCTTCACACCACTGCTTTATACTTGTGTAAACTGTGAAGTGACAATAAACTTGACTTGACAGTGGAGGCAGCGTGGAGGCAGCCCTTTAAAGTGGTCCTAAAAGCTTAGCGTGTGCCGCGATGAGGGAGCTATCACCATGAATAAATAACACCCGCTTTGCCAGGAGGCAGCGCGTGTTCCTCACAATACAGGTGAGAGGAAAGAGAGAAAGAGGGGAAAAGGAACCTAAGACATGGCGACACCCAGCTGGCGTCAGCAGCTGGGTAACAAGTCCCCTCAGACAGCTGTCGCCGTGGCAGCAGCAGGTGGGCTCCGGGGATGCTCCACACGCTGCTAAGCGGTTGGCGGCACTCGCCTCGCCGCCAGCCCACCCAACCGCAAAAACACACCACATACACACACACGCACACACAAACACACACACACAGACACACATCACGGCAAACAAATCTTTAAGGTTTGAAGCATATAAACACACATGTACGCTCTACCGTTACCATGGCAGCTTCCTCCATGTTCCTCCTGGAAACCATGTGCATGAATACCCTAAAAGTATACGTGAGACCCCGATACAGAGCATCTCCCAATGGCTTCAGGGGGTTTCTGCTTCTGCTTTCTATTCACGAAGAAATGCCCTGATTACAATGTTCTTATGAAGAACAGTGGCAAACACATGTGATGTCATTGTTGATTCTGATTGGCTCAGATGAGTTGGGAGGTGATTTTACTCAGCAAAAGTTACGTGTTATTTGGTTGGAATCGGTCAAAAAATAGGACTACCTATACCTAACCCGTATGTCTGTCTGTCTGTCTGTCTAGACATCCATCTGGCGTGGTCACGGTATAGGATGGGTGCTCGCTGAGCAGAGGAATTCAGGTGATGATGCAAACAAGCGAAGCATCCGACACAAAACACAAAACCTGAACATCAGAAAGAGAGAGCGTCACACCCTTCGCTGAGTGGGTTCCCCCGCTGAAACATTTAGCGTCCTCACACTCTCAGGGCTTTGTTTGACTTGGCTGATTTCTTCTTCTTCTCTCTCTCTCTCTCTCATCTCTCTCCCCCCTGGGAGGCACATGGAGCAGGGAGAAGGGACATCATGAATCAGTGAATACATTAGCATTATCAAAAGGCCCACTCGTATATTCAGTGAGCTCAGCATCTGCATGGAGGCATCCTTGCCTGCTTTTGGGGGTCATGGCGAAGGGGTGGAATAGGATGAGCGAGCCGTGAGGCGAGGGAGAGGCGGGGGGGGAAGACAACGGGGCTGACAGAAGTCAGAAGTAATGAATATAAACGTCTGTGCTGCTGCTGCTGCTGCCAGAGCGGGGGAAGAGACCAGAAGGGAAGGTTTACAGGGAGTTTTCACAAATTAACATTTTGGCAATTTGATAATTTTGGCGGCTAGTTCATCGATTATATGTTGCAAAGACGATAAAGACTGCAAGTGAGACAGTAAGTGCTGTGAGTCGAGGAGAACAGTTGGGCAAAGATTTCTTTGGCGTCGTTAAACATTGCAACTCTGCAACAGACAGACAGAGAAAGTAAGTCCACCCCTGAAGTAATTTCTGTTGAAAGCCGTCGTGTTTGGGAGTGTTTCTGTGATAGTTTTTGAGTGCAGACGTACACATAGGGGTCTGCTACTCCCAGCTAAGTGTTTCTCCAGAGTGGTGGTTCTTCTACGGTTTGCCCCCTTTGCCTCCAGCAAGGGTTGATGTGTGTATGACAACAGCCTTCACCTTTTGACAAAATCTACTGGGTGGAAGTTAAATCCCACTCACCCTGAGAGAGAGAGAGAGAAAGAGAAAAGAGAGAGAGAGAGAGAGAGAGAGAGAGAGAGAGAGAGAGAGAGAGAGAGAGAGAGAGAGAGAGAGAGAGAGAGAGAGAGAGTGTCAGTTGGTGTTTTTCATTGTTCTGTCGGACTGTGTGCTGCTCTCTGGAAGTCGGCGGAGAGCTCCTCCAGGTCAGAGATTAAAAACAGGTTAGCGCTGAAAGAAGAAAGATGCACTAAAGAAAATAAAGTGTATTGTCAGAGGAGAGGGAACGGGAGATGGAGGGCCAAGTCCTCTGATAGAAAAACAGACAAAACAGACGGCAACCCGGGAACATTTCAACCTCACTCTGGCTGTTCTTTTTGTGGCGAGGTACCGGCTGATAGCTCTCTCTCTGAGAGATGTTTTGTTGTGGTTATGAGTGCTCTCACCTCTCACTTTGCCTTCATCTCCCTTTCCTCCTCCACGGGTGACCTGTCATTTCCATAATTTCTACACCCACTCCAGGTCCGCACCATTGACCAAACCTTCACTCCTATCCTAAACCCCCAGCCAGCCAACCAGCCAGCCAGCCAGCCATCCATGTTGCACAAGGGAGACAATGCCATGTTTTTTCCGAGATACAAAAACTTCTCTGAGACCAAGTTTCACAAACACAAGACAAGCAAATCGAGACGTCAGGACCCCGGCGCTTTGAAAAAGGCAATCTGCTGAAGCTAATGGCGTAGTGTTAAGATGTCAGCATCGACTTAGAAACTATTTACCAAGGCTTATCCTTCTCCCTGCCACGCCCAGGAGGAGAGAAGGAAGACTAGTCTCTGAACTGACCCTTTACTTTGGTCTCTGTCAGGGGCTCTGCTTACTGCACTCAATAAGAGAGATAGGAGGTGGTGGAGACGAGGTGGTGGTGGGGGTGTGGGTGGTGCTGGTGGTGGAGGTGTGGGTGGTGGTGATGAAGGTGGAGCTGTGGATGGTGGTGGAAATGAAGGTGGTGGTGGAGGTGTGGGTGGTGGAGGTAGAGGTGTGGGTGGTGGTGGAGGTGATGATGGTGGAGGTGGTGATGGAGGTGCAAGTGGTGGTGAAGGATGTGTGGTTGGTGGTGGTGGTAGAGGTGTGGGTGGTGGTGGTGGTGTTGGTGGTGGTGGTTGTGGAGGTGGGGGTGGTATTGGTGGTGGTGGTGGTGGAGGTGGTGGTGGAGGTGTGGGCAGGGGTTGAGGTGGAGGTAATGGTGGATGGTGGAGGTGTGGAAGGTGGTGGTGGTTGTGGGCGGGTAATTGTTACCATGGATGAAAGGGGGCTCAAAATGACCCTCTGCTGCCCCTTTAGAATATATATCTGGACTATTTATCTCAGGTGAAGCATTATGCAGCTCTCTCTCCCATGTGGGCCTCAAAGAACCCTTAAACTGCTCCGGGTAATCTGTCCGATCTCTAGTCCACATCCAGAGATACAACTTTACCTGCTCCATCCACCATGGGAGGAGGATGTTCGCTGTTTCCTGTTGGTTTGTCTGTTAGCAAGATAACTCCAAAGGTTATGAACTGAATTAGACACAACTTGGTTAGATTACTTATGGGCCAAGGAACACCCAAAAGTCCCCTGGATCCTGATTTGGATCCGGATCAGCAGAAAAATATAATCAACTGTTTCTTGGCCCATAAGTAATCTAACCACCCCATTTTGTCCAATTCTGCACAGAACTTTTTGAGTTATCTTCCTAACGGACAAACAGACAAATAGGGGCAAAAACATAACCTCCGTCCATCTTTGATGGCGGAGGTAACAACATCACTACCACTACCATCACCACCCCCACCGTTCAACCGTCTCCTGTCATACCTTGCCATTAGGTGCCCACGGTCAGCTGCACGTCGATCTGAGAGGGATGGATGGGCCAGCCGTCCGTCACCAGGTAGGTCACGCCGTACACATACAAGTCAAGTCAAGTCAAGTCAAGTCAAGTTAATTGTCACAGTTTACAAGTATTAAGCAGTGAGTGAAAATCTTATGTGCAATACCCGACGACAGACAGCAGTTATAAAAATAAGATAAAATAGAATAAAAACTGAATAGAATAAAAGTAACATTTTTCAAAAAAAGTACAAAACTGTATAAAGTTAAATATATAAAATAAAAAAATATATATAATATATCGGCACAGAAAAAGAGCAATATGTATATATAAATTGATGTTATAAAATATACATTGTTATATGCTATACGCCCTTGTTCAGCATCCTGATGGCCTGACTGTGGAAGCTATCTCTGAGTCTATTTGTACAGCACTTACTGCGGTATCGCCTGCCTGACGGTAAAAGTGAATACAGTTCGTGGCTGGGGTGGGCATTGTCTTTTATGATGCGTTTTGCCTTGGCCACGCACCACTGGTTGTATATATCCAGGAGGGAGGGGAGCTCACCTCCAACGATATACTGGGCCGTCCGCACCACCCTTTGAAGCGCTCTGCGCTCGAGTGCGGTGCAGTTCCCGTACCAGGCGGTAATACACCCTGTAAGAACACTCTCGATGGTGCCGGTATAGAACACACACACACACACACACACACACACACACACACACACACACACACACACACACATATATGCAGTGGGTGCACAAAAGGGTGCACACATGAACATAGAAGGTTTTCTGCACACATACACACACCCCCACACACACCCAGAACCCCCCCCCCCCCCCACACACACACACACACACACACACACCCACACACACACACAACACACACACACACACACACACACACACACACACACACCTGTACACACACACACACACACACACACTGGCAGAGGGTGCACTGTCACTTTCACTGCTCTCTTGATGTCCTGTTTATCCTCAATGATAAATAAAGTGAAAACAGCACCTCTGGGTGTCCCCTATCAAACTAACCTCTCTCTCTCTCTCTCTCTCTCTCTCTCTCTCTCTCTCTCTCTCTCTCTCTCTCTCTCTCTCTCTCTCTCTCTCTCTCTCTCTCTCTCGCTCTCTCTCTCTCTCTCTTTCTCTTTCTTCGTGTCAGGACCGCCCGGGGGCACTTAGCCGCCGGTAGCATTTCTATTAGAGTGTGTGTTGCTCCACAGCCTGTTGCCCTCACTGGGGCAGATGGGAACCCCTCATCAAGCAAGGTGCTTTGTTGTTGTTTTGTTCTGTTGTTGTTTTGCTCCCGTATTGAGGGTCAGTGGCTCTGAGGTGGTGCTTCTCATCCTCACCACCTAGCGGCGGTCCGACAGGAGGTCCAGTATCTAGCTGCACGTGGATGGGGGCACGCCTAGACCTCTAAGCTTGGTGTCGAGCTTGGCAGGAACTATCGTGTTGAACGCTGAGCTGTAGTCCACAAACAGCATTAGCACATAACAGTTCTTTCCCTCTAGGTGGGAAAGGGCAGTGTGGAGGGCCATGGCAATTGCGTCGTCCGTGGATCTGTTTTGACGATATGCAAATTGCCATGGGTCCAGTGTGGCAGGTAACACGGAGAAAATAAAGTCCTTGACCAACCTCTCGAAGCATTTGCTGACAATTAAGGTGAGGGCTACAGGTCTATAGTCATTCAGGCATGTTACCTCGGGTTGTTTAGGGACAGGCACGATGGTGGACATCTTGAAGACCGCGGGAACAACAGCCTGGGACAGTGAGAGGTTGAAGATGTCTGCAAAGACTCCTGCCGGTCTGCGCATGCTCTGAGGACGCGGCCCGGGATGTCGTCGGGGCCTGCTGCCTTACGGATGTTCAGCCCCTTGAAGGTGCGGCGCACATCCGAGATGTTCAGCAGGCTGGTCTCCTCAGGCGGGACTGGCTTTGTCGGGCTGCCGTTCGCGTCAAACCGAGCAAAATAAGTATTTAGCTCTCCTGGGAGGGAGGTAGAGGAGTTCTCTACACAACTGGTTCTCCCTCTGAAGTTCGTTATCGTCTGTAGCCCCTGCCACATACCCCTCGTGTCATGGCTCTTGAATTTCTCCTCCACTCTGTCCTTATACTCCCGCTTGGCAGTGACGATGGTCTTGCGGAGGTCGTAACGGGCTCTCGTATATTCCTCCGTATTCCCAGATCCAAAGGCGGCGTTACGCGCGTGAACATCGTTGTTAATCCACGGTTTTAAACAGACTTTTCCCAGCTTAAATCTGAGGATTGAATCCTCTTTATAGGTCACACACAGTGAAATGTGTTTCTCTCCATTTAACTCATCCTAGTATGTGCTCATCCTAGCAGTGGCCAGCTAATGTATATCCAGCACTCAGGGAACAGTGTAGGGGTCTGGTGCCTTGCTCAAGGGCATCTCTGCAGTGCCCAGGTGTTTCGGGGGCTTGAACAGGTGACCTTCCGGTTCCAAGGCCAATCCTCACGATTTGTTTGTATGCAAAGGAGATGTTTGTTTTACTGACAGAAAAACAGTATCTCAAAACACTTGCAGTGTGATTGTTAAAGTGGTGAGTATTTGATTGTTATAGTGGTAAGTATTTGATTGTTATAGTGGTGAGTATTTGATTGGTATTATATAACTACTCTGAGACAAACAGCAATAGCTGGATCCACTTCTTAGAAGTTTAGTGCTGCACTGTTGTCTCCTTCTCAGGCTGAGCCAATGAATGAATAGCTGCCTTTCTACCTCAACCAATAAGCAGCCTGCAGGACATTATCACGCTGCTGGCCATTATCATATCAATAATTTGGCCAATTAGACATTGTGCATTCCCTCCGGTCACTCCACATATTGCAGAACACACAAGGTGCTGTATCACACTGTGTGGCTACTGTCTCCCAGCCGGCTCAGTTGAGTTACGGTCGTGTTGGATGTTGTGTGGAACTCAACTCATCTTCCCTCCAACGAGATCCTCCACCACTCCGGGACGGAGAAACAAACACGGTGGATTACCAACACAGACCTGCAGGCATCCGTGCAATTTAAATCGAATTGCATCATTGTATTTCTTGATGTAACACTTCGTAAGGTGATGATACAAATCATATGATTTATACATTTCTGTGTATTGCTTTTTGAAAAG
>CM050999.1:708998-743998 GCA_027704905.1 Muraenolepis orangiensis
GTGTACCTCTGACACCACTCGACCTCCTACAGTGGACACACTTTGCAATCACTGCCCTGACTGCAGAGTTGACCTTAGGTATCCAATACTTTTGCCTCAGGCGTGATAGTGTATGGTTCCGCCCGCTGTGTCCAACGGTTTCATGGACATGTCTGATGATTAATGTCGTTACGTGATGTTTTCTTGGCAGAATGGCGGGGTGCATGGCCTCAGGGGGCATTGCAGACTTGACCAATCTTCCACCAACCCTTATTAGCTCATCATGAAGAACTGGGGTAAGTTTATGGATGTGACTGTTCTTCTTCACAGGCGTTCTTTTCCTCAGTGACTCTAGTTCCTCTTTGTATTCTGTTGATTGACAAAATTGGATAATGGCATGTTCGGCTTCCTGTAAGTCATCGACAGACAACAGAGCTTTGCAATTTCCTTTTTTCTTTTTTGGTGCACCTTTAATTTCCTTCTTTTCTTTGCAGGCCTTTTTTAGTGTTGCTTTAATCCTCAATATCCATGCTACGGCTTTTCTGAGACGATGCCACTCAGAATAGTAGGTGATTAATTTCATGACTGTATTCACGGACTCATCCACAGGAGCAACGTTCATAGTGAAGACCTTTACTTCCGGATCGTCCTGTGTCAATGTGCATTCTGGGCATTGTGGCCACTCCGTTTCTGGATGTTGCATGAATTCAGGACCTTGTATCCATGTCGAATTCAAGAAGCGAGCTGTTGATAAGCCTCTCGATGCGCAGTCAGCGGGATTCAGAGTGCCGTTGACATACCTCCACTGCGTAACATCAGATTCCGTACGGATGTTGCTCACTCTGTTGGCAACAAAAGTGTGATATCTTGAGGTTTCATTGTTCAGATACTTAAGCACAGATGTGCTATCTGTCCAATAGACTGATGGCATCAAAGGGAGTTCAAGTTCCGCCTGCAGAAAGGTATCCATTCGTACAGCCATTGCTGATGCTGTGAGCTCGAGCCTTGGGATGGTGATGGGTTTTAATGGTACCACCCTTGCTTTGCCCATGACAAACGCGCAGTGGACTTTGTGCCTGTCGTCCACCAGCCTTAGGTAGGAGACTGTGCCGTAACCACTTTCACTTGCGTCTGAGAAGTGATGGAGCTGCGCGGAGATTAGGTTTCCAAAATCCTCGGGCATGAAGCATCTCCTAACTTTGAAGTTTTCCAGCTGGGACACGTCGGCTAACCAGGTCAACCATCTCCTTTGCAGGTCTTGAGTTATGTGATCATCCCAAGCTAGCTTTAATCCGCACAGCTCTTGCAGTATTTGCTTTGCGGAGAGGACGACGGGTGCCAACATACCCAAAGGATCGTAGATAGAGCTCACCATTGACAAGATCCCTCGTCTGGTAAGCGGCCTGTCTTGAAGCTGGATTTTGAATGTGAATGAATCCGACTGGGTACACCATTGTACCCCAAGGGCTCTTTCGATGGGCAGTGCGCCCTGATCCAGATCTAGATCCTTCACCCCTTGCGCTCGGATCTGTTCTGGGATGGAGAGAAGCAACGACCTGCTGTTGCTGATCCACTTGTTTAGCTTAAACCCACCCGTGGCACACAGACTGATGAGGTCTTTGGCGAGTTGTATGGCCTCTTGCTCAGACTTTACTGACTTTAGACAATCATCCACGTAAAAGTTTCTGAGCACAGTCTGTATGACCCCTGGGTCAAAGATGCCAATGTTGTCTCTTGCACACTGCTGTAAAGCGAAAGTTGCACAGCTTGGAGATGATGTGGCTCCGAAAATGTGTACAACCATCTTATACTCCTCAAGGCTCGTGTCCAGCCTTCCATCAGGCCACCACAAGAATCTTAAAAGATCAGAGTCTTCATCCGGTACTCTCACTTGATGGAACATGGCCTCCACATCTGTAATGAAGGCGACGGCCCTTTGCCGAAATCTTGTGAGGACACCAGTGAGGTTGCTGGTGAGATCTGGGCCCTGTAGAAGCTGCGAGTTTAGTGACACACCTTGGTAGGTAGCTCCGCAGTCGAACACCACCCGTAGCTTGTGCTTTTTAGGGTGGTAAACCCCGTGGTGGGGAATATACCACGTCTTTCCAACCTTGGCTTCCTTTTGCTTGTTGTCAGATGTTTGGATAGCAAAACCTCTTTTCAAATTGTCAGCCATAAGTGTTCTATATTCCTCGTGAAATTGTGGGTTCTTTAACAGCTTTCGTTTCAAGCTCATGACCCTTTGCTCTGCGAGACAGCGGTTGTTTGGGAACTCAACTTTGTCTGTCCGTAAAGGCAATCCGATATTGTAATGCCCGTCTTGCAGCTTTACAGAGGTTGAGACCTTTCCCATGAATATATGGTCTTCTTGAGACATCTCTAGGCGCTCTTCATGCTGGCGCTCTGGGAAATCATATTTCATCTGCTGTTGCAGCAATTCCTCAATCCTTACCAGCGAGATCCTGTTCGTTGTAATGATGTTCCCAGTGCCCTGTGTGAGCGGCCCATTGACTGTCCATCCGAGAGTGGTTTTAACAGCAAAAGGTCCTTTTCCCTGGCTGTTAATTATCATCCATGGCTCCAAAGCCTTTGGAACATTGTTGCCGATCAGCAGTCCGATTTCTGCTTTTATTCTAGGAAGTTTCACTTGGTGTAGATATGGCCATTGCTTTATATCCTCCTGCTCTGGGATATTTTCAGCTTTCACAGGGATCGCAGAGTGTGAGTAAACCTCAGGGAGTTCCAAATACTCATTGCTGTCAAGAGCACTGATTTCCAAACCGGTTACCATTGATGTCTTTATGACCTGTTCCTCGTTCATAGTTCTTAACAAAATGGTAGTTCTGCTTCCTGTTGCCTGCAGCTGTCCGAGCAAGGACTCGGTGCAGAATGTTGCAGAACTTCCTGGATCCATAAAGGCGTATGTGAGAATAACCTTATCACTTTTCTTCATTTTGATTTTTACAGGAACTATGGCGAGTTTGCATTCTGATTTACCGGCCCCAGTTTCATTCCACACCTCGGCTTGATTTGTGTACACTGTCACGGCTGTATCTTTTGAGTTTTCATCCTTCTCTGTATTAGGATATTTTCTGTTGATATGCAGGATTGTAGGATGTTTGAGAGAACACACTTGACAGGTAAGTCTCTTTTGGCAACCTTTACTCATGTGACCCACTTCAAAACATCCAAAACACACTCCTTTTTTCTTCAAGAATTCCAGTTTTTCTTCATGCGTTTTCTTTTTCAGTTGTGAACATGAACTGAGCTCATGGTTTCCTTTGCAATGTAGACATTCGTTGGTTGTTTTCCTTGGTGCTGTATCCACACATTCAGTTACAGCCTGCTTGTAGAAGCTGCCTGTCACCTTTGCCACATTGGTAGCAAATCCACTGAATGCGCTCTTAGGCCTTCTGTCTTTAGAGGGAAAGGGCTTGCCTGGTGGTGATATGACGGACCTTCTTGTCTGTGTGGGATTTAAGCTTCCAAACAACGGATGTGATAGGATTCTGGATTGATAGTTTATAAATTCCACCAGCTCTGGAAATTTTGGCCTTGTTCCATTACGATCCTGCAATTCACAAGCTTTGAATCTCCATCTTTCTTGTGTCTTGTAAGCTAATTTACTGAGAATGGCTCTCATGTTAGTTGGATGGTTCAATTCCTCTAAGTACTCAACGGAGCTCATGGCATTGAGACAACCATTGAGAAACACAGAGTAAGCCTGCAAGGCCTCTGCATCTTCAGCTTTGATTATTGGCCAGCTGAGCACTTTGTCCAAATATGAAGTGGCAATCTTGTGTTCGTTACCGAAATGCTTCTTTAAAAGCTCCTTTGCTGTAGTGTAACCTCTGTCTGGATGCATGTATTGGCAACTGCGCACCAGTTCCCTTGGCTGTCCTGATGTGAATTGCTCCAGGAAATACAGCATATCCTGGCGGTTCTCAGTTTTCCTCTCAATGCCATGTTCAAAGGCTCTTATAAAGAATTGGTATTCCAGAGGGTCTCCTTTAAAGACAGGGATAGTGATTGATGGCAAAGTGAATTGTCCTTGTTGCTTAATGAGAGTTTCTGTTATCCTGTTTTGACCTTCCATTAGGTTCACCAGACTGTAGAATTCATGCTTTTTACTTGTGTCCTGGATATTTGTTGTAGGCCCTTTACTGTGTGGTTGTGTTGATGGTATCCTTTTACGCACAGATTCATATTCTGTCGGAGTTCCATGTGTTGCTCTTTCCACTGGTTCCTTGTGAGTGGGCCTTGTTCTGGCGGGAACATCATCCACGTTGGTGCGGTCCAAACCAGCTGACCATGACAGCTTTTCTGGTTGTTGTTCCGTTTCCTCTTCCATGTATCCTTCCAGGTATTCATTCATTCCATCCGATTGGTGCATTTCTTTAGGTACAATTTGTGTTAATTCGTGTGATATTTCATATTCTTTGATAATGCGCAACCTTGCTTTGTTAGCAGCCATCTGAGTTTCCATCTCAAGCTTTTCCTTCTCGGCTTGGAGTTCTGCTTCCTTTCTATCAAGCTGTTGCTTCCTTTTAAGCCCTTCGGCCTTGACTGCTAGTTCAGCTTGTTCACTTTCCAGTTGCATTTTAAGAGATGCTATGGATGATCTTGAGGATTTTGATGAGCGTCTTGATCGCACATTGGAAACACTGTCCTTTGGAGCAATATCATCCACTGTAATTTCAATATTCCTTGTAGCGTCATTATCAGTCGCCTTTTCATTTTGATCAATCCATTGTAATACACCGTCTTTGAATTCATCCACTGGTATTATTTTAGGGATGTACCACTCACTTTGATCAAGTTTAACGTCATCCTCTGACATTACTGACAATAAAGTTTTGACAGAATCATTTACTTCATTCAGTTCTTGATATGCTTTGTTGAACTCGTTTTCCACTTTTGATTTAACAATTTCCACCTTGCATGTATGCTTCATTAAATCAGAGATTTCATTTTTCCTTCTGGTCAAAACACCCAATTTGGCGCTTCTAGATGCTTTCAATTCTTGTAATCTATTGGAATGTACAGCATCAATTTCGTCCCCCAAACGTTCCATTTTTCCTTGTTGTTCCTTTGATGTTAATGCGCAAGCATTACAAGCCGGGTTTGTTCCTTTAATGTTAATGCGCAAGCATTACAAGCCGGGTTTTTGACGATGTGGGATCCACAGCCTTGGTTGACGCGCGCATGCGCTTTTCCGTAAGAAAGACGGCAGAGATGAGTTTGTTTGTTTGTAGAAAATGGTATTTATTGTCTTTTACTTGAAGCTTTGTTAAGCGTGGATGGGTTCTTACCATACGACGTGGAGGTGTGCTGGCTGGCTCCCGTTGCATGGTGTCCTGGTTTCCTATTTCTACAGTTCATAAATCCGTAGCGCTTGCGACGGTCAAAAACCGTCTGGGCTGCGTGCCTTGCATTTCCAGTGTGTTTTACTAGGGAACCGGCTTCATTGATAAAAGCGGGTTCACACGCTCAGGTGCTGCAATCACCGGTTCAAAAATGGGCTGGACCAGACACGCCTCCACGTTGTCGAAGCAACACGCATCCAAATCATAACAAATAAAAGGTGTTATCAATCAAGTTAATTTGCAACCATTTTCCAAACAATATTGCTTCATATTTCAAACTAAATAAATAAACAAATAATAAGGACTGAATCTGGCTCCAACACCGATAGCATAATCTCTCCCAGTCACGGTCGGAGTGGGACTCACTCTCTCACGCCCCGGGAGTGTCATGGTACACTAAAAAGAAATGTCCTGTTGTTTTTCAGCTCCTTTGAGTAAAACACCACCTTTCTCCCACCTCAAATACAGCATTACCTCTTTAACATTCCCTCTGCTTGTCTGAAGGCTCCTACAGGCTGACTCACCACAGAGACCACTGCTAGAAAATAACAAAACACTATTTACATTTATTTTAATTATTATTTATTTTTTCATGAAGAGTTATTGTTACTTATGTTCACAAACAAGTTAACGACTACTTGGACTCCTCTATTCTAATGTCCTATTTATATTAATTTAACGAACACAACAATAACATATACAATCAATCATGTCACGGTTACAGTGGTTGACAGGGGGCGTGGCCAAGCCGTGTGCGCTGGTGGCGCACACACACACCTGTCAGCAATTGCCGTGTCTAATTACTAATTAATGTCTAATTACTAATCACCTCACCTGGGGGTATATATACCCTGGCGTCCTGTTACCCCTTTGTTAGGTTGTACGTCGTACTTTATGCTTGCTACTTTGTACTTTGGTACATTCTGGATGGAATCGTTACGCCGATGTCCCGGAATACAGATTCATTGCCTGTCCCGCGTCACTCGTCGGCCTATACCTGTCGCTACTACACACACACACACACACACATACACACACACACACATACACACTCACACACACACACACACACACATACACACTCACACACACATGGGCACACAGGCACGCATCCATACACACACACACACACACGGGCACACATACTAACACACACACACACACACACACACACGCAAACGCATACACACAAACACACACACACAGTTGTGGACGTAGAGGGAGTAGTGGTGACTGTTCATCTCTAGGGAGAGACGACCAGGAGAACACTGTTCATCCAGAGCCGTTCACACAGGGAATCAGCAGAGCACATACCTCCACCACACCGAAAAGTCCACAGGATCCAAATTCGTGTCCAGATCTGTGCCAAAATCGAATCAACTGTTCCATGGCCCATAGGTAATGGAACCACATACATAACTTTGTGATTTATCTTGCTAACAAACAAACAGACAGACAACCAGGGACGAAAACATAAGCTCCTCCCATCTTGGACGGCGGAGGTAATAGAGAAGGCGGTTATGAAGACAGGCCATGGGACTGTAGGCATTAAGACGTCTAGATGGCATTAGACGTTAGATGCACCGATAGGGTGCAGACTGCTCTGAGTCTGAACTCACAAGCGTTCCCCTACGCCCTATAGATCCTGGGCACTGCCGAGGTTCCCTTGAGCAAGGCACCAGACCCCTACACTGCTCCCCAGGTGCTGTATATACAATAGCTGCCCACTGCTCCTAATACTAGGGTGGGTTACATGCAGAGAAACTGAGGAGGATTTCAAAATCCAGATTTATATTTATATTTAGATTATTAGATTAGATTAGATTAGATTAGATTCGATAGGATTCATTTTTTTTATGTCATTGCACAGCACAAGTACAGTAAAGCGAAAATAACTAAAGTGCATGGTTATATATAATGTACAGCGGTTAAATAAGATGTATAAACAGTCTACTAGGTATAAAAACTGAGAGGTGTCAATAACAATAATGGAGGTGGAGATGCATGCAGTGCAGGGCTCCTATCCTTGGCTCATGATTGCTCGTGAGTAAAGCAGATGGCAGAGACTAATGTGTAATCAATGGTGCGGAAATAGATGGAGGATGTGCATATCGATTTGTGACCAAATGGAACTTTCAATTGGGGTTGATGGTGGGGGAGGGGGAGAGAGGGGGGGAGGGAGAGGAGAGGAGCGGGGAAGGTTTGGGTGAGACAATACCACAGAGATAGAAATGAGAGCACTAAGAAAATAGGACTTCGGTCTGAGTCTCACCCCCCTACTGTCACAACCTTGGTTCAATTACTCAAACTGCTTTTTATCTTAGAAGATGTTCTGCTCCACCAAGACTACCACCGCCTCCACCTTCACCTCAATCTCCACCACTTCACTTCCACCACCACCACCACCACCACCACCACCACCACCACCACCACCACCACGACCAACTCTCCTCCACCAACCCACGACCACTACCACCACCACCACCTCCACCACCACCTCCACTTACACAGCCTTCTTCACCTCCACCACCACCAACCCTCCACCACCATCACCACCACATCCACCACCACCACCACCCTTTTCACCTCCACCATATCCACCACCACCACCACCACCACCACCGCCACCACCTCCAGCAGCACCAACCCTCCACCACCAACCCACAACCACCACCTCTTCCCCCAGAGAGGAGACATGGCCACAGGTGAGCGGCCACAACGGGCAGCTGGGATTGGAGTCTGCTCAGTTTTTATACCTAGTAGACTGTTTATACATCTTATTTAACCGCTGTACATTATATATAACCATGCACTTTACTGTAACATTTGCACTCTGGTGAGTGCAAATGTTATTTTCGCTTTACTGTACTTGTGCTGTGCAATGACATAAATATATGATCTATCGAATCTATATCTAATCTAATCTATATCTAATCTATAATATAAATATAAATCTGGAGGTTGAAATCCTCTTTATTGGTCACATGTACAAACAGTGACATTTGTTTCTCTGCATGTAAACCCACCCTAGTATTAGGAGCAGTGGGCAGCTATTGTATATACACCACCACCACCTCCACCACCACCAACACCACCACCACCGCCACCACCTCCAGCAGCACCAACCCTCCACCACAAACCCACAACCACCACCTCCACCTCCACCATCACCACCACCACCACCAACCCTCCACCACCATCACCATCACCACCTCCACCACCCTTTCCCCTCCACCACCACCACCTGCACCCTCCACCACCCCCACCACCACCTCCTCCACCACCACCAACCCTCAACCCATAACCACCACCTCGACCACCACCACATCCACCTCCACCACCACCATACCCCAAACCAGTAAAGATATCCAGCAGGCCGTGCCAATGTCTCGACTCGCCTGTAATGAGATTCCATGAACAAATAAAATACGCATTGACTTCCTATATCAATTAACCCAATCACCCCTCAGCCCCCTACGGCATTCTCCCACGTCTTTGCAGATTATCTAAGATTGATTGTGTCCCCCCCTCCACCCCCCCTCTCCCCAACATAAAAAGCAATTGCAATGTATGTTTTCTACGATCAGATCTGGGTTCTGGGTTGTGGGGGTCTCAGCTCTTTAGTGGTGAACCATGCATGAGGAGGGACCGGGGTGGGGGTCACTGCTCTGCATTCAGATGTGCTCAACCGGAGGCCCTGGAGGAGTGGTAGTCAAAGACCATCAGTCCAGTGGAGAAGAGAGTGGGGGAGGTGGTGTGTGTGTGTGTGTGTGTGTGTGTGTGTGTGTGTGTGTGTGTGTGTGTGTGTGTGTGTGTGTGTGTGTGTGTAGGTAGGAATGCTCTGGGCACCGATGAATTGGCTTTGTGGCTCATCTGTCACTTTGTGGCTCATCTGAGGGAGAGAGAGAGATAGAGAGAGAGAGAGAGAGAGAGAAAGAGAGAGAGAGAGAGAGAGAGAGAGAGAGAGAGAGAGAGAGAGAGAGAGAGAGAGAGAGAGAGAGAGAGAGAGAGAGAGAGAGAGAGAGAGAGAGAGAAAAAAGAGAGAGAGAGAGAGAGAGAGCAGGGAGAGGTAGGGCATTTGCCACCTGCTCTCTGTCACTAGCATCATTAGCTCCCCAGCTTGAAGTGGCCCCTGGACCCTTCATTTAGTATGGGGCCCCTTTATTTAGCACTGAGAGCGTGCACGCTCGGGTGCTTTAGATGTTTGGGGAAAAGAGAGTCTAAAACATCTACAAACACTACAGCCACCACCGCAGGACTCCACACACACCTCCACCAGCGGCTGCTGCTTCTCATTCGGCACAAGCCAAATTCTGCAGCACAAAAATTAGCGGGACGCGGCTTTCGATGACCACATCTCGCCGTGTACTTGAGATATCGTTTGATTTCAGAACCCGAAATGCAGACTCCAATCCCAGCTGCCCGTTGTGGCCGTTCACCTGTGGCCGTGTCTCCTCTCTGGGGGAAGGGAGGGGGGAGTGAAGGGGAGGATGAGAGAAGGGTGGTGGGGGGGGATGGAGAGGGAGGGAGGGTTGCTCACAACACAGCTTCTGCAGGGACTTCTCTGAGTAGGTCTCGTGTTCGCAGCCCTTCCTGATGTGGCTGGGTTGGGGCTCCACAGTGGTCCTCGCCGACGACAGCGACCGCCGCACGTCTCCAGGTGCATGCTGGGTAATAGCTGCTTGCTGCCCGTGCCGGGCTCGTAGTAGTCCACACGCTTGTCCCACCCTGAGGGAGAGGCAGACGAGAGAGCGCTCATTTGGAATGCATGTCCTCACTTCGGGAGCTGCCATTCACTCCACCACACGTTGACCACCGTTTAACGAAAACATTCAAATTCACATGAAAACACACCAAAACTAGAGAGCCCTCAGTAGAATGCATACCTTTGCCACATTTAAACGTCTGCTGGATCCAGATTTGGATCTGTATTTGAGTCCAAAATCAGATCAACTGTTCCTCGGGCCCATTAATAATCGAACCACCAAGTGTTGTCTGATTCTGTACATAACCTTTTGAGTTATCTTGCCTACAGACAAACAACAACAGACACACAGACAGACCAACAGGGGAGACATTACCTCAGGCACCATCATATTTCATCGATTCCAAAAGGTGATTCCAAAAGGTTTACCACCTAAACACACCTTTTGGAATGTACAAAATATGATTGAAACACACACACACACTAATGTCCACACTGCAAAGGCGTAGGCTTCAAACAGACACAATGCTCAATCAGAACCATGGGGAGCCACACCTCCTCCACAGGATGACTGATGACTCTCTATCTCTGTCTGGACTGGCAGCACACCATCTAGTCTATCCTTTCCTTTGAGATCACCACGATCATACAAGTGGTATCTTCTCACCGTCCTGCTCCTGTTGTTTTGTGGTACGCATGGCTGGCTTTATGCTGTCATTCTGTTCCTTATTCAGTTGTACCCTGTGTGTGTGTGAGTGTCCTTCTGATAGTTATTTGATGGAAGCTGCTGTACTGTGTTAAACTGTGTATTTGTGGGTTTTGTTTTCCCGCAGTCCCTGTGTGTGGTTGTTTTGGTCTTGCATGGGTACTCAGCGCTCCGGCACATGAACACACAGAGACATGAGAACTGACTAAGGCCCTGCTACACTGTGTGTGTGTGTGTGTGTGTGTGTGTGTGTGTGTGTGTGTGTGGTGTCTGCAAGAGGGCTAGCAGTCATCTTAAGAGCTGACTGTTTGCATAAGACGGAATACAGTGCTGTTCAGTGACCCATTACATGGGTAATGGTAACACACAGCCATACACACACACACACACACACACACACACACACACACACAGGCACACACACACACATAAACATTCTTTGTTTACTCCTATATTGCTGTTTCACCGTTGCTAAGCGTATGTCGCTTGCACAAGTGGTAAGGAAGAACAAGCCTGGGCTTCTGGACTGAACTACAACCATGATGGAGGAGCTGGTCGAGAGAGGCTGACAGACCAGAGCAAAATCTCTCTCTCTCGCTCTCTATCTTTCTTTCTCTTTCCATCCTTTCCATCCTTTTTATTATATTTCACACACACACATACACACACACATGCACGAACGCACGCATGCACACACACCCACCCACACACACACACACACACACACACACACACACACACACACACACACACACACACACACACACACACACACACACACACACACACACGTACACATCCCCTGCCCCTCCCCCTCCCCCCTCCCCCTCCCTCTCCTCGTCCTCCTCCTCGTCCTCCTCCTCGTCCTCATCCTCATCCTCCTCCTCCTCCCTCTCCCCCTCCTGTTCCTCCTCCTCCTCCTCCTCCTCCTCCTCCTCCTCCTCCTCCTCCTCCTCCTCCTCCTCCTCCTCCTCCTCCTCCTCCTCCTCCTCCTCCTCCTCCTCCTCCCCCTTCCCCTCCTCCTCCTCCTCCTCCCCCCCTCCTCCTCCTTCTCATCCTCCTCCTCCTCCTCCTCCTCCTCCTCCTCCTCCTCCTCCTCCTCCTCCTCCTCCTCCTCCTCCTCCTCAGTGCTGTGATCCCCTACAGATAAAACCCACCTAATTGATGTCTCTCTTCAAAGCTCATCCTTCCCATGAGCTCCTCAGCAGCCCGGCCGCTGCAGCCGGAGCCCCTGAGGTAATAAATGAGACGTGGCTGCACGGAAAATACATGTCTAGATCAGGGTTTCCGCTAGGATTTTTTCTTGCCGGTCAAGTGTCCGGACAGATTTTATTTTATCGGACAAATTCAAAACTTACCGGTCATGTTTCAAAAACAGTCTATATTACAAACGCAACTATAATGTACACCTAGATTTACGAAAGAATGACAAAGACCTCAAATAAATTTGACTATTTAATGAACAACAAAACGAACAAGAACGATTGAGCAAAACCTCGTTAGCTCCAAAAATCTAGGCTATTTCAAAACACCTGTAACATCTGTAGTCCGTTTTAACATAGGCTTCATGGCATCAAATTTACCCTGTAGGCTACCAGGCAACTTTTTGCTTTCTCCTTAATTTCATTGCGGCAAAGTCCTCTGCTGCCGAGCTGAAATCAAAGGTGTCTAATGTGTCTTTGCAGCTTGCAATACGCATAAGTCGCATCACTCTCTCCTCCTCCAGACGACTCCGCAGTGATGTTTTCAAACGATTCTGCAGGGAGAAGCCCCTCTCTGCTGGCACGCTTGACACGGGCAGAACACAGGCAATTTTAGCCAGTGTGGCCCAGTCGGGGTACAGCTCGCTGAACTCAGAAATTAGCACTTGGCAAGCTGTCGCAAACATTAAAGCCCCATAGCCGTGGAGCGCTGCCATCACTACACCTGCATCACGTCGGGCGCGCTTGACGTCGATGAGAGGAGCGGCAGCTGATTCAGTCACTTCATGACCAAAACCGAACATTATTACCGGACATTTTGACCGGCAGGTTTTTAAATTACGTTTTTTTTATAATTTTTAACCGCTAAAAACCGGTAAATACCAGAAAACGGAAACCCTGGTTTAGATATCAGTTTTGCTTACACCATCAAAGTGTTTGTTCTGGGATTCTACATCTGCTTGTGTGTGTGTGTGTGTGTGTGTGTGTGTGTGTGTGTGTGTGTGTGTGTGTGTGTGTGTGTGTGTGTGTGTGTGTGTGTGTGTGTGTGTGTGTGTGTGTGTGTGTGTGTGTGTGTGTGTGTGTGTGTGTGTGTGTGTGTGTGTGTGTGTATGTGTGTGTGTGTGTGTGTGTGTGTGTGTGTCTGTGTGTGTGTGTGTGTGTGTGTGTGAGTGTAGTGAGTGTAAGAGCCAGAGGGTGAGGGGCATCATTAAAATTGGCCAACAAGGCCCCCCTGGTGTGAGTGAAGCCTACTTAACTTTAAGATGACACTCAAGTTCCTCTGCTGCACTCTTCTTTCACTGTTCACCCTTACTCTCTCTCTCTCTCTCTCTCTCTCTCTCTCTCTCTCTCTCTCTCTCTCTCTCTCTCTCTCTCTCTCTCTCTCTCTCTCTCTCTCTCTCTCTCTCTCTCTCTCTCTAAAGGAGCACTTGAGCAGTCTCCTTTCACACTTCCCCTCCCCTCTTTAGAGAGTCTTTCCCTCTGTCCGTCCCTCTGACCATCCAGATGTCCCTGGTCTTTCTCTCTATATGAACACTCTCTTGACTCACCCTCTGTGTGAGGTTTGAGATGTTTCCTTGTGGCTCTGATATGCATTCATTTTATTTGTTCTTGCAAATGGATAATTGTAAAATGTGAAAATGGTGTGTTTTCATGCTACGTCTGCAGTGACTTCAGTGATACAAGATACAAGATTTGTATTTTCCATTTGTAACAAGTACATTGGAATGCTTACTCCCCATTCCCGCCCGCAGTATAAATCTCCAAAACAACAACATACAAATAAAAATAATAAATACAATAAAAATGAACCAAAAAATAGCAGCAAAGTGACTTAAATGATATGTATATGTTTTTTTTTTTTATTACAAAAAATATCTGTAGTACAGTGCAGTAACTGTGATGAGTTCAGAAAGTCCAGCAAGTATGTAAGTGTAATGTTAATGACAATGTTATGAAAGTGAAAGTGGCAGCACTCCTAGCAGTTCAGTAGGCGCACTGCCTGTGGATAAAAAACTATCCTTAAACCTGGTAGTGCTTGTACGGATGCTGCGCAACCGGCGACCAGACGGTAGGGGGGAGAAGAGATGGTGCCCAGGGTGGTTACAGTCCTTTATGATGGACATGGCCTTCTTCCGACATCTGGTCCTAAAGATCTCCTCAATGCATGAAAGTGCACACCCGATGATCTTCTCCACCGTCCTCACGACTCTCTGGATGGCTTTCTTGTCCCATGCTTGTCCCAGTGACGCCACTCGTCAGGACACACTCTACGGTGCCGCGGTAGAAGTTCACAAGCCACCTCTGGCCTATACATCCACTTCGTCCTCCCGTCTTTCCCTCCCCCTGTCCCTCTGTCCTCCCTCCCTCTCTCTCTCCCTCCCTCCCTCCCTCCCTCCCTCCCTCCCTCCCTCCCTCCCTACTTCCATCTTCTCCTTCCTCCCTCCCTCTCTCAATCTTTGCATCCCTCCCTTCCAGCCCTCTCTTCCTCCCCCACTCGCTTCTCTACTGCCCTCACTGTGTACCACCTTCTATCCCTCTCGCCATCTTCTCCTCCCTCCCTCCCTTTCTCCCCTGACTCTGAGTCCAGGATCTGGAGGACATAATGTGTAGACCAGACATTATTTTAAAGAACTCTGACAGGTGTCTCCACTACTTCACACTCACGCACACACACACACACACACACACACACACACACACACACACACACACACACACACACACACACACACACACACATGCATGCAGACAGCTCAGAGACAATATGCAAATGAAATGCTGTTTTTTCTGCTTCATCTTCTCAGTGTGACAATCTGCTAACCATTCAGTGTTTACAGTGCACTGCCTTCTCTATATTCTCCCATTGTGATGATAACTCATTGTGATTTAGTGTCGTTAAGAGGACATGTCACCTTGTTCACACGTGTGTGTGTGTGTGTGTACATCTCTACATCTCTACATACATCTCTGCAATCCTGTGGCATTGATAATGTTATTTAAGGCTGAGATGTGTGTGAATATATATATATATATATATATATAGACAGACCATGCATTAACATTTGATAGTCTTTTTATATAATTTAAAATATATGAAAACTACTACTATGTATTGTGCCCCCCAGTCAGTGAAGATTGTGATTACATTTGGACATTTGGATATTCTTTTGTATCTAATATTCTTGTATATATTATAGATATTATGATTCAAGTTTTTGAAGACTTTCCTGATATTGGGTTTGAAATATCCACTTCAGTTGTCCAACTCTCCTATTGCAGTTAGCGTAATTAACTATATATATTCTATACTTGATCTGTCTCTCTATCTCTCATGTCGACAAAGTCGTAAGTAAGGCACATCATAGGCCCTGGAAGGTACAACTCTGTGTAGCCTATTGGAACAAGAGACCACTTTTGAATGAAGGCAATTCCATATTGTCATATATCTTAAAAATAAATTGTGTGAAACAGAACATGAGGCCAAACGAAAATAGAACAGCAGAAAATGGATAGCTCAGCTGGTGATGGAACCTGGCTGGACATTTGGACTGTTTTCACTGCTGCACTTTTTAATCTTTCTACCTTTCACTTCGGCCTTTCCCATTTATACCTTCATTACAACTAGTGCATTAGCATCCACCTTCTGCCTGCATTGACCGGAATGAGCTGTCAGGTCAGGGCACAATTTATGTAACTCAAATCCAGTACACTGCACAGACAACAGGCCACACCCCTACTTCTAACGGCTCTGCCCATTGGCTGCCGGATGGAGCTGCCCTGCCTGCTATGTTGTATGATGTATGAAGTCCCTCTCTGGGTTGGACTCATCGACTTCTAGCCGAAAGTAAGGCATTTGTTTCAGCAAACTTGAAACCTGTCTCCCTCAGCTTTTGTCTGGCAGTCAAATGTGTAAAACAGAGGCTTTGGCAGCTCCTCACAACTATTCATGACCTTGAGAGAGTTATTATTCCTTATCATTTCACATGGACATGCACTGGTGGAGAAGAAATGTATTTCAAATTAAGGAGACTGGATACAAAAAAACTGTTATTATTATTTTTGCGCATTTTATTTTGCTAAAGAGTAAAAACATTTCAGTCAAGGAAATGTGTTCTGTGCCTCTGGCAACGACTTGAGTGAGAGTAAACCATCACAGAAAATTGACATTGAGATGAGATTTCAGTGAAATAAATAACATTTATTATGAATTAGTCTCACACATCCGACTTAATTAGATGATCTAAAGTCTGGTACGGTTTTATTTTTAATTCATATTTGTGTTTCGGCAGGGAATCTGTTAGCGCACAATTGGCTATTAACAGTAAGAACAAACTTTCAGTATAATGTTTGATTATATCATTGTTGCTTAACTTATAGTGGCCCTATTTTGAAAACCACAGCTCCAGCCTAATAACTAGTGTAACTCAAGTAGCTTCATGGTAATTGTCCTTACTAAAGGCAGGTGCGTTATCACATCTTTGCTGTTAGTACTTCGTATGACATTACAGATACAGATACAGATACAGATTACTTTATTAATCCCGAGGGAAATTAAGGTGCAACAGTTGACACAGGGGGAATAAAAGCACACACAAAAAATACTAATACCTAAGCTAAAAAACAATAAAAATTGTATAAACAAAAATATAGTTAAATGAAATCTAAATGTATTGATAAATGAAGATAAATTTACAGTATTATTACAGTAGTACGTAGGTATATACAATACACAACAATACGTATAGTGCATTGATCAACAACTAACCAGGGACATATCATGGAGATGACAAGCTCAAAGATAATTAGAATAAATGATATAATATCAATAATATTAACAATAATGGCTTGATGGCAGCAGGATAGATCTGTTGGCTTGGGAACCGGAAAGTCACAGGTTCAAGTCAAGTGCCTTTGAGCAAGGCACCAGACCCCTACACTGCTACTACTGTCAATCAAAACGAGGGAGATGTCAAACATCTGCCACTCCTACACAGTCTTGAAAATTGTCTAAAAAGCTGTTTTTTTCAGCTAGGTTCTCTATAATAGTTATGTACGTTTATTTTCGCTCAGATGTTGTGGATCCTTAAAGAGACAATCAACTTTGATGCCATACATGCATTTTTCTGTTTCAAGGCACATTTCCAAAGGTGCTGTAGGCCAGACTCAAGAGCTACAATTTGTGTATGATTTATTAGAAATGCCACGGCCATCCATCAGCTATTAGTGAGGGAAAGGCTCAGTGAGAATATATGTTCTGGTTTACTGCACAAGCCTCTGTAGGAGACCATTTCGATTTGAGATTGCTACCGGCTCATTTTTGGTTCTGGGAAATCCATCTAGCCTGTTAATCACACTCACACCACAGGCGTGTGAACACTTTTGGGTTACTTCTTCTCAAAACTCGCTGTCTCTACAAATCTCAAATCAGTTTTGGAATTGTTTAGAACAAGCGTGTATGTATCTGTGGGCGACCTGACAACACACTGTTATGAGCAATGACTGTTATGTCGGCAGGATAGCCAAGTCGGTAGGGACTTGGCATGGTAACCGGAAGGTCACCAGTTCCCAAAACACCTGGCAGGTGCCCTTGAGCAAGGCAGCAGACCCCTACACTGCTCCCCAGGGTCTGTATAGCGGCCAAGTGCTCCTATCATCATAATGACAATAACACATTGAAAAAAAGGTTAGACAAAATGATATATATTTTTTGCCCTCGAGAGGTGTTTCTGTTTCCAAAAATAAATGTTGTTCAAGTTTTAAAAATTAATCTTTTGATTTTAGTCATAACTATACAATGTTTAATTCCATTCCATTCCATTGCATTACAGTCATTTAGCAGACACTTTTATCCGAAGCGACTTACAATAGTGTGTTTCAACAAAGGAAGGTAAGAGAACAACTCGTCACCAGAAGTCAAAAGTGCATTTCATTAGTAACAAGTCTCTAATAACTGAACCAGTGCTCATTCCAGTGCTCCAGTTCCAGTTCCAGTGCTCATTCCATAAGGTCCTGGCGCCTTCTCTCTGGTTGTCCATAACACGGTGAATCTCCCTCTCTCCTCCCTCTCCCTGCTATAGTAACGACCAGCACCTTACTCCCTCTCTGGCCTCCCATTCATCACACTGGGCAGATCAATCTAAAAGGAGGGTCCTGGTGAATAAAGCCACAGAGGCACATTGGTGCCGGTCCTCACCTTCTTCTATCCCCCATGTCGTCTGTCTCCCTCGCTCTCTCCCCGTCTCATTATCATCCACAACATAACAATGCACTGATGGAACACCGTTGCTCTCTCTAGCGCTACTAATGGGCTATATGCACTAAGCTGTGTGAAGGACTTCATATTAAATGAGTAAATCGCTTCCGGTGTATTTGTTTACTTCCAACTAGCTAGCTACAGCTCATGATGGCATATTCCGCCATGAATTCCCATAAGAAAACACGTCTTCAAAAACAAGAGAAGAAATACAACGAATATTGTTGTGTTCCGCTTTGTTCGGTAGCATCACAATTTAATGGTACTTTGAGTTTCCATGACTTTCCAACCCATCCCGACCTGAGAAGAACCTGACGCGGACATCCGATTCTATACCAGGTAACGTTAGACCCAAGTTGTGCTATTCAGCTAACTGTTTGACATCGACCAAAGTAAACATCAGTTAAACTATAAAGAATCCTATCGTAAGTCTTAATAAAAAGGTACCTACTGCGTGACCGCTGCAGCCTGTCATGCATACGAGATGAGACATTGGCTTAGTTGTTACAGCTAACATTATTTTGGTGACCGTGTATGATTGTATTTACTTTGTTTATTAATGACTGACATGATGTATATGTCTTTTTGTAAATACATTTCCAAGCTATGACCACCTGATGGCGTTTTGGGGTTTGAGCCTTCAATTTACTAAATGGTTCGGGTCTCCAGAGCCAAGAGCCTCCAGAGCACGTCCATCAACGGTAGGTTATGATCTGAGCTGCTTTGTAGTAACAGAGGGTGGGATGCCATTGCATTTACAGAAGGCTACACTAAAGGACTCAGCGCCCTTTAAATACACCAGTGCACTACAGCAACTCAGTTTTTCCCCATGGTATGGTACACATAACTATTATAAAACATTTAGCCAAACAAGAGCACAGCCTTACTAGTTTATAACTTATTATTTTTTAACTGAACCAGCTGCCCCAGCCAATCGACGAGTTCTTTCTTTTCCTCGTCTTCCTGTCCAGACACCATTCTCAAAGTGAGATGTACTCCACCTACAAATCTCACTGCACCATGAAAGGGCTTATTGGCAGACATTTACAGTGGCATGCCTGTTGTCAAACTACCAAAATAAGGCATTAGTTAAGGCATGGGTTAAGTAAAGCATTGGTTCAACACAGTGGCAGATCATTTTGTTAAACATGTAAATATTATGTACACAAACATTATATGTAAGCAAACTGTTGAATGTAAAGTCATTTGTATAGATTTGTGAAAATTAACATTGTAACATATTGTACATACATCATTATTGTAACATATTGGCTAAAAAACATTATTGAAAAATGAACTGTAATAAAATATTTTACAACATTTTGTCATTCCAATCTTTCATTGAACAACCTGGGTTTTGCTTATGTTCATTTCTCAAAGATGGGTATCTTGGCATGTATATGTAGAAAAATAAATGGTCAGCTTTTTCTCTAATTGATCTTTGCACTTGTGGATCCATGTGTAATCATTGCACACCTGTTTGGAACAGCAATGCTGTCGTAGACCAGTCATAGACCAGTCATCACATTGTTAATGAGAGGCCCAGACGCTGAGGCGTTGGCCTTCGTGTTCGGGGTCCTCGTTAGACAACAGGGGGCGACAGTGACGTTGGCACCCTGATAGGACCGGTCAGTCACTCCGGTGGTGCCAGAGTGGTGCTCTTCTGTTGGCTGTCTTAGCATCCGCTTTGCACCGTACGTAAAATGCAATTAATTTGAACACATACTGAGTGTTATGAAAAGCCCTACTTTCCAGTGGAAGAATAGTTCTTTAACCACACTGACCCTCAATGTACGTCTCACAACACCTCGCATCTTGGTGTTAAAAGAGCCACTCCAACCAACCAAGTTGAATCGTGTTATCCCCAGGATAACGTGCGATCCATCAGGGTAAATGGCCCAAAAAGCACATTCACACCAGCCGTGCATGCCACCCTCCCTCCTCCCTCCTCCCTCACCCACCCTCCCTGCTTCGTCATCCCCCTCCCCATCTTTCCTCCATCCTCCCCTTAACCTTCCCTCCATCCTCCCCTCAACCTTCCCTCCATCCTCCCATCAACCTTCCCTCCACCCTTCCCTTCATCCTGCCCCTTCCTCCACCCTCACCCGTCCTCCCCCTTTCTTCACCCTCCCCATTCTCCCTCCATCCTCCCCTCACCCTTCCCTTCATGTTAGAGGGACTTATCCACTTCACATCCACACTTTAGGGTTTGCATTTTCAAAACAGACCTTAGTTGGACGATGTTTTACGAACTTTCCAGGATTTCCGTCGAAAATGTACGGAAACTACATTGTGTGGTGCATGGTGTCTCATCTTAATGTGTAGGGGTACTGTATGCAGTGGAGCGCCAGTGTCCTCAACCCAGGCTACAGAGCAGCACTGTGGAAAGCGTCCCTAACAATGCTTTAGAACAAAACCACAACCGAAAACCATGTTGTTCAATCTGGAGCGAGTAAGAAACCATTGAACAGTTTTTCCAGTCCTCTGCACCCACATAACTAGAACTAGTCTCTGGGGAATACTGATCGAAGCTGGCACACAGCCCTAAATTTGGGGCTTTTGAGGTTTGGTTCTCCTTTTAGATGAGGCTACTGTTGGGCGTGGTACTGGGTATTGTGGACGTGGTTCTGGGTATTGTGGACGTGGTTCTGGGTATTGTGGACGTGGTTCTGGGTATTGTGGATGTGGTTCTGGGTATTGTGGACGTGGTTTTTGGTATTGTGGACGTGGTTCTGGGTATTGTGGATGTGGTTCTGGGTATTGTGGTGTGTCACTGTGTATTGTGGGCGTCTCACTGGGTATTGTGGGCGTAGTTCTGGGTATTGTGGGCATAGTTCTGGGTATTGTGGACGTGGTTCTGGGTATTCTGGGTGTGGCATTGTCTAATGTGTGTAAGGTTTTACATCATGAAAAAACGCTTGATTGTATTATCATTCTTTATATTCTAAACATAAGATGTGGGCGGAGTATGAGTAATCTTCCTCAGCTGTGATTCATTTGATCAAACTCTCTGCCCCCGAAGGTCCCATCCAGTCAGTTGATCTACGCTCCATCTCATTTCAAATGAATCTGCAGTCTGTTATTCTCCCCCCCACACACCCCCCACACACACACACCCCACCCTTCATTCATTAGCAGTGGCATAAGTTGCAATACTCACTGTTGAATATTGCAATGTCAGTTTGAGCTCCCAAAGCCTTGATTTAGATCAGTGGTGCACTCTGGGTCAATGCAATTCTAAGCCGTGGTGAAATGGATGTGTAATGGATACTGCTTTATGCATTACAAGAGCAGGGCTCTCAGTTTCAGTCTAATTCAATAAATTAAGTACGGTTGCCCTGAAGTGTCAATCACAACGGCAAATAGAGAATCACAACAACAAATAGAGAATCACAACGACAAATAGAGAATCACAACGGCAAATAGAGAATCACAACGACAAATAGAGAATCACAATGGCAAATGAGAAAACACAATGACAAATTGCATATTAACAAAATAGAAAATACAATGGCTGCGCACTCCACGGAGATGGCACTGCTCGTAGTGACAGAGTCTCTCGTGATGCCAGAAGCTCGTCCCTCTCATCAGTACTGATCCTTCTCGACCTGTCTGCGGCATTCGACACAGTGAACCACCAGATCCTTCTCTCCACTCTCGCCAAGCTTGGAATCGATGGAACTGCGTTATCCTGGTTCACCTCCTACCTCGCAGATCACACTTATCAGGTCACATGGAACGGTTCCATTTACATTACATTTACATTTACATTAAACAGGTTCCCTGTTCAGACCCTGCACCCTGGACACCGGAGTCCCCCAAGGCTCAGTATTGGGACCCCTTCTGTTTTCTCTTTACACTAAATCTCATGGCTTCTCCTATCACTGCTATGCAGATGACAGTCAACTGTTCCTCTCCTTTCCCCCCTCAGAAACCCAAATCGCAACACGTATCTCTAAATGCCTGGCCGACATCAGCAGATGGACAGCCGCCAACCACCTGAAGCTCAAACTTGACAAGACTGAGCTCCTCTTCATACCGGGGAAAGACTGCCCTCAGATGGACCTACTGGTCACCATCGAGAACACCCAAGTCTCCCCCTCAACCACATCAAGAGACCTTGGTGTGGTGCTAGATGACCAGCTGTCCTGCAATTGCAACGTCACCACGGTGGCCCGATCTTGCAGAATTGCCCTCTACAACATCCGCAGGATCCGGCCCTTCCTCACATGTGAAGCGGCACAGATCCTGGTCCAAGCGCTCGTCATCACTCGCCTCGACTACTGCAACTCTCTCCTAGCGGGACTCCCCGCCTCTGCTACCAAGCCCCTCCAACGCATCCAGAACACAGCAGCACGCTTGGTATTCAACCTACCAAAATTCTCCCACGTGACCCCTCTCTTCCGCAATCTCCACTGGCTTCCGGTAAATGGTTGCATCAAGTTCAAGACTCTGGTACTGACCTTTAGGGCAGTCAATGGAACTGCCCCAACCTACCTCCAAACGTTGGTCAAGCCCTACATCCCAGCCAGAGCGCTCCACTCAACTTCTGCCAGGCGACTTGTTCGACCTTCACTGATGACAACCAAGCATCGCTCTTCCAAGACCCAGCTCTTCATGGCTCTGGCTCCACAGTGGTGGAATGAACTCCCATCTCATGTCAGGATGGCAGAGTCCCTTGCCAGCTTCCGCAAGAGACTCAAGAACCACCTGTTCAGAGTCCACCTGGACTCTCCATGAACCCTCCTTCTCCTTTGTGAACCCCTAACTTGCTTAAGTCCTGACATTAATAGCTCTTAGCATGTTGTATATTCTAGCAAGTGTATATCCTTAATGTTGAAAACACACTCTTATCACAGCTACTTAAGCAGGTGACCTGGCAGTACCAAATTGTGTTATTCATCTTGTTAATATGAATGCTTGTGAACTGCTCTATTTTTATGTTCAGCGTTATGCTATTGTCTACTTCAACAAATGTACACCTTGTAAGTCGCTTTGGATAAAAGCGTCTGCCAAATGCCCTAAATGTAAATGTAAATGTAAATGTTGGGACTTGGCTCGGGAACCGGAGGGTCGCCGGTTCAAGTCCCCGAAACGGTACAGAGTGAGAACTGGTACTTTGCCAAGGTGCCAGTTTGCCTCCTTGGCACTGCCGAGGTGCCCTTGAGCAAGGCACCAGACCCCCACACTGCCCTGGGCGCTGCTTATACAATAGCTGCCCACTGCTCCTAATAGTAGGATGTGTTTAATGAGTGTGTGTACAGGAACTATCTTCTATCTGAAATTCTGGGTGTGACATTGTGTAATGTGGGCCTGTAACTGGATAGTGATTTCCAATGTGTGGTTGTGATTTCCTATAGGCCGCTGTTCTTTTTGATGTGTTGTGATGTTTTCCCAGTGGTTGTTGTTGTGATTTGCCCTTCAGGGCCACCGTACTGAATGCATGAAGGAATCTCATCTCATACAACTCAAGCACTGTCACAAAGCCAAAAATGATGAATGAAAAGCATGTTGACAAAAAATAAAATATGTTGTTTTAAAAAATGTTATTTCAGCTTTGGGACCTTTGTTCTACTGCCAAAGTCACTGCTTATTTACAACTGCTCTAATTCCGCAGTTCACTTAATTCCCAATGAGGCTGCACACCGTGGATAACACAAGCAATCCAAAGCTAATGTCTCTTTTTGGATTAACATTAGGGAACATCAATGTGGGATGTGTGTGTGTGTGTGTGTGTGTGTGTGTGTGTGTTTGTGCATGTGTGTGTATGTGGGAGGGGCAGATGGCAACAATCTAGTTGAGCTGAGCGCAGGCGGTCCAGGGGAATGGAAAGGGAGGATTAGACAGCTTGGATCTTGTCAACCACTCCTCCGTTCCTGTCTCTCACCCTCTCTCTCTCTCTCTCTCTCTCTCTCTCTCTCTCTCTCTCTCTCTCTCTCTCTCTCTCTCTCTCTCTCTCTCTCTCTCTCTCCCCACACACACACACACACACACACACACACACACACACACACACACACACACACACACACACACACACACACACATGTACGTACGAAATCGTACATGTGCAACCCGGTGCGCATGCGCAAACTTCTGCAGCTATAATGTCAAGCACAGTCACGTTTTATTGTAATATATAATTATAATATATATATAATATTTCTACATATAATAATATGTTTTGATAACATATCTAGTTATTACGAGTTATTACGAAGATTTGTTCAGGTTTCTATCATTGCTATGGACGCTGATATCACTGCCGCCTACGTAGATTGCGCCCAGAATTATTGTTTATGTACTGTTATGTTTATTCTTTAAGTTTATATTTACGTGTATTACTAATCCATCGGATTGCAGAGGCACTGAGCTGCACCGCCTTGTTCGGAAACCACATTATATGTTTAAAAATATATATAAACCACATTATTAACTCAAATAGATCGAGGGCCGAGACCCGGACGTGTGCATAGAACCACAATTTGCAGCGTGCCGAGTTTTGTAGTTCTAATGTGTTTCCCTATTATGTGAAATTGTGACCAGGAATCTTGCCATCTTATTATAGGATTTACTGGCCGAGAAACACACTGGCTGTTGGAGCCAGATTCAGTCCTTATTATTTGTTTATTTATTTAGTTTGATATATGAAGCAATATTGTTTGGAAAATGGTTGCAAATTAACTTGATTGATAACACCTTTTATTTGTTATGATTTGGATGCGTGTTGCTTCGACAACGTGGAGGCGTGTCTGGTCCAGCCCATTTTTGAACCGGTGATTGCAGCACCTGAGCGTGTGAACCCGCTTTTATCAATGAAGCCGGTTCCCTAGTAAAACACACTGGAAATGCAAGGCACGCAGCCCAGACGGTTTTTGACCGTCGCAAGCGCTACGGATTTATGAACTGTAGAAATAGGAAACCAGGACACCATGCAACGGGAGCCAGCCAGCACACCTCCACGTCGTATGGTAAGAACCCATCCACGCTTAACAAAGCTTCAAGTAAAAGACAATAAATACCATTTTCTACAAACAAACAAACTCATCTCTGCCGTCTTTCTTACGGAAAAGCGCATGCGCGCGTCAACCAAGGCTGTGGATCCCACATCGTCAAAAACCTGGCTTGTAATGCTTGCGCATTAACATTAAAGGAACAAACCCGGCTTGTAATGCTTGCGCATTAACATCAAAGGAACAACAAGGAAAAATGGAACGTTTGGGGGACGAAATTGATGCTGTACATTCCAATAGATTACAAGAATTGAAAGCATCTAGAAGCGCCAAATTGGGTGTTTTAACCAGAAGGAAAAATGAAATCTCTGATTTAATGAAGCATACATGCAAGGTGGAAATTGTTAAATCAAAAGTGGAAAACGAGTTCAACAAAGCATATCAAGAACTGAATGAAGTAAATGATTCTGTCAAAACTTTATTGTCAGTAATGTCAGAGGATGACGTTAAACTTGATCAAAGTGAGTGGTACATCCCTAAAATAATACCAGTGGATGAATTCAAAGACGGTGTATTACAATGGATTGATCAAAATGAAAAGGCGACTGATAATGATGCTACAAGGAATATTGAAATTACAGTGGATGATATTGCTCCAAAGGACAGTGTTTCCAATGTGCGATCAAGACGCTCATCAAAATCCTCAAGATCATCCATAGCATCTCTTAAAATGCAACTGGAAAGTGAACAAGCTGAACTAGCAGTCAAGGCCGAAGGGCTTAAAAGGAAGCAACAGCTTGATAGAAAAGAAGCGGAACTCCGAGCTGAGAATGAGAGAAAAGAAGCTGAACTCCAAGCCGAGAAGGAAAAGCTTGAGATGGAAACTCAGATGGCTGCTAACAAAGCAAGGTTGCGCATTATCAAAGAATATGAAATATCACACGAATTAACACAAATTGTACCTAAAGAAAGGCACCAATCGGATGGAATGAATGAATATCTGGAAGGATACATGGAAGAGGAAACGGAACAACAACCAGAAAAGCTGTCATGGTCAGCTGGTTTGGACCGCACCAACGTGGATGATGTTCCCGCCAGAACAAGGCCCACTCACAAGGAACCAGTGGAAAGAGCAACACATGGAACTCCGACAGAATATGAATCTGTGCGTAAAAGGATACCATCAACACAACCACACAGTATAGGGCCTACAACAAATACCCAGGACACAAGTAAAAAGCATGAATTCTACAGTCTGGTGAACCTAATGGAAGGTCAAAACAGGATAACAGAAACTCTCATTAAGCAACAAGGGCAATTCACTTTGCCATCAATCACTATCCCTGTCTTTAAAGGAGACCCTCTGGAATACCAATTCTTTATAAGAGCCTTTGAACATGGCATTGAGAGGAAAACTGAGAATCGCCAGGATATGCTGTATTTCCTGGAGCAATTCACATCAGGACAGCCAAGGGAACTGGTGCGCAGTTGCCAATACATGCATCCAGACAGAGGTTACACTACAGCAAAGGAGCTTTTAAAGAAGCATTTCGGTAACGAACACAAGATTGCCACTTCATATTTGGACAAAGTGCTCAGCTGGCCAATAATCAAAGCTGAAGATGCAGAGGCCTTGCAGGCTTACTCTGTGTTTCTCAATGGTTGTCTCAATGCCATGAGCTCCGTTGAGTACTTAGAGGAATTGAACCATCCAACTAACATGAGAGCCATTCTCAGTAAATTAGCTTACAAGACACAAGAAAGATGGAGATTCAAAGCTTGTGAATTGCAGGATCGTAATGGAACAAGGCCAAAATTTCCAGAGCTGGTGGAATTTATAAACTATCACTCCAGAATCCTATCACATCCGTTGTTTGGAAGCTTAAATCCCACACAGACAAGAAGGTCCGTCATATCACCACCAGGCAAGCCCTTTCCCTCTAAAGACAGAAGGCCTAAGAGTGCATTCAGTGGATTTGCTACCAATGTGGCAAAGGTGACAGGCAGCTTCTACAAGCAGGCTGTAACTGAATGTGTGGATAAAGCACCAAGGAAAACAACCAACGAATGTTTACATTGCAAAGGAAACCATGAGCTCAGTTCATGTTCACAACTGAAAAAGAAAACGCATGAAGAAAAACTGGAATTCTTGAAGAAAAAAGGAGTGTGTTTTGGATGTTTTGAAGTGGGTCACATGAGTAAAGGTTGCCAAAAGAGACTTACCTGTCAAGTGTGTTCTCTCAAACATCCTACAATCCTGCATATCAACAGAAAATATCCTAATACAGAGAAGGATGAAAACTCTAAAGATACAGCCGTGACAGTGTACACAAATCAAGCCGAGGTGTGGAATGAAACTGGGGCCGGTAAATCAGAATGCAAACTCGCCATAGTTCCTGTAAAAATCAAAATGAAGAAAAGTGATAAGGTTATTCTCACATACGCCTTTATGGATCCAGGAAGTTCTGCAACATTCTGCACAGAGTCCTTGCTCGGACAGCTGCAGGCAACAGGAAGCAGAACTACCATTTTGTTAAGAACTATGAACGAGGAACAGGTCATAAAGACATCAATGGTAACCGGTTTGGAAATCAGTGCTCTTGACAGCAAAGAGTATTTGGAACTCCCTGAGGTTTACTCACACTCTGCGATCCCTGTGAAAGCTGAAAATATCCCAGACCAGGAGGATATAAAGCAATGGCCATATCTACACCAAGTGAAACTTCCTAGAATAAAAGCAGAAATCGGACTGCTGATCGGCAACAATGTTCCAAAGGCTTTGGAGCCATGGATGATAATTAACAGCCAGGGAAAAGGACCTTTTGCTGTTAAAACCACTCTCGGATGGACAGTCAATGGGCCACTCACACAGGGCACTGGGAACATCATTACAACGAACAGGATCTCGCTGGTAAGGATTGAGGAATTGCTGCAACAGCAGACGAAATATGATTTCCCAGAGCGCCAGCATGAAGAGCGCCTAGAGATGTCTCAAGAAGACCATATATTCATGGGAAAGGTCTCAACCTCAGTAAAGCTGCAAGACGGGCATTACAATATCGGATTGCCTTTACGGACGGACAAAGCTGAGTTCCCAACCAACTTGAAACGAAAGCTGTTAAAGAACCCACAATTTCACGAGGAATATAGAACACTTATGGCTGACAATCCGAAAAGAGGTTTTGCTTTCCAAACAACATCTGACAACAAGCAAAAGGAAGCCAAGGTTGGAAAGACGTGGTATATTCCCCACCACGGGGTTTACCACCCTAAAAAGCACAAAGTCCACTGCGCGTTTGTCATGGGCAAAGCAAGGGTGGTTCCATTAAAACCCATCACCATCCCAAGGCTCGAGCTCACCGCATCAGCAATGGCTGTACGAATGGATACCTTTCTGCAGGCGGAACTTGAACTCCCTTTGATGCCATCAGTCTATTGGACAGATAGCACATCTGTGCTTAAGTATCTGAACAACGAAACCTCAAGATATCACACCTTTGTTGCCAACAGAGTGAGCAACATCCGTACGGAATCTGATGTTACGCAGTGGAGGTACGTCAACGGCACTCTGAATCCCGCTGACTGCGCATCGAGAGGCTTATCAACAGCTCGCTTCTTGAATTCGACATGGATACAAGGTCCTGAATTCATGCAACATCCAGAAACGGAGTGGCCACAATGCCCAGAATGCACATTGACACAGGACGATCCGGAAGTAAAGGTCTTCACTACGAACGTTGCTCCTGTGGATGAGTCCGTGAATACAGTCATGAAATTAATCGCCTACTATTCTGAGTGGCATCGTCTCAGAAAAGCCGTAGCATGGATATTGAGGATTAAAGCAACACTAAAAAAGGCCTGCAAAGAAAAGAAGGAAATTAAAGGTGCACCAAAAAAGAAAAAAGGAAATTGCAAAGCTCTGTTGTCTGTCGATGACTTACAGGAAGCCGAACATGCCATTATCCAATTTTGTCAATCAACAGAATACAAAGAGGAACTAGAGTCACTGAGGAAAAGAACGCCTGTGAAGAAGAACAGTCACATCCATAAACTTACCCCAGTTCTTCATGATGAGCTAATAAGGGTTGGTGGAAGATTGGTCAAGTCTGCAATGCCCCCTGAGGCCATGCACCCCGCCATTCTGCCAAGAAAACATCACGTAACGACATTAATCATCAGACATGTCCATGAAACCGTTGGACACAGCGGGCGGAACCATACACTATCACGCCTGAGGCAAAAGTATTGGATACCTAAGGTCAACTCTGCAGTCAGGGCAGTGATTGCAAAGTGTGTCCACTGTAGGAGGTCGAGTGGTGTCAGAGGTACACAATACATGGCAGACTTACCTCAGGACAGGCTGCTACCTGACAAACCACCTTTCACAAACGTGGGCGTAGACTACTTCGGCCCATTCGAAATGAAAAGAGGAAGAACAACGTTGAAACGGTATGGCGTGATCTTCACGTGCCTGAATATCCGAGCAGTGCACTTGGAAGTTGCTCATACACTGAATACAGACTCATGCATTAACGCAATAAGAAGATTTGTAGCCAGACGAGGCACAGTCAAGACCATGAGATCCGATAATGGAACCAATCTTATCAGGGCAGAACGAGAGCTACGAGAGTCTATTCAAGATCTGGACAATCTCAAGATTCATGCCACCTTACTTGAGAAAGGCATATCATGGACATTCAACCCACCTGCCGGATCACATCACGGTGGAATATGGGAGAGACAAATAAGAACAGTCAGACGCATTCTTGGAGCTTTAACACGGGAACAGACTCTGGATGAGGAAGGATTGACTACACTTTTATGTGAAGTGGAAGCCATAATTAATGATCGGCCCATCTCTAAAGCCTCCAATGACCCTCTAGATCTGGAACCTCTGACACCAAATCACCTCCTTCTCCTCAAAGAAAAGCCTTCACTGCCACCTGGAGTATTCAGCCTAGATGACTGTTATGCCAAGAGGAGATGGCGTCAAGTGCAATACATGGCAGACCTTTTTTGGAAACGGTGGACAAGAGAGTACCTGCCAGAACTGCAAGAAAGGCAAAAGTGGACAAAGAAAAGGAGAAACATGGCGGCCGGTGATATTGTCTTAATAATAGACGACTCTGCTCCTAGAAACTCCCCCCCATCTCTCTTCCCCCCCCCCCCCCCCCTATCTCTCTTCCCACCGTATCCCTTCTCTTTCTTTCCCCCCCCCCCCCCCCCTCTCTCACACGGACATCGCACACATTACACACTTTGTGGACTGTGAGGCGCTTTTCTTTGCCTTTTTTGAAAGCTGAACTTTTGAATCCCTCGTTGGGGGGACTTTACGGACCGTGAGTTTAAGTTTTTGAAAGCAGAACTTTTGAATCCCTCGTCGGGGGGACATGTTAAAAAAAAAAAAAAAAGGAATGTAATTTAGAATATGAAATTAGTTTAGTTTTGGCTCCTCCTGATTTAGTTGGTAATTGTACTATTCTCTTACAGAACAATTAGGGGCCGGAATGTTGGAGCCAGATTCAGTCCTTATTATTTGTTTATTTATTTAGTTTGATATATGAAGCAATATTGTTTGGAAAATGGTTGCAAATTAACTTGATTGATAACACCTTTTATTTGTTATGATTTGGATGCGTGTTGCTTCGACAACGTGGAGGCGTGTCTGGTCCAGCCCATTTTTGAACCGGTGATTGCAGCACCTGAGCGTGTGAACCCGCTTTTATCAATGAAGCCGGTTCCCTAGTAAAACACACTGGAAATGCAAGGCACGCAGCCCAGACGGTTTTTGACCGTCGCAAGCGCTACGGATTTATGAACTGTAGAAATAGGAAACCAGGACACCATGCAACGGGAGCCAGCCAGCACACCTCCACGTCGTATGGTAAGAACCCATCCACGCTTAACAAAGCTTCAAGTAAAAGACAATAAATACCATTTTCTACAAACAAACAAACTCATCTCTGCCGTCTTTCTTACGGAAAAGCGCATGCGCGCGTCAACCAAGGCTGTGGATCCCACACTGGCGTTTGATATTTCTTATTTGTAAGAGGGTGAAATCCTGTGTTTTACAGGTTGTGACCCTGCTGAGTGACGCCCCCAATTGTTTTGCCCTTGCCTATGGTAGTAGAGGTCAAGAGCTTTCAAAAACTGTTGATCCCATGTCTGTAGCATGTTTTTTGGCTTCCCTGTAAGCCTTCAAAGGTGGCACAGGTTCCAGGTTCAAAGGTCACCCCTGAGGTGCAGGGACCCCCCCCACCCCCCTTTCATAGTGACATATGTTACTCTCTGGATAAAGACCTTTCCAATGACTTCTTCATGGTTGTTCTACGACTAAGTTTAATTTTCCTTTTGCTCCAAGCCAAGGCTACTTGCAGGCGTACGTTCTCTGAGCCTTTTAGGGCCAAGCTGGATAAAATCATTCAAACATGTTTTAAGGGGTATGAAGTAGCTATTGAGCTATTGGGGTATGAAGTAGATATTGTCATACCTTTCAATTTGGACCGGTATAGACTCGATTTTATTGTTTAACATACTTAACATCATTTTTTTCCTATTAAACTTAATATTATCACGTCTCAACCAGCCTGCAGAGGGCGCTAAAATCCCAACCTAGATTAAATATAAACCTAAATATGTAAATAATAAGAATTAAATACTTGATCAAAACAAACTATTTCACAGAATAAAAGGAGAGCTGATAACTTAAACCAGTGGTCCCCAAACTTGTTTTCAGGAGGGCCAGATGTCAGTAAATAGTACTGTGGAGAACAGGTCTACAGTACCTTAGTTGAGGGGGAGTTTGTGCACGACACAAACACACTTTTGTGTGTCACCATAGCAACGGATATACATGTTGCAGAATCTTCGCCTAACAAACTAACAAACTAAAGATTGTATCCATTCATTGAACAAATATTATTTGTACATATTTCTCACTCGAAATGTTATCAAATCGTATTTTAGAGTAACCTTAACATGTGTTTGTATCGTGAGAAAAAATGTCATGAAAACACAAGTGTTATTTTAGACATGATTTCAGCTGCTCTGTTCGCCGACTGAAAGGGGCGTAAACCAACGTACGTACGATTCCTGTGTGCGCATGCGCACTGATGGCTCTGAAAAAACTATGAAACTAAAGATCGTATACATTCACTGAAGGACGATTGTGACAAATAATGGCCCATTTCTCTCTAGAAATGTTATCAAAAATCAATATTATTAAATGGCCAAACTTGCGCACTGATGTACGTACGATTCCTATGAAACAAAGTGCACTGTTTTTTCGTAGGAAATCCTACAAACCGGTTCATGAGAATGCGTTGCACACACACATATGCACACACTTCCTTCTTTCCCTCCTTCTTCAATTATTACATCATCTTATCTGTGTCAGCAGACTGGGCATGCTGTGTCTGCTGGCAGGGGTGGCTGGCTAATAAATGATATATATCTGGTCTCTCTATCACTCCCCCCTGCCCACACTCTTCAACTACTGTTTGTCATTATTTACCATTCAGATTCCCTCCTTGAGGCCTCTTTCCCTCTAAGTGTTCTCCTCAGGGTTTCAGTCGTGCTCCATCACCCGTGAGCGTAACCTCCCCCCAACCCTCCACCATCCACTTGCCCCCTCCCTTGACCCTGAGCAACCGTGAGCTGCATCTTGTCCCTGGTCTCCTCCGTGCCTCCAGGGCTCTTGAGCTGAAGGGCTGAGGGATGCTCCTGCTCTCCTCTTCAAGGGAGGTGTCACATGGCCCACCCTGAGCCAGAAGGGGGGGGGCATCCTACACTCAGCCTGGCCCTTGATTCCTGCTCCACTGTGGATAAAAATCTTGAATCTTGAAACTTGAATCTTGAATCTTGAATGTTATTGGTCAATAACATTCATGGTTTCTGGCACGGATTTTGGCGCGGGACATTTTGGTGTGGCGGAGGTTTATGTGCTCTACTGAGGGCCCTCTAGTTGTGTACTTTTTCTTTGCTTCTTGTGGCAAAGAAAAAGTACACAACTAGAGGGCACTCAGTATACGTGACTTGTAAACAGTATACGTGACTTGTAAACGTGACTAATTAACAAAATATTGTTAATTATAAACATTTTTCTTCCTTTTAGCCCTGTGAGTCTTGGCACGCTCCGATGGCAGATGTAATACAGTCAGCAGGATTTAGCAGTATTTAAGGATCCTCTCCTCAATGTCAAGGTTACTGGTGGGCAGCAGCCCTGAAGCATAGCTCGCCTCTTGTGACATATTGGCCTGGGGAAGTGGGTGGGATGACTTAAGGACACACACACATCGAGGAGACTTGGAATCTGAGTATGTGTGTGTGTGTGTGTGTGAGAGAGAAAGAGTGTTAAGTGTTAAGCATGTGTGTTTGTCTGTGTCTGTGTTTGTTTGCCTTTGTACGTCTGTGTGCTGTGTGTATATGTGTGTGTGTGTGTGTGTGTGTGTGTGTGTGTGTGTGTGTGTGTGTGTGTGTGTGTGTGTGTGTGTGTGTGTGTGTTTATATATGTGTGTGTGTGTTTATGTATGTGTGTGTGTGTGTGTGTGTGTATGTGCTTGTATATATGTGTGTGTATGTCTACATGAGTGTATCTGTGTGTGTGTGTGTGTGTGTGTGTGCATGCATGTGTCTATGTGTGCAGAATGTGCACAGATGCCATCTGATCTGTGGTGACTGATGGGTCCTAGGGCAAAGCTTGACTTTGTCCTTGAGTGGCAAAAAGCCGATTCCCACCGTCGCAGAAAGTCATCTGTCAAGGGATTTACTTTCCCAGCCGGCTTCTGCACACAGCACGCCTGTGTGTGAGTCCGTGTGTGTGTCACGGACGACATCAACGAGTTTGTCTTAACACAAAAACAAAAGCGCCAGCAGCGTGGGCGGCGGCCTCTCACCGCTGCGGTCGATGGAGGAGGGCGTGTCAGTGGTGGTGAGCAGTCCTGGTCCGTGGCCTCCACCTGCAGGATGCTGTCATAGTTCTTGCCCTCAGTGATGGCAGCGCGGTACCAAGCCTCCCGGAAGACGGGCGCAAAGAGAACTAGAAAGCAACAAGAGTTGTTATAAGCACAGACATACACACACACACACACACACACACAGAAACACATATTTTTGTGGATGATTATGTTGCTGCTTTTTCAGATCAGTGCTTGAAACCGGATAACATATGACACATACACACACAGCTAAGCCTTGAAAATAAGTATTTTTGAGTATTTTTGTGTTTGTGTGTGTGTATATGTGTGTGTGTACATGCTTGCACTCTGTAATGTACTGATGGTTGACCTCTGACTATGACAGACCTCGGCCTTGTGTGTGTGTGTGTGTGTGTGTGTGTGTGTGTGGTGTGTGTGTGTGTGTGTGTGTGCGTGTGTGTCATTCAACACAGGTGGGCAAGAGAACTACTAGTCACCAGAAGTCATGAGTGAATCTCCTAACAAGCCTCCAAGAGCAGATCTAGGGCTCAGGTAAAAGTACAATAAGTTGGCTCCCTGGATAGAAGAGTAAAACTACAACAACAACAACAACAACAACAACAACAACAACAACAACAGATGAAGGATGAAGGTCATTAGCCAGTTGATAAAGATGTTAGGCGGTTATTGGTCTGAGGCAATCAATAATCAGAACTCACACTCTAACTCTGATGGCTTCTGCACTGTTTACCTGAGGCCATCACAACAATGTGGGGGGTCTATAGGTTTAGATGTGTCTGTAGGTTTAGATGTGAAGGGTCTGTAGGTTTAGATGTGTCTGTAGGTTTAGATGTGGAGGTTCTGTAGGTTTAGATGTGAAGGGTCTGTAGGTTTAGATGTGTCTGTAGGTTTAGATGTGTC
>CM050999.1:748998-785982 GCA_027704905.1 Muraenolepis orangiensis
ATAGTATAGTATGTAGTGTTAAATTGTAGGAAATTCATACTGCGTATGGCAAATAAAAATCTTAAATCTTGAATCTGTGCTCAGGTTAAATATCCGTCTTCATTCATTCACTGATCAGGGGAGAGAGTGCAGAGTGGACTGTGGTTAACAAGTAGTAGTCCTAGGGTTAGGATGGGAGGGGCTGGTGGTTAGCTGGAGGTCAGCTGGAGGTCAGCTGGTGGTCAGCTGCCTGCCAGCCAGTCGGGATGAAGACACAGCGTGTGTTTGCTCTTTGGCCGCCTCCCACTAGCAGCCAGCGGTTTGGCCGTGCAGAGCGCTATATAAAACCAGCACAGCCGGCGCAGCGAGGCCAGAGATGGAGAGAGGCTTGAGATCGGGCGGTAAATCTGTGTTCCGTTGTTCCGCCCGAGTGCTGGCGATTACAAATGTCGGAATGTTGTATAGGATTTTTGTTGTATCGTCTATGGCGATTGTTCTGAGAGAATACACAAAAGGAGACAGACGCCATGCTTCTGGGTCCCCCATTGAACACGCTAGTCAATGGACAGTATGGAGGTTCTTTTTCTCTTCTGCTTTCAAAAGAAACATTACATTTTTGTCTCAGTGGAAGGAGCCGTGAAAAAAAACCTTTTCCGTTTGGGGGACGTGTGTTGAATGAAGACACAGTGAGCAGTTTACGTTATACACTATTCAACACACACACAGACACAGACACAGACACACAGACAGAGAGAGACAGAGATAGAGTGAGAGAGAGAGAGAGAGAGAGAGAGAGAGAGAGAGAGAGAGAGAGAGAGAGAGAGAGAGAGAGAGAGAGAGAGAGAGAGAGAGAGAGAGAGAGAGAGAGAGAGAGAGAGAGCACATGCACACACCAGAAAGACACACACACACACACTTAGAGACACACACATATGTCCCTGTGAGTGGAGAAGATATCTGTGTTATAAGTGCTCAACATGGAGCTGGGAGAACTTGGACTCACTATGACTCTATGAGTATGTTTTTGAGGAATTATACATATAAGATAGAAGATACAAGATGCTTTATTGGCCATTTGCAACAAGTGCAATGGAATGCTTACTCCTCATTCCCACCCGCTGTATGAATTCTTAAAACAATACTATAAAAAATACTATATACAATAAAAATGAACATAACAATGTTCACAACAATTACAACTAAGCAACTCTCCAGCACTCGAACAACGGAGCAAACCAAACTGATCCTGGATGATGACTCAAGTCATGTAACGACAATAAAAATAAAAAACACTTTTCAGAGAAGAAACAAGAGAGAGAGCGTGTGTCCGCTCTCTCGGACCCGCTAACCGACATCAGGCGCCGTCCCTTTAAGAGACGCCAGGACAGTGATTTTCTCTCCCTTGGCAGACGTGGCCGCAATGATCTTTCGTGAACATTGTGAGCGTAAAGAAACAGAGAGAGCTCTTAGCGGGCTGTGCTCACACTCCTGCCCTGTGACAGCTAATTGTGCTGATATCACTTCAACTAACAGATTCCCAAGGAGCTCTCTGTGGGCGCCCCCCCCCCCCCCCCTCTCTTTCTCTCTCTCACTTTCTCTCTCTCTCCCCCTGTTTCTCTCTCTTTCTATCTCCCTCTCTCCCTCCTCTCTCTCTCTCTCGCTCTCTCTCTCTCTCTCTCCCTCTCTCTCTCTCTCTCTCTCTCTCTCTCTCTCTCTCTCTCTCTCTCTCTCTCTCTCTCTCTCTCTCTCTCTCTCTCTCTCTCTCTCTCTCTCTCTCACACACACACACCATCCGCATCCCTGCCTGCCTCCAGTGGCATGGCGATTTGTCCGTGAAAGTGCTTTAGCAGAAACGAAAGAGCGAGACAGACCAATGACAAAAGAGCGATGGCAGAGAGGGAGAAAGAGAAAAGAGAGTGAGAGAGAATGAGAGAGAGAGCGAGAGAGAATGAGGGAGAGTGAGAGAGAATGAAAGAGAGGGAGAGCTATACGTATGTGTCGTTTGGGCTGCGAAGACTTCCCCTTTGTGTGTTGCCCGGACAATGACTTGTCCCCGTTAAATACACTCTACAATACAGCCAAGAGTGACATATGAGGAGCTATGCAGGAAGACACAGATAGAGGAAGAGAAAGGGAGAAAGAGAGAGAGAGAGAGAGAGATAGACACACACACACACACACATACTGCATATAAAGAGAGAGTGAGAGTCTGAATATATATATTGAGAGAGAGAGAGCGAGAGCGAGAGCGAGAGCGAGAGCGAGAGCGAGAGCGAGAGATACCTTGTTTCCACCAACGCAAACCTAGTTGTAGTTCTGGGCTGGTGCTAGAGCCGGTTCGCAGTTGGTTCAACTGGCGAACCGTCTAAGAACCGGTTTGCGTTTCCACTGACTAGAGAGCCACGTCATTATGTCACTGTTTACGTCTGGATACGTCTCTGCTTTCCCAGCAACGCTAGCACCAACTTCAAGCACAGTAACAACAATGGCGGACTACATCATGTCTGTGCAAGTGTTGCTCCTGGCTTTGCGAGGCTACATTGGCATAAAAACTTGGCTGGAACAAGGCGTTGGTGCTGCTCGTCTTGAGTGCTATGGACGGCGATTACGTTTACGAGCTGCAATAATGGAAAACTTCAACAGAAGGGACCACTGGCCTTTTTTTCTTCAAAACTGTCATCTTGTATTATGTTTCTCGGTTGATAAAACATAATGAAGCAGACATTTCTATTTGGAAAATTGTTTTATTAAAAAAGAATATTAAATACTGAAAAATACACAATATACAATAATAACAAAATGTAAAAGTGTAGAGTGCAGTGCAATACGTCTGCGTATGTGCAATGTCAATAAGTCAGGCTCCAAGGAGGCTCCTGGGCGAGCTGCAGCCCAGTGGTGGCGGTAGCTTGGCATCGACATCGTTGAGGGCAGATGACTCTATAAACAACAAAACAAGAGAAAAGTGCAGTAAAAGGTCTCCACTACACTTCACTTCACACTGTTTTTAGAAAGTAGCATCCTAAACGTTAGCTATTGTTACCAAGGCTGTGCTAGCGGCCAACCAAAGCATAGCAATCATAGCTACTAATTTGTGATTATACGAACATAACATTGATGGGAGGAATGAGTAGCTTGCTAAACAGCTTAGAATGCATAGCTGGTTGGCAACACTGCGAAAGATTTTAAAAGTAAAACTTACCAGGATCAGTGTAACTGCAGCAGAGTATCATCCAGTTTGTTATTGATTAGCTCATCGGTTCTGTCAACCGCTGAAGCCATCTCGCACTGTATTTTCTCGAATACACGCTTAGTTCTTGAAGCTCCTCGAGTTTAATTTGCACTTCGGTCAAGGACCACAATGCAAGCAAGCAGTTTGTTTCCTCCACGGACCACTGCTACAGAATATTGTTGTTCTATTTTTAGACATCTCGCGATCAACTGGGAATCTCCCCGCGATCGACCCCTGATCTAGAGGTCAACAAAACCACCAGACAAAATTGACAGCAACGTTATATGCAACAATGGACAGCAGGAATTAATGTCCATCGGACAAGTTATAGTCATTCTAACATATCAGCTGGCATTGGCCATGTTTAATTCCGTCCATAGACGAACATGCACCTAGCGTCGTTGTTAGCCATGTTTTGGGGTCATAGGAACGTAAGTCACGTGAGAGGAAGTTGATTGGAATTTGGCCGCTGGTGAGGTGTGTTATTCTCCTGGGCGTCTATGGGGAAAGCTCTCTCTGGCCTAGGTTAGAAGCAAGGCCTTAAGGCCTGTCCTCTTCATAATATCCCTGAAGTGACATAGGAGGAGCTGTGGCTTAGTTGGTTAAAGTGCCTGTTTAGTAAACAGGAGATCCTGAGTTCGAGGCCGACGGAGCAACTAGGAAGAGGGCGGTCAGACCCACGCAGATCGGTGGATCTACTTGTCCACCACCTTATGGACATGCAGCGTGTTGATACAGTGGTCTGTCCACGGAGAAGGAGAGTGTGAGACCTCCCCTCTGGGAGCAGAGGGCCACCATGAGGAAGATGGCGAGGAAGATGAACAGGAGGAACACATGGGTACTGCCTGGGGGCAAAGAGTGGAGAGTGACCAAAGAGAGTGTACACACACACACACACACACAATTGGTAGCACGCACACACAATAAGGCGTCCTTTAGATTTTGATTTGGCTCCTCCTCCCCCACCACCACCACCTGCTGTTTTGATCGCCCATACACACACACTCACACCCACACACACACACACACACACACACACACACACAGTTAACGACAACGTGTGTCTGGAAAGTTGTCTCTTCCTTCCGTCCTCCTGATGCAGACAGCATTGGGTGTAGCCTAATCGTTGGCGGTAGAGGAAAACAATAACAGAGAAAATGCTGCTGTGGGTTTGGATGCAAAAATGGAGCGAGGTCATCTGCAGGTGTTAATGTCAATTGGACTTTAGTCATAGTCTCGCTATCAATAGTCGTTATTACATATCAGCTGTCATGTCATGTTTAATTCTGTCCGTAGACGAACACGCACCTCTTGTTGCGAGCCATGTTTTGGGGTCATAGGAACGCTTGAGAAGAAGCCGACAGCGTAAGTCACGTCAGAGGAAGTTTATTCTAATTTGGACGCTGATGAAGTGTGTTATTCTGCTGGGCGTCTATGGGGAAAGCGCTCTCTAACCTCGGGAGAAGCAAGCCCTTAAAGCCTGTCCTCTTCGTAATATCCCTGAAGTGACATAGGAGGCGCTGTGGCTTAGATGGTTAAAGCGCCTGTTTAGTAAACAGGAGATCTTGAGTTCGAATCTCAGCAGTGCCATTTCAAATCCCACTGTTCCCTATGTTTACTTCCAACATACATCTAAATGAAGTTATCACCATCAGCCGGGACCAATTTAGATTTGTCTTGAAATGATTTCTCCTCCTCCTCCTTTTGATCGCCCGCTTGCACGCACGGGTACATGCATAGGTACCCACTCACCACACACACACACACTTGTGTGCGTATGTTGTTTGTGTGTGTTTGTGTGTGTGTGTGTCTGTGTGCGTGTGTGTGCGCCCCACTAACACTAATGTGTCTTTTCGCTCCCCCAGATGGAGCTTAGTATTTCACGCGCGTCATGAAAGGTGTCGATTCCTTCCTTCCTCTGGAAGCAGACAGCGTTGGGTCTCATATTCTGGGGGAGAACACAGCTGGTAGGGGGGGGTCGTAGCGTTAGCGATGACGGTACCGTTGGTGGTTGGCAGTTGGTGGTTCCCGTACAGGAAGGTCAGTGGATCAGAGGTCATTCAAGGTCGTCTGTTTTCATGACGTGGTAGAAGTTTGTCACCCTGTGTGGTAGACACACGATACAAGCTAGCAGGAGAACAACACGGTCTCTTTTGGCGTGTCAATTGGAGGAGTTTAAGCAATGAGACAAATAAACCCCTGTCCTGCACTTAAAACTAAAATAAAGGCTGAAAACCATCACGTCAAACTATCAAACACATCAAAAGATAAAAACTGCAATGCTTTCCACACTATTCCACCTGGGCACTCCTAAAGCCAATAACCTTTATAGTTTGGGTTTTTCCCATCAGACGGTCTCCGTCTGGGAGCTTCATTACAAATGTATTATTTTTTATTATTATAATTATTTGTTATTTTTATGATTATTTTGTTATTATTTTTTTATTATTCTTTTTTAAATTGTATTTGTTCTTTTATTTATCCGTCTAATTTGAATCTTTAGAACTATTAAAGGATTTTACTGTGTGTACAATTTTCACCATGTCTGTGTAGCGCCTTGGGTGTCCAGAAAAGCACTATATGAAATTGACTGTAATATTATTATTATTATTATTATTATTATTATTATTATTATTAATACACACGTGTGTGTGTGAAAGGTGTGTGTGTGTGTGCTGTAGGTGTGTTTGTGTGAGGTGTGATTGTGTGAGGTGTGTGATGTGTGTGAGGTGTGTGAAGTGTGTGTGTTCATTCATTAATTCACTTACTCACTCACTTGTGTAATTATATCAGGTTTGTTTCATTATTCATTAATTCTATCTCTAGTGAATTGCATATTTGTACTCATACCTACTAAATATACTGAATACACGCTCCTTTATTTGTATAGTGTTTTTATACCTGTTTTTATACCTGTTTTGACTAGAAAAAAAGCCTGGGTCCCCCATGCTTAGTTCTGGGGGCCCTGAGGAGCAAGCTGTTGGCTGAGCTGAGGGTGCAGGTGGTGGTGTGTGGAGCAATGAGTTATTGTAGATAGGGAGGTGCACCACCATTTATGCATTTGTGTGCAAGTAACAGGATTTGGTAGTCGATCCTGAATGACACCGGAAGCCAGTGCAAGGAAAACAGAGTCTGTGTTATATGCTCATGTTTACACATTTTCATCAGAATCCTGGCTGCACTATTTGGAATGTACTGCATCTTCTGGATGCTCTTCCCAGGGATCCCAATAAAAAGTGCATTGCAGTAGTCTAGCCTAGAAGAGATACAGACATGAACAAGCCTCTCTGCATCTCACAGGGTCAGAGTAGGACGGAGTTTGGAAATTATTTTTTACATAGATGTTTTATATGGGCATTAAAAGTCAGGTGTTGGTCAAACCTGACACCCAGATTAGTGACTGACGAGGAGAGGGGGATGACCTGACGGTCGAAGGTGAGATGAGATATGGGGGATTTTGTGGACCTATTGTATCAAATCTAGGAAGCCAACTTATTGTACTTTTACCTGATCACTGGTTCTGCTCTTGGAGGCTTGTTAGGAAGGAAATACACTTATGAATTCTGGTGACTAGAAGTTATCTTGACTCTCTGTTGAATCACCTTCTTGAAATGTAATGTATTATATATTATGTTATGCTATATGTGTATGTGTATCTATGTATATATTATATTATTGTGGCTTGTTAGGAAATAAATGGACTTATGACTTCTGGTGACTTCTGTAGTTCTCTTGCCTACTTGATGTTGAATGACCTTATTGTAAGTCACTTTGGACAAAAGCGTCTGCTAAATGACTGTTATGTAATGCAATTTAATGTAATGTGTGCAAAACTGAGCCTCTACAACGTGGCTGTCCAACGTAACACAATGAATCATAATTTTATGCCATCGTATTGACGCCTGTTCTTTTCAAAATAATTAAATTTGCTCACTTAGTGTGATTAGCGTTTGAACAGCTTGGTTCAGTGAGTGCACCTGTTAGAGCATCACTGACACAACCATAACTGACTCTCCCTGCTTCAGTTTGAGCCCTTTAAAACCCATCATGCTAATGGACAATATCATCACAGCAAGAGAAAACCTCTTAGATTACAAGGCTAGTGTGTGTGTGTGTGTGTGTGTGTGTGTGTGTGTGTGTGTGTGATAGCTATGGTTGGGTCTAGGTCTATTGTCTTCATGTGGGCCTTTATTTGCAAATTGTGGTCATGAGGTCCAGTCTTTGGGCCATGAGATGGGATTTGTGCACTTTATTTGAATAATTATAATTTAGACATTGATTTGTTTTTAAATCAGGTCCACAACAACAAAAATGACACTACACTGCACAAATGAATACACAAAACACAACACAACACAAAACAGTGTATATCAAAAACAGGTATAACAAATTAAAAAGACCACACAAAGCAGCATATATAGGACCTCCATTGACCAGCACATATACATCATATGCAGGGTTATGTGCAGCGATAACAAGCAGGATCCACGCCTCCAGCCTCTGGAACAGCAGCGATGCTCAGTAGTCAGCTTGGTCTGTGGATACGAGGCTCTGTGTTATCATCAAAGTGCTGCTGGCTCCTCTCTCTCTCCTGGTGTCCGTGTGGAACACTGAGAACACATTACACGTCTGTCACGTCTGTATACATATCGGCCTGTCGGTTAACACGCTGTGGAAACCAACGGCCACCCATGATTGGCCCAGGGCAGCGCCATCTGACGCTATATATCGCTATCCTCCATGGCGTGGTGACGCCCGCCTGCCTGGGCTCCACAATGACGGGTGCTAACTACAAAACAGAGAGCCCCATCACGCACCAAACAATGCCATTAGAGAAAGGCTAGTTTCAGCTAAATAAAGCCAATTACTGGACGCTGCCACCGCACAACCTGTGGGTTCAGAGGGAGAGATGGAGAAAAGGCTGCTGGCGGCGGCGGAGAGTCCTATAGCATTGTTGCTGTATTAGCACAATGACCTCCTGGCTGAGAGGAGCGGCCTGCCATCCAAAGAGAATAATAACACATTGGGAGAGACCGCCGCCCATATCGCAAATGGTTGCTGGTTGTTTCCCCACCATCGCTTAACGCTTATTCCAGAGCTCCCGACCGGAGAACGGTGCTCGATAGTTGCTGTACACTTGGAAAAAGCATGAAGAAAAGACAAGTGCTCTTCTTCAAAGATCCATTGGGGAGCGCGGTACGTTGAGGTGATGGAGGGTTTGAACCCAGGGATAACCCAAAGGCAATTACAGCAAACATGCAAGACGGTAATAAAACAAAAGAGGAAGAATCTCTGTCTGTAATTAAGGCCTAGCCTCATAAGCATCACGCACAAGTACAAGATTTATGTATCATAATGAGGTCAGCCTTTTAATAACTTATTTCAGAGGTCTGACCTTGTACTTATTAAAGTAGTTTTGTAAAAGGGTGAGTGTTAAGGCTGTGGAACAACAACGGCCTAAAATGTATATTATTCATTTTAATATTGTTTTATTATAAATAAGATAAACTGATCCCTTAATTGGCTGTCCCCATGTCGCGGATTAACCTCAGCTAGGCTAGGCTAGGCTAGCTAGCAGCCAACTCCTCCTGCTTCTCCCACCTTCCTCCACCACTATGCCGTTTCTGTGCCAGCTAGCTAATTAGCTTTAGCGCTTGGACCGTCAGTCAGACAGACAGACAGACAGACAGACAGACAGACAGACAGACAGACAGACAGACAGACAGACTTTTGATGGACTTTATGGACTCATTACAGTTACGGCACTGTTCTGCCCTGTACTGCACTGCATTCATGATGCTGCAGCACTACTGGCACTTCAAATACTTTTAAAATGTGTTTTGCAGAATTCAACACATATATATATACATATACGTATATATATATGTATTATCCATCAGTCACTGCATTGTTCATTTTATTGTTCTTTTTATTGTGATTTGTGATCAGTATTGTTATAGTATAGTGTTGTATAGTATAGTATAGTACATAGTGTAGCATGAAGTGTTAAATAGTAGGGACTTCATCCTGCAGGAGGGAATGGGGAGTGAGCGTTCCATTGGACTTGTTGCATTTGGAAAAAACAAACATATTGAATCTTGAACTGTTCCTCAGACCATAAATAATCGAATGAGCAAGTTGTGTCCAATTCCGTATATTACTTTTTGAGTTATCTTGCTAACAAACAAACAAACAGACAAAGAGACAGACAGATAGATAAAAAGACAGACAGACAGACAGACAGACAAACAAACTAACACAAACAAACTGGCTGATAAAGGAAGGAAAATGAAAATATACGAAGCTCATCATGCATTTCTTCCACCACACACACAGTCGTGAAGCTTCATTGTTCCCAGCTGTCTTAACCGACGCTGGGCTGAAGGACGGGCCGAGTCTCCAGCCTGGCTCTGAGGGGTTTGATATTCCTCTGAGAAACCACATCTCTGTTATAAAGCAGTCAGCCCATTGACAGACACTTGATATCCCTTGACCTATAGGACACACTTGATAGAGAGAGAGGGAGGGTAAGAAAGAGAGAGAGAGGATACGATAGAGATAGAGAGATGAGGGAGAGAGAGAGAGAGAGAGAGAGAGAGAGAGAGAGAGAGAGAGAGAGAGAGAGAGAGAGAGAATCTTCAATATAATCTACTTAGTGTTCAAGTGATCCTTAAACTCATCTTTTAACTTGTTAAAGCAGGGTAAGTGATGAATGAATGACAACGACAGAGAAAGATGGGAGGGGTGGGTGGGTAGTCAAATTAATCGATGGAGACAAGAGGGAGAAACTATTTAAAAAAATAGTTGTGAACAGACAGAGTGAGAGGGAGAGAGAGAGAGAGAGAGAGAGAGAGAGAGAGAGAGAGAGATAGAGAGAGAGAGAGAGAGAGAGAGAGAGAGAGACTCAATCTGTGTCGTGTCATTCCCCAACGACACACAAACCAATAGAAGCCCTCGTCAGGCCAAAATAATGAATATTAAATGACGGGTTAATTCATTAAATATGACATTGGATGATGAACAACCCTAATGAATGACACAAGACGACACACAAGACGAGAGAGAGCAGAACACATCCTGGACCTCGCTCTCCCGGGCCCCGTGTGGTCTGTCTGCTTCACAGACTGCTGCTGTGAGAATGAACTTCCCACAGCTGTGTGCCCGTGTGTGTGTGTGCGCGTGTGTGTGTGTGTGTCCGTGTGCCTGTGTGTGTGTTTGTTTGTGTGTGCGCGTGTGTGTGCCCGTGTGTCTGTGTGTGTGTGTCTGTGTGCCCGTGTGTGTGTGTGCGTGTGCCCGTGTGTGTGTGTGTGTGTGTGTGCGTGTGTGTGTGCGTGTGCGTGTGTGTGTGTGTGTGTGTGTGCCTGTGTGTGCGTGTGTGTGTGTTCACACAAGAACGAAGACAGAGACGGGGGGCCTCTCTCTTCTTAAAAGGAGACTATACGTGATAAGCAGTTTGTCACATAACTCAATAAAGGGACAGTATAGCAGCAAACTACTAAACTACTAAAACTACTAAAAGTACCGCTTTCACAACAGGCGATCTCTACATGAAGGCCAAGTACAAACTCAGAAAAGCCATCAAGAAGGGTCAATTGGATTACAAAAACAAATTGGAATTACAGTTCAGAGGCTCTGACACCAGACGTATGTGGCAAGGTCCGAGGGTCCTCTCCAACTACAAGGGGAGCTCAGGGGCAGTCACTAACAACGAACCTACCAGACGAGCTAAACAAGTTTTTCGCTCACTTTGAAAGGGACAATGATCCGACCAACAACTTGAACATCAGCCCAGAGGACTGCGTTCTACAGATGTCTGAGCCCGAGGTCCGCAGAACCTTCAGGAGGTTGAAGGCAGGGAAGGCAGCCGGCCCAGACGGGCCAAGTACAAACTCAGAAAAGCCATCAAGAAGGGTCAATTGGATTACAAAAACAAATTGGAATTACAGTTCAGGGGCTCTGACACCAGACGTATGTGGCAAGGTCCGAGGGTCCTCTTCAACTACAAGGGGAGCTCAGGGGCAGTCACTAACAACGAACCTACCAGACGAGCAAAACAAGTTTTTCGCTCACTTTGAAAGGGACGATGATCCGACCAACAACTTGAACATCAGCCCAGAGGACTGCGTTCTACAGATGTCTGAGCCCGAGGTCCGCAGAACCTTCAGGAGGTTGAAGGCAGGGAAGGCAGCCGGCCCAGACGGAGTTCCATCCCGCGTCTTCAATACCTGTGCTGACCAGCTGGCTCCTGTGTTCACCGACATCTACAATGCATCACTGCAACAGTCCCAGCATGCTTCAAAGCGCAACCATTGTGCCGTTACCCAAAAATAAACAACCCAATTATTGCACAGCAATAATCGGATTATAAAGTTTGCAGACGACACCAAAGTCATCGGCCTGATAAGCGAGGGCAACGAAACAGAGTACAGAGATGAGTTAGCCAAGCTGACACGATGGTGTGAGGACAACAGCCTCGAACTGAATGTCAGAAAGACTAAGGAGCTCACTGTGGACTTCAGAAGCCAGCGGGGCTCCCACTCCACTATCAGCCTGGACGGGACACTGATGGAAGTCGTCAGCTGCTTCCGTTTCCTTGGGCTACAGATTTCCGATGACCTGGCGTGGACCCGCAACACGGAGGTCATGCTGAAGAAGGCACACCAGTGCCTCTATGCTCTGCGGTGCCTCAGAAAAATCTGAATAGGCCAGAGGTCGCTATAGTACAAGTACTACCAGGTTTAAGGATCGTTTTTATCCACAGGCGTGAACTGCTAGGAGTGCTGCCACTTTCACTTTCATAACATGTCATTAACATTACACTTACATACTTTGCTGGACTTTCTGGACAGTTACTGCACTGTCCTGCACTGTATTCATGATGCTGCTGCACTACTGGCACTTTAAATGCTTTTGTAAAAATACTAAAATACATGTACATTCAACACATATAATTTAAATCACTTTGCTGCTCTTTTTTTGTTTATTTTGATTGTATATATAATATTTATTTTTCAGTTGTTGTTTTGGAGATTTATACTGCGGGAGGGAATGGGGAGTAAGCATTCCTATGTACTTGTACTCGCCCAGGAGGTAAGGTAAATGCCCTTTTCAACGGTGACTGTGTGACAGTGTATTCTCTGAATCCTAAATGTTCTGGTTAACGGCCATGGAAACACTCACATTCACATTATATGACAGAGCGCCCTGCGGACACATCGCAGACGGGGGGACCAGGGCTAAGGAATTCCAGTGAAGTGCAATAGAAACCCACTGAAGCTAAATACATACATAAGCAGTTCACTAAGGGAAGGACTCATCGTCAGCCAGTGGAGCGTATTCGGCAATGCCAAGATACACTCGGCACACAACACAATAAAGCGTGTTGGAATTTAAGCGTTTCTCCAGCAGACATGGCCTGCTCTATGTTCAGAGTGTCCTGATGAGATGTCCTGCCTGGCTGCATTACACGCTGGATTCATGACTGACCGCTAAGTTCACATGTTTCAGAGGGGTGGGTTTTACCCACAGCCGTTGAAAACTGCTGAGGAGCAGGCACGTGCACACATAGACATCAAAGTGGGCTTGAGCCCCTGCCCCCTTTTCTTCCTCCAGTGAAAGTGCCCTTTTTATGGGAGGCTTTTTTTATTTTTATTTTTTTAATAAATAAATATATATCTACTCCTGTTTGCGCACAGTTTCCTTTTCCAAAAAAAATATATTGATTGAATAAAAGATAAAAATATCAGGTCGGTAGATTAGACTGTCAACTTCCGATCTCTACTTTCTCTACCCTCCCTCCCTCCACGTCTGCTGCACAGCGGAGTGGACAGTCATCGGAGTCCCTTCAGACAGGTAGCAGCACCTCCCACCTTACAGTCCCTTCAGACAGGTAGCAGCACCTCACACCTTACAGTCCCTTCAGACAGGTAGCAGCACCTCCCACCTTACAGTCCCTTCAGACAGGTAGCAGCACCTCCCACCTTACAGTCCCTTCAGACAGGTAGCAGCACCTCCCATCTTACAGTCCCTTCAGACAGGTAGCAGCACCTCCCACCTTACAGTCCCTTCAGACAGGTAGCAGCTCCTCACACCTTACAGTCCCTTCAGACAGGTAGCAGCATCTCCCACCTTACAGTCCCTTCAGACAGGTAGCAGCACCTCCCACCTTACAGTCCCTTCAGACAGGTAGCAGCACCTCACACCTTACAGTCCCTTCAGACAGGTAGCAGCACCTCCCACCTTACAGTCCCTTCAGACAGGTAGCAGCACCTCACACCTTACAGTCCCTTCAGACAGGTAGCAGCACCTCCCACCTTACAGTCCCTTCAGACAGGTAGCAGCACCTCCCACTTTACAGTCCCTTCAGACAGGTAGCAGCACCTTCCACCTTACAGTCCCTTCAGACAGGTAGCAGCACCTCCCACCTTACAGTCCCTTCAGACAGGTAGCAGCACCTCCCACCTTACAGTCTCTTCAGACAGGTAGCAGCACCTCCCACCTTACAGTCCCTTCAGACAGGTAGCAGCACCTCACACCTTACAGTCCCTTCAGACAGGTAGCAGCATCTCCCACCTTACAGTCCCTTCAGACAGGTAGCAGCACCTCCCACCTTACAGTCCCTTCAGACAGGTAGCAGCACCTCACACCTCACACCATCCGTGGACCCTTCACTCGGGGTCGTCCATGCATTCCATCCTGTTTGTTTCTCTTCTATTTTTCCCCTTCACAAAACAAAGGCTTTGAAGAGCCTCCACAACACACAAGGTTCAAACAGAGGTGGAGGTATCTGTGTGTATGAGAGGCTGAGGCGTAGACCGGGAGGTGGAGGCACTCAGCTGAGATAAAAGAAGAATGGAGAATGGAAAGGGTGGAGCAGAGAAGAGGAGGGGGCTGACAATGCAGGGCGCAACAGAGGGAATACACTGTGGAAAAAAACACACACGCACACACACACACACACGCAAACATGCACACACACGCACACAAAAAAACACGCAGACATGCACACACAGGCACGCACGCGGGCGCGGGCACAGGCGCACACACACACGCAGACGTGCACACACAGGTATGCACTCGGGCACAGGCGCACACACACACACACACGCAGACACACACACGCACATGCACACACACACACACACACACACACACACATGCAGACACACACACGCACATGCACACACACACCGTCATGGCGTGCAGAGGTGTCACACATACACACACACACGCAGAAACGTACGCATGCTCACACACACACACACACACATTGTATACACGTGCCAAACATACTCACACACAGGAAGACAACAGGCTGTAAACATTCGCACAGATTTAGATTCACAGTGCACATCCAGAATGTGATCACGTACTACAGAACACACACACAATCCTTGCTCTGCATTATGAATAAAACATGCTGCCGTCTTTTGTTGGTTTGTGGGAAAAAAATAGGGGGGGGTCCCTAAACCAGTGATCTCACCACCCCTCGCAGAGTCAGGAGGATAAAGATTTTCTTCCAGCGGTTTGATGTTATGGCCCCAGACTCCTGAGGCTCCAGACTCCTGTAGCACAGGACTGAGATCAGTGTTGACGCTAGCAGACAGCCATGAGGTCAAGAGGAAGAACAGGGGAGCAAGCTGGGTTCACTGTTTACTACAACCACTAGAACTACAATGGCTTAAGTTTCTACAAATGTTACAAGTTCCCCAAAAAAAGCAAGGCTGATGGAAAAAAAAGAGAGGTGATAAAGAGGTTGAAAAAAGGATGTTGTCTCTTGGAATGATTCAGGGGTCTAAATCTAAATCTGGAGGGTTGAATCCACTTTATTGGTCACACACAAACCTCTAATGTTAGTACGAAAGTTGCCGTGATCCCGCGAGATTTGGCAAGTTCTCGGGGAAGCCCCACAGGACCCCCACAGGTTCCTATGAGCCGAGTGTGCACCACAGACCCAGTGGCAAGGAGAGACAGATCGACAGAACAGGCACACATACAAACACACACACACACAAACACACACACACACACACCGTCTCCCCACTTCACTGATCATCACAGGAAAATCTGCATGGATATACCTGCAGCAGAGGTTCTGGTGGAACACCATGGAGGACACTCGGGAGTTTGTAAACACCTGTCCGGTTTGCAACCAGCACAAGCCCTCTCATCGGGCTCCTGCAGGTTTCCTGCAACCTTTGCCTGTGCCCCATCGTCCCTGGTCCCACATATCCCTGGAATTTGTTACCGGTCTGCCACTGTCCAATGGACACACCGTTCCACATCCTGACGGTGGTGGATCGGTTCAGCAAGATGGCCCATTTCATTCCCCTGCCCAAACTCCCCTCGGCCAAGGAGACAGCAGAACTGGTCCTGAGTCATGTCTTCTGGCTGGGGGTGTTTTGGAGGGAGTTCTGCTCGCTGATCGGGGCCACCGTTAGCCTGTCGTCCGGGTTCCACCCCCAGTCCAATGGGCAGACAGAGCGGAAGAACCAGGAGATGGAGACAGTGCTGCGGTGCACCATGGCCAAGCACCCCTCCTCCTGGTCAAAACAACTCCTGTGGGTAGAGTATGCCCACAACACTCTGGTCAGCTCGGCCACTGGACTATCCCCATTCCAGTGTGCCTACAGATTCCAGGCCTGGAGAAGGAGGTCTCCTGCCCGTCTGTCCAGGCCTTCATCCGTCGCTGCTGTCGGACCTGGACCAAAGCCAGAGCTTCGCTCCTCTGCTCGGCCAACCGGTACACCTCAACTGCCAACCACCGTCGTTCCGAGGGCCCCACCTACTAGGTGGGCCAGAAGGTATGGCTGTCCACTCGGGACATACTATTGCGGGTGGAGTCCAACAAGTTGGGGCCTAGATTTATTGGCCCTTTCGAAGTCCTGAAGGTAGTCAACCCGGTGGCAGTTAGGCTTAAGCTGCCCCGGTCTATGCGGATTCACCCGACATTCCATGTGTCCAGGATCAAGCCAGCTAGTGTGAGTCCGCTGGTCCCGGCTGCTCCACCTCCACCGCCACCCAGAGTCATCAATGGTGGCCCGGTTTACTCCTTCTGCAGCCTACTGCGTTCCCGTCGTCGTGGGAGGGGCCTCCAGTACCTGGTCGATTGGAGGGGGAATGGCCCGGAGGGGAGATCGTGGGTTCCGGCCTGGCATATTTTGGACATGGACCTCATCAGGCGTTTCCATCAACGCCACCACAGACCGCCATCCAGGTCAACCGCTTCGGCAGCCGGCACCACCACGGTGATTCCTTTCCTCCAAGGATGACGGGGAGGGGCCTTCCTCGGATGAGAGCGAGAACCCTCCGGAAGCAGTACCCTCACGGCAACAACACTTTTGTCTGTGTTTTGTTGTGTGTCTTCCATTCCGTTACCCTTACAGCGCTGTTTTTGTACCTTATTTTTTACAGTTTATGGTAAATCCATCTAAAGGGCATTTAAAAATGGCGTTCGTCTGCGGTGAATTGGCTCGTGTTCGACTAAACAGCAGACACCTACGACTAAACCAAAGGTTCCTCTTTGCTGGGGGAGAACCTGCTCTGAAGTAGGAGCTAAATACAGTTCATGAAAAATCGTTCTTGTAAAAGAAAAAGTACAATAAGTTCAGGTAAAAGTACAATAAGTTGGCAAACAATAGAACAATATCTAACTAACTCACAAACAATAGAAAAATATCTAACTAACTCCCAAACAATCTACTAAGATAGACGTAGAGAGATAGATGATGTAAGTAAGGATGTGCTGAAACTAGGAGTGAAATCGTGCCCAAAACTCACAGTTTGCTAAGTTTATGGTATGGCGGTTTCAACATATCGACAAAATCAATGGCTCAAAATGTTCCATTTATTACATTATTATTTCCATTTCTACATAATATCTCGATTTTTTAACAACAACATGGATAGCTTGGCTTCCAGCCGCCTATGGAATTGATACACAAAGCAGTCGCACCTGCTTGATAACGTAACATAAAGTAGTCATTTAAACACAACTTCAACAGAGAAATGCGGCATACGGAAAGATTAAATCAGACAGCAGTGTGACTTATAGGACCCCTTTTTATATCTTTAATTAGTCTGTGAACAGGAAATCAAAATTTAATTGAGCTTTTAATCTCTCAGTCTGCCACAGTGAGCAGTTACAGTGAGGTGGCTCTCTGTAGTTCTAGTGTCACCCAACTGTCTGTAGTTAGAGAAGAGATGCTTTTCTGACATGGTGTCGATGTGTTGTCTTGTGGCTTGGTTGTATGAGGCAGGTATTACTGTCTGGGGGAAGTTATTGCGTATCATGTATTGAGCCACAGTTGAATTTTCTGAATTGTTAAACTTTCCCTTTAAAACACAGCGCCCACCCAGCAAGGCACACAGTGTCCAACCGTGTCTCAAATCACTGCACCTCAGACTCTATTTCCTAACGTTAACTCCGGAATACACGCCAAATCATGTATTTATGTGTTTGTTTTGTTTTACTAGCTACAGTAGTTGCTTTGTGTATTGTTTGGTTCGCAGTGCGTACGGTTCCTCGCACCGTGGACTCAGTACCATATGGTTAAATATAGTTTATTCAACAATAAATTGATATTTATCCCAAAGTAGTATTCCCAAGTTTAGGTTAATTATTCATTCCATGGGCGGCGTCATTAAATGTGTTAAACATGTGTTATATATGTGTATTACATGTGTTATACATGTATTAGACATGTGTTATACATGTGTTTGATTACAGAGTAGTATGTCAATGTGTTGACTGAAGTTGATTCAACTTCTGTTCCACTTTTAGATCCATACGTGATCCATTCGACCACATTTTAGTATTAGCAATTCTGGCAGTTCATGGACAGTTTTAAACAAACACATTTAATGACAAGTCAATCCAATGCTATCCATGTGTGCACAATCCATCACACACACACACCGACAACTATGGACAAGTTGTTCTTCCAAAGGGGGCCTAACGGATAGACCCTGGCGTCACCGTAATGAGCTCATCATGGATTAGGGGGATTTATGTCCCATGTTCACAGCAGGGTCTCCACCGCCACAATGCAGAATCCCAGAGACATCACGACCGTCGGGGCAGTGTTGGCTGCCATCGATTCCTCCGCCTCTCTCTCTCTCTCTCTCTCTCTCTCTCTCTCTCTCTCTCTCTCTCTCTCTCTCTCTCTCTCTCTCTCTCTCTCTCTCTCTCTCTCTCTCTCTCTCTCTCTCTCTCTCTCTCTCTCTCTCTCTCTCTCTCTCTCTCTCTCTCTCCTCTCTCTCTCTCTCTCTCTCTCTCTCTCTCTCTCTCCTTAACTTCCTCTGGCTTTTGTTTGAGAGATACCTGAGATTTTTCTTGTTTGTTTGTTTGTGGTGTATTTTTGTTTCCTTCTAATGGTAAGTTCACATGAATCAAGTGTTGAATCACTGCTTTCCAGAGACATCATCATCGTCATTATCATCATCATCATCAACATATTTAGTAGGAACCGATGCTGTCTTACTGGTCACCATACTCCCCCTGCTCTTCCTTTGGATGAGGTGAGATATTCTTATTCTCTCTCTCTTTCCCTCTCTTGTGTTTGACGTTCATTTCTTCTGCTGCTTCTTTATCTTAATGTTCTGTTCACCAGAAGAATGAGCGCTTCCAGAAAAGCATATGTCCCGGGAGGAAGGCCAGATATCGTGGTGGAGGTGAGCGACAGGAACCCATTTTTCACTAACACAGCCATTACTAAGACACACAGTAGAGCCACCCCCCAAGGCCACGCCCCCAAACAGTGGAGCTACCCCCCGAGGCCAAGCTCCTAAACATTGGAGCTACATGGAGGCCAAGCCCCCAAACAACAACATGTGCAACAACAACGTGTCGTTCTTTAGCTGGCTCTGTTACCTTTCTGACGATGCAGATATAATGGCCAAGAGCTGAGCTCAAAGAGAAATCATTAAGCTATGTTCTATTTTTAAGAGATTACTGCCTCATACAAGCATTGTGAGAAACTCCTGGACAAGTTGCGCCATTTTAAGCATCGCTTTATAATTCTAGATAGAAAATAAACTTCAACAATGTGTGGGACTTCATCAACCCAAGGGAGACTTTGAGGAGGACATTTCTAAATCTGTGTAACATAAACTGAAGTTCCTAACTTCTCATTATCTCTTTTTCACTTCTTCTTCTCAGGGACAGTGACCAGTTATACAGCACCATCAATAAACAACACAGAGTTTAAATCAGCATGATTTAGATAGTGGGTTGGCTTTGTAAGTGGGTGTACTTTAATGTGTCTCATTCATTCAGTGTAAAATGTCCGATTGTTTTTCTGCATGTCGTATAGGCTTCTACTTGTGATGGCCCTGCTCCTGTGAGGGCAGGTCCTAAAGGCACCACCTGCTGGTTGTCTGAACGTACTGCACCTGTAAGAGCAGGTGGTTGTGAGTGGCAGTTAACAGGCGGCAGTATAGCTCAGGAGGTACAACAGTTGCCTCACAACCGGAAGGTTGCTGGTTGGATCCCCGGCTTCTCCTAGCAAAAAATCTGTCGAGGTGTCCTTGAGCCCCTAACCCTAACTGCTCCCCGGACGCTGTATAAATAGCTGACCGCTGCTCTTAATACTAGGATGGGTTAAATGCAGAGAATTTCCTTTTGCTGTACAGCAAGTATTTGAATAATTATATAGGGGCACTACTTATTGGTTTGTATTTTAGATGACGACTCCCTCTTTATGTTAAACACGTGCTATTGCATGCATAATATCAGATTGGCTGATAGGGTTACACCTGCTGATGCTACACACCTGGCCTCTGTCCGCAAATTCAAACTGAATGGAAGGGGTCCCTGAATGAAGCTGAAACTATTTTCTAATGGTGGGGGTCACACTTGCACCTGGTGGTATACTAAAATATATAATATGATGTAATATGAGGCCTTTAAAGGCTTGTGGCTTCCCCTCATCCTATCTTTCTCTGCTACTGTCCAGGGCTGCCTTCCAATAGTCTGTCTACAGCGGTTCCCCTCTGGCTTTCTGCTAAATCTCCAGAGGTGTTCCATGATCTTCATTGTACTGACGTGCCGTCTTGGGCACTGAGGTTGATACATCAGTGGATCCTCATATTGGTTTCTGTTGTTCTGCTTTACACACAAACCTTATTGGTCCATGTGTACATGTCACCCTTACATCTCACGACCTGACCGGCATGCCCCATTTAGATATGTTGTAATCTTTTGATTTATGTCAATAAAAACCTGATGAACCTTTACTGTTTTGTGGTCGGTTTATGGTTGCGACGGCTTGAGGTAGTCGTAACACACTCTTAAATTATACAAAGAATGGGATCTCACCAAGTTATGTTTGAGCTGTGAATGTTAAGCCACACACGGATTGTTGTTTTCTGAACCCCGGGGGGTAGTGCAGAAAGAGTCGGAGGCAAAAAGGAGTTTAGAACCCGTAGGCGTCTTTATTCGGATAAAGCTCCAAGGAATAAAGTGATATGAGGTGTGCAATCAACTATCTGTGTGTCAATTATTGAAGTAAATAATACAATGTGTAAAGCGACTTACGTGAGTGCGAAATGGAAATCCAAACAGGGGGTGTTGTATAATGTGCTGCGGGGAGAAGGCTGAAGTCCAAAATACCAACACAAAAACATCCAGCGGTAAAAATAAAAAAATCTAAGTAGAAAAATCCAACAAAGGAATAAACGAGAAAAATCGTCCAACGAGGAAATACCAGGAATCCACAGGAGATCAAGACAGGGTCTTCACTGGGGAACACGGAGGAGTATTGCCAGAGAGTCTCGGGTTGAACAACGGGAAAGTTCTGGCAACGAGTGACAGGGGAGCGGAGTCTAAATAATAGGGAGCCTGATTGGGAATAGGGAACAGGTGCGCTGACGTGACTACGGTCTTCTGGGACGGAGTGTTCTGGGTGTAGTAACCCCAGGTGGCAGAGAGGGGGAGGCAGAGGAGCGTGGCTGGAGAGGAGAGTCCTCTAACCATATATACACAATAAGAGCTCTTAGCCTATTGGTGAAGCCCAACCATAGACCATATACCGTAGAGCCAATGAGAGCTCTTAGCCTATTGGTTGAGCCCAACAACAGACTATATAACATAAAGATATTTGGTGTCAGAAGTGAAAATGGGGTCAGGGATCATGGACCAAAGAGTTGTTGAACCGCCGGGGAGACGATGTGAGGGCTGTGATGTCATTTCTGCCGGACGGTGACAATGGTGGAACTTAGAAGAGAATTTAACAAACACTCTTAGTATTTGTGTGCAAACCGTGTGTTCCTCCTCCTCTGACCCCTGGTTATCAGGTATGTTTGAGTGAAGACGTGAGGTATTTTGTCCCTGCAGAGCTACCATTCCATCCTGCGACGCACTAAGCAGAAGAAGTCTGTGGGGTGGCATGCTCGCCTCAACCCCCTGGTCCTGCTGCTGGACAGGGCGCTGGTCGGGGAGCTGGAGACCATCCAGAAGGCTGTGCAGGAGGTAGGGGTGTGTGTGTGTGTGTGTGTGTGTGTGTTTATGTGTGTATTTGTGTGTGTGTGATCCCCATGTTCACAGCCTGAGCTAAGATGCTAAACCCTACCTGCTCCTTAAAGACCCCTAACCCTTACCTGCTCCTTAATGACCCCTGACCCCTACCAGCTCCTTAACGTTATGGATCTGAACTCACTAATGCCTCGTTTCCACCAAAGCAAGCCTAGTTCTAGCTCTCGGGTGGCGCGAGAGCCGGTTCGCAGTTGGTTCAATTGGCGAGCAGTCTAAGAACTGGTTTGCGTTTCCACCGACTTTTTCGCCGAGAGAGCCACGTCATGACGTCACTGTTAACGTCTCTGCTTTCCCAGCAGCTCGCGCCAACCTCCACAACAGTGGATTACATGATGGATGGAAAAGTGTAGCTCCTGGCTTTCAGGCTACAAACAGCTGCTCGTCTTTAGTGCTATGGACGCGATTACGTTGAAGCCCCCAAACTGTGATAAAGGACTATACTAATAAAATGGACGTTAGAGCTGCATTAATAGTAGTACTTAAACAGAAGGGACCATTTGCCTTTTCTTCTTCAAAACTGTCATCTTGTATTATGTTTCTCGGTTGATAAAGCATAATGAAGCGGACATTGTATGAAAAATAGACTTGTTTTATTTAAAAAAAAGAAACATTATATACACATTAAACAGTAATCACAAAATGTAAAAGTATAGAGTGCAGTGTAATAAGTCCATGTTAATAAAGCTCCGAGGGGCTGAGGGGCTCCTGAGCTGCAGCCCAGTGGGGGCGGTAGCTCCGCATCGACATTGTCCAGGGAAAACGACTCCATAAACAACTAAAACAAGAGAAAAGTGCATTAAAACATGACTCCATTACACTTTACTGTTTTTAGAAAGTAGCATCCTGACGTTGTTATCAAGGTTAATATTGGCTAACAGAAGCCTAGCTTAGCTCCTCATTTGTGATGATAGGAACATAACATTGATGTGATAATGAGCAGCTCGCTAAACAGATTATAAATACAAAGCTGGTTGGCAACATGGGAAAGATTTATAAAGTAAAACTTACCAGGACCAGAGTGACAGCAGCGGAACATCAATTTGTTATCGATTAGCTCCTCGTATCGTCCAGTTTGTTATCGATTAGCCCCTCGTATCGTCCAGTTTGTTATCGATTAGCTCCTCGGTCCTGTCCCCCGCTGAAGACATCTCACGCTGTAGTTTTTCTAATAGCGGTTTGTTCTAGAAGCTCCTCTAGTTTATTGTGACCTTCTGCCAAGGACAACAATGGAAACAAACGCAGTTTGTCTTGTCCACGGACCACTGTCACCTTCACGTCCACGGAGAATTTTACTGATTTAAAAAATGGCAGAAAAAAACTTTGAGTTTGTTTTGAGTTTGTCCGATAAGCCCCGCCCCCAGCCCGATAAGCCCCGCCCCCAGCCCCTGACGTAGTGGAGCCTGCTGGCTAGCCCAGCTTCGAAGTGGAGCCGCAAACGAACCACTTAACGGAGCCAGAAAGTGGCTCCATTGCGGTGGAAACCCAAAGAACTGGTTCGAGATGACGAACCAGCTCTCAAAACAGCTTGGTGGAAACGAGGCATCAGTCACTCTGAATAAAAGCCCCTGCTAAATGACTAGATGAATAGAACAGAATTGATGACCATAAGACCAATGAACATCATATCACTATCAGTGTTTATGAAGAGACATCAAACCTTCTCCTCTCTAGATGACTGATCCAAACCAGCAACCAACAACGAGGGCATCACGGTGCTCCACAACGCCATCTGTGGAGGTCACTACAATGTTGTGGACTTCCTGGTTCGCATCGAAGCCAACGTCAGCACCCCGGACAGCCATGGCTGGTAAATAACCTGTCCTGCATCCTGGCAATGCTGTCGCTATAGCGACAACACTGTCACCACATTAGCAACAACACTGTCACCACACTAGCAACCGCATGCCTACAGCACCAATACTGTCACTATAGCAACAGTCCCCCCCCCTCCCAGTCAGGCTGTAACCCCGGGTCTCCCTCCCCCCCAGGACCCCACTGTACTGCTTGGCTTCCTGTAACGACCGGCTCCTGTGTGAGTTCCTGGTCCGCAATGGGGCCGCCGTCATGGCCGTCACTGAGAGTGATGGGACCAGTGCCGCACATAAGTGTGACCCCTACGCCCCGGGTTACGAGGAGTGTGAGAACTTCCTGAGAGGTGAGGAGGAGAAAGAGCAGGAGTAGGAGAAGGAGGAGGAGGAGAAGGAGGACACATACTTGCACACACATATGTACACAAATACACACACACACACACACACACACACACATGCGCACTCACATACACATTGAAACGCATGCCCCTAAAAATAACAATGCGAATCATCATCCAGAGCACCCACACTATTCCTCTTCATGCCTCTGAACTGAGAGAAAGAGAGAGAGACAGAACGAGCCTTCACCCTGAACCCTGTAGCAGAAGAAGCATTAGCTCACCCCTGATCCCCCCCCCAGGTGTGGAGGAGGCAATGGGTGCCGATAAAAGCGGGGTGATCTACGCCCTGTGGAGCTACCCGGCGCAGGCGGCCGATTAGGGGGACATGGTGACCATCTTGCAGAGGACCGACGGTGTAGACTGGTTGTGGGCCACGCTCTGCAGCCGCGAGGGCTTCGTGCCGAACAACTACTTCGGGGTACCAATTATTATTGCTTTGATTTTAGGATTATTGTATTTTTTTATTTTATTCTGGATGATATTTGGGTGTTTTTATGTATGCTTATGGATGGTGGAAGGGATAAATGGAGATACGGTCCTATTCAAAGCAAGACTACATTGGTGCTGAACAAGATTGTAGTTGCTACAAATATGATGTGAAAATTGTGGGCTTTGGGTTATAGAATAAAAGAATGATATGGTCAGGTTTCGGGATATGAGAGCAATATTTTCTCCCTTTCAGTTGTTGGTTAGTATTCTGGCACCTGAGCACGTAGCAGGGCGCACATCGCCAGATAGCTAAACACCTTCAACTTGATCCAATGACTTCAATGATGAGCCCAAAGTACGTTACGGACGTGCACTTCTATGTCCATTTATTGAAGATGGTCAAGTAATTGAAGTGTGAAACTGTAAACAAAAGGGCAACTATCAATAAAGTACACAAATATTACGAAATATAACAAATATGAGCACATAAAATCTCTAAATACATAGATGAACGAATATATACTCACAAACAAAGCTTAATTTAAGATCACACCGGCAGATGGAACAAGATTGAAAGCCCTTGAACAATGCTGATTACTAGCTTGCTTTCCGGAAAATGGCGCTGCTCTGATCACGTGACCAACAACCCACGTGAATTCTAACAACCAATGAGAATCTCGATGTAATCAAGAAAAATAGGAAACATTTACCTAATGGCCTATATGTGTCACTAGAACCCCTTAAACAGAAAGAAAATAGGTAGGAACACAAACGCACGTAACATTACAGTTTGTTTGTTTTTGAGCACCGTGCAGCTGAGATACAATGTGCTGAAGAACTTTCCGGGCCTAACTCCTTAAATTCATGCAGGAATGTTTTGTCTGTCGGTTCCTGCAGCTGTTCCTAAAGGTCTGTCCCAAGTCTCTGTGTTGATGGGCTGGTGGATCAGAGGATGAGGTCGTCTCGTCTACACCATGTCCCTCCACCAGGGGGAGCCGGGGAGGCCTGGCCTTTACCAGTAGACAGGAGGACACGAGGACGAGCTGGAAGGGACTTCAACTGATATGCAACTAGATCAAAATCGCTACAACTGTGAAAAGTACAAGAAGAGTTTGGCGTTTCGTTGAAAGCAAATGGAGGTGGAAAAAAAGTGTTTAAAACTAAAGTTTGAATCCTCACCAGGTGTCCGTGGGAACTGTAAGAAACTTGAACGTGTCAGTTGTTGTTGTTTTGATTAGAGATATTTCCCCCCCGCCAGACAGGCTGGATCTGTTTCGGACCCGTCGTGGTACGCCTGTGATGGAAGGGTGTTGCTTCAATTTAGGGAGGCATGAAATACCCCAAAATAATAATCGAATACACGGCCCAAATCTCAGAGGCCCACAGCGGTAACATTTACAATGGATTTCCATTGAGTTGTTAACAATTCTCGACTCTTTTCACTGTGTTGTCACTCTTGGTGAAAGTGATATAAATATACAGCAGTGATCCAAGCCCTCAGTTTATGATGTGTTTATGTGTTACAATCTGAATTATGTGAGTGCAAATGTGTATTTTTGAGGACAGAAATCTTCAGTATACTGTTTTGTTCTCTATTGAGGGTTAATGTATTTTAGTAAATGTTTAATAATAAACATTACGAATAAATGTATGTCATTAATGAAGATAACAACTTTTACAACTAGGGGGCGGTAGATAATGCGTAATCAAACTAATATATATTGTGTATACATATATATTTACACAATAAATATACACTTTTCAACCACTGTGTTTTTTCCATGTAAAAAACAATTCAATCATTTATGTAGAATGTGTAATTACTGCAAACATTTTAATTGTATGTAACTCGAGCCTTATTCATCTGTGGAAAATTGATATTCTCTATCAATATTCTATATCTATGTGCTGGTTTTAATAAGAGGAGAGCTTGTTTTCTGTGTTAGAGGCTTACAAGCAGAGACCAAATCCAATTGCAGACACGGAACAAAGAGGGATGTCCTTAGAATGAAACCTCTTCAGGCAAAGCTTTGTGGTGAGACAATCTGGCAAGTAGACTCTGGCATGGAGATCTTAACTGCCAGCAGAGATGAGCCTTACAGGATTCAGGTGTGCACCAATCAATCAGGCACACAGGAAACACATGGGGGGAAGTGGCCAAGATGGGAGCGTCGTCTTTTAACAAGTGCAGGCACACCCACTCACACACAGACAGAGGAACGACTGAAATCCTAGCTGTGGCTTTCAAATCCATTGTATTAAACAGGAATCCTTAGTGTCAGGCTTTGTGGCTCGTCTGGTGTGCGACCTGCTTTACACTGAGGCTCTCCAGCACGCACGCACGCCACCCACGCACGCACACACACACACACACACACACACACACACCGAAATAGGTAACGATAAAGGCGTTCATTTCTTGTATACTTTAAAAGCTATTTTGATATTTTGGTCTTAATCTACACCTTGGATGAGATCCTGAAAGAAGATGTTGACAGTTATGAAGTATGATGCCCAATATAATGGAGAGTCAATCCACTTTATATTTCTGAACCTACTGAACCTGAAATGACTCGGAATGTTGTAAATATGAATGAATGTAAATGCCTTGATTCATTTCACATGGATGTGTTTACTTACCTGTATATATATACCTATAATTCTGCACATATTGCATACATACTCTAAGTTATTTTATACTTGTTTTTATACCTAGTAGACTGTCTTTACATCTTATTCCATTGTACTTGTGGCAAATCGCCAATCAAACATCTTGTATCTTGTATCTTGGATGGTCATAGCCTATACCTCTTGAGCTTCCACCTCACAGAAAGCTTTGGCATTCATCCTTTGGTCCAATGTTTTAAAAACCCATACTGACCGGTATCTGTGCGTACCCGAGTGTTGATTTAATCAAGATTAAAGTTCGACCCCATTCCTCTCCTCGCCATTATAACTTATATATCCATTTTCCATCTCTGTTAATTGACCAGGTTAGGTGGTGATTCTGCTTAAAAACTGTTGACTAAGGAGTTTGATACATGATGAGAATATCAAATTGTATTCGCAGCTTGCAGTACAAGATACAAGATACAAGATACAAGATCTTTTTATTGGCCATTTGTAACAAGTACATTGGAATGCTCCCTCCCGCAGTTTACATCTCCAAAACAGTACTCAAAAAAGATTTGATTGTTGGTGTGTTGGTACAGCCTATCGTAAGACATTCAAACAATAAGACATCAACCAATCAAGGCACCTGTGCACCACCACCATATGTTAATGTAGTCTGAATTTGATCAGGTTTTTTGATCAAGTATTAGACTGCGTAAAGAGGAAGTAAACATGTACAATTGCCACAGTTACAAAAGACACTGTCTGCAACAGCAGCTTCCTCCTTACAGTAAGTCTTAACTTAATTGTATTGGGTAACATGCAAATATATGTTCAATAACCAACTGATGTTATACAGATTCATTAAAAAGTATAATATTAATATTCTTATGTATTATGGTTGTCTCAGTGAATATATTATGTTTTTCTCCATTTTATGTTTTTAGTTTTGACCTGCATGTGTTGTCGGAGAGATCTCTGAACAACACACTGAGAGAAACAAGCTATGAATCTTAGATCAGCAGCCAGAGGACTTCTAGCTTTCCTTCTGTCAGTACCAGGTTGGTACACTTACACTGTGAACATTTAGTTGAACTGGTTCAATCTGTAACATGACATGCAAGCAACTGAGGCTGAGGAGAGGCTGAAACAACAGTGTTGTAACTAGATGTGACATCTAAAGAATGGACCTCGACAGCTATGTTTGGTTTAGAAGACCAAACAAATACAACAATTACTACAGCCTCTTATAGTCAAAGTTGTGTTGTAATTGTTTCAGAGAACAATATTTTGCTCATTATAATAGTTTATATTGCGTTACATTATTTTGCATTTCAGATTACAATACAGATGTGTTAGCCTTTTCCTGGTTGCTATGTAACTTCTGTAAAATCTATACAACATTGATGGGTTTATTTAATTCCTATTTAAGGTATATCACTATTTATAACTCTATCACTATCTGTATCACTTACTATCTTTATCACTATGTCTATCATAATCTCCATCACTAGCTGCATCACTATCACTATCTCTTTTATCTATTTCTATCTCTGTCACTATCACAATCTCTATCACTATTGTTGAACCTTCCTGACTAGCTCCCAGACCTGTAGTCGAGGAATACAGGGGATATTCATCCAGGGCCGAAGCACAGGCTTCGGGTTCAATAACCCACTTAATGAACAGACAGGCAGGGTTTACTTCCGAGAGGGTTGGATTTATTGATAACTTATTCTAGACAGATGTACATTGCTACTACTCCCGTTCACTTCCAGACACACAAAGACGCTCGCTCATTCAGTTCACGCTCCCACACACACACGCCATAATCTCTATCACTAGCTATATGACTACCTCTCTATATAACTAGCTATATCACTGTCTCTATCACTATCTCTATCTCTCTCTCTTTAACTATCTCTATCACTCATTCCTCTCACAGCTCAGTGGTCAGCATCTGTAGTTTCCAGCTTCACCCAACATCCTCCATCCTCTTTATGTATCTTGTGATCATCCACTCCATCAGCTGACTTGTTGTGTCTTGACTGAGAAAGTGTCTTGTTTATTCTCAATGAGATGTGTTTGTTTTTTACAGCGCTACACAGTAAAGGTGGCTGGTCAGTCACCTACACAACTAGTAATGTCTGCGCTTTAAAAGGAACAACAATTTACATAAGAACCTCCTTAGAATACCCTAAATATATTAACAATATCCGTACGAGAGTGGAGAAAAGACTGTGGTTTACTAAAGAACCCAGCAATCAGCCGTTTGATCTGAAACATGATGAAGACTATACAGATCGTGTTGAATACAGCTGTGTGGAGACAAGCTGTTGGTCTGCCTGGTCGAGGTGTGAAGTGTGTACCCTGAGTATCAAACACCTGACACAGAGTGACTCTGCTGTGTACAAGTTTAGGTTCATAACAAACCAACCGAATGGGAGATATACTGGTATCCCTGGAGTGACATTAACTGTGACCGGTAACTGACTTATTATTAACACGTCTATTGCAAAACCTGTGTGTGTGTGTGTGTGTGTGTGTGTGTGTGGTGTGTGTGTGTGTGTGTGTGTGTATGTATCTGTGTGTGTGTGTGTATGTGTGTGCATGTGTGTGTGTGTGTATCTGTGTGTGTATTTACGTGTGTGTGTGTGTATATGTATATGTGTGTATGTGTCTTTATGTATCTGTGTGTAATCTGAATGATCTTTGACTACATTTGTTCTCTGACCCAGATCTACAGGTCCAGGTGTCCATTCTTTATCCCCAGACCAATCCTACACTTAAATGTCACAGTATGTGTGCTCTAACTGCTAGTCCTGACTACCTCTGGTACAGGAGTAGACAGTATATACAAACTGGAATGGACTACAGGGGCGAGATTAACTCTAAAGAAAGCTATTGGTGTGCAGTTCGAGAATACCAGCATCTTCCCTCTCTTCCAGTGTGTAAGTCAACTCCACAATATACTGACATGACACCAGATGTAATGGACCTTTAGGGTAAAGAGTGTATATTTAGTATGAATGGACTCCAACGGCGTTGGCTCTCTCAAACCTTAGGCTACCAGTAATTAAGGGTACTGGTACCGGTAGTGGAACCGTTTCAGATTGAAGAGAAACAGAAGCGCACAACTTGGTGTAATGCACCCTGGGGTGAAGATCTTTGTTCTCTGATGATTCCATGCCTCTGTCAGCAGTCACTCTGGTGACTCAGTTTGTGTGTAAATCCATCATGGCTGCACCCTAGTGGTGAAAGTGTGAAAAAGTTTAAAAGCATGTGATCCACTTAGGAAGAAATTGTACTAAAGTACGATGCATAGTACGATACATAGTAAGCCCTGTGTAGACTGTAACTGTGATTAAGGGCTATACAAAAAAAATTGCCTTCACTTGACTTGACTAGAGACTACGAGTGGACACACATACGTACATTGACCTTTGCTATTTTGTTTCAGTTCCACCTTAAGAGACCAATTAAACATCCATTCAGCCATCATTCACAGTCCCTTGGACATAGTAGTCATTCCTAAGTGACAAGGCTCTGTCCTGTTAGGAGGACGGTTCTCCACCTTGTTGTCTCAAGGCTCCCTCCACATTGGGATCGTACTCTACATTCACTCTAGCTCTAGCGTTTCGTGTAATCGGTGATGTCTAATATATAAACATATTCGATATATCCGGTCTAACAAAATGTTCCGCTGGTATTCATGTATTCCTGTATGCCTGGAAAAACCATGAACTACATGTAGTATTGTGTTAGAGAGAGTAATCTGTATTAGTAGAGAAAGTATTCTGTCTTATTCTGACTCTAGTGTAGTGTATGCTGTACAGTTTCATGTCTTTAGGAGGAACATTTATCATTTGTGTTCATAACAGACTCTCCAAGGACCCCCTGGGTGGAGGAGAGTCCCTCTGGTGACATAGAGGAGGGCAGCTCAGTGATTCTGAGCTGCATCGATGGTTCATCTTCCACATGAAGATGAACCATCATAATTCATCCATTATTCGGTTCACTTCTCAAATGCGTTCTTTACATTGTCATTCATATGAAGTACATCATGTTTTCCCAATGACCTCTAGACTGTCCAAGGACCCCCTGGGTGGAGGTGAGTCCCTCTGGTGACATAGAGGAGGGCAGCTCAGTGATTCTGAGCTGCAGCAGTGATGCCAACCCAGCAGCTGTCTACACCTGGCTCAAGCTTAATACAGGGTTAATAAGTCTCCACTCCGGATACATAAACCAGGGACAACAGCTTGTCTTTGGTCCCATCCAGTCTTCACACTCTGGACAATATCTCTGTGAAGCTAAGAATGTGCTAGGGACAACGTCCTCCTCCTCCATGTCCCTCGACGTGAAATGTTAGTAAACACAGTATAATAACATAACACAAATGTTAAAGTCACAACCATGTCCACATGAAGATGAACCATCATAATTCATCACTTATTCAGTTCAGTTCTCAAACGTGTTCTTTACATTGTCATTCATATAAAAGCACATCATGTTTTCCCAATGATCTCTAGACGGGCCTAAACACACATCTGTGTTATCAAGTCCCTCTGAGGACATAAAGGAGGGCAGTTCAGTGACTCTGAGCTGCAGCAGTGATGCCAACCCAGCAGCCGACTACACCTGGTTCAAGAACAACCAGCCTCTGCTCTGGGAACCACATCAACGTTATACCTTCCCATCAGTCAGCTCTAAAGACAGAGGAGCGTACCGCTGTGAAGCACACAACAAATATGGACAGCTCAGCTCTCAATCAGTTTTCATAGATGTCAAGTGTAAGTGGTCAAAAACAATCATAAATAATATTAACAATGTTAATCCGTGATGGCTAATATGCAAACACCTTTGATATATCCGATCTTGCAAAATGTTCCTTTGGTATTCATGTATTTCTGTATGCCTGTAAAAACCATGAACCACCGTAGTATTGTGTTAGAGAGAGTAATCTGTATTAGTAGAGACAGTATTCTGTCTCATACTGACTCTACTGTAGTGTGTGCTGTACAGTTTCATGTCTTTAGGAGGAACATTGATCATTTGTGTTCATAACAGACTCTCCAAGGACCCCCTGGGTGGAGGTGAGTCCCTCTGGTGACATAGAGGAGGGCAGCTCAGTGACTCTGAACTGCAGCAGTGATGCCAACCCAGCAGCTGACTACACCTGGTTCAAGGAACATGAAGACTCAGTGACGCAATCAGGACAGAACTACACCATCACTAATGTCACCCCTGAGCTTGGAGGACATTATTACTGCCAAGCTCATAATGCAATCGGACGTCACAATTCCACCTTGTTGTTCGTTAATGTGACGGGTAATTTTTCCTTTAAGAGAGATCACTGTTTAAAGGAGCAACCAAACTCTTGAATGAAACCTCAGCAAAATCATGGCCGAAATCCAGTGTTGACACTTGTATTAACTGTGGTGCTGTGTGAGCACCCTGGTTAAACATGTATCACATTTATAATATGTATTCAACAATTGGAGATGTGTTACATTTCATTGTCCTATAAATATTGAGTTCTTGGTCATAATACTGCATTACTTCTGGTCCTGATATTTTTGTATCCTTCTAATGGTAAGTTCACATGAATCAAGTGTTGAATCACTGCTTTCCAGAGACATCATCATCGACATATTTAGTAGGAACCGTTGCTGTCTTACTGGTCACCATACTCCCCCTGCTCTTCCTTTGGATGAGGTGAGATATTCTTATTCTCTCTCTCTCTCTCTCTCTCTCTCTCTCTCTCTCTCTCTCTCTCTCTCTCTCTCTCTCTCTCTCTCTCTCTCTCTCTCTCTCTTTCCCTCTCTTGTGTTAGACATTAATTTATTCTGCTGCTTCTTTATCTTCATGTTCTGTTCACCAGAAGAAAGAGCGCTTCCAGAAAAGCACATGTCCCGGGAGGAAGGCCAGATATCGTGGTGGAGGTGAGCGACAAGAACCCATTTTTCACTAACACAGCCATTACTAAGACACACAGTGCAGCCACCCCAAGGCCATGCCCCCAAACAGTAGAGCTACCCCCGAGGCCACGCCCCCAAACAGTAGAGCTACCCCCCGAGGCCACGCCCCTAAACAGTGGAGCTACCCCTCGAGGCAACGCCCCTAAACAGTTGAGCTACTCCCAAGGCCACGCCCCCAAACAGTAGAGCTACCCCCCGAGGCCAAGCCCCTAAACATTGGAGCTACCTGGAGGCCAAGCCCCCAAACAACAACATGTGCAACAACAACGTGTCGTTCTTTAGCTGGCTCTGTTACTTTTCTGACGATGCAGATATAATGGCCAAAAGCTGAGCTCAAAGAGAAATCATTAAGCTATGTTCTATTTTTAAGAGATTACTGCCTCATACAAGCGTTGAGAAACTCCTGGACAAGTTGCGCCATTTGTCCAATTTGGATGACTAAATGTACTCTTCTGTCCTCTCAGTCACTTCCTGTTCCTGTGTATGACAACGTCTCAACTCTGACCAATCACTCGGCTGCTGCAGCACAAAGAGAACCAATAGAAGAGCAGGATGATCTTCACTATGCCACCAGCTACACTTCCTGCTCAGAGAACCAGGTCCAATCAGATCAGCAAGAGCAGGTCCTTTACTCTTTGGTCAACATTAAAAGACCCAACGCTGTCCCTGAGTAAGCATCTCTTTATAATTCTAGACCTAAATTAAACTTCAACAATGTGTGGGACTTCATCAACCCAAGGGAGACTTTGAGGAGGGTATTTCTAAATCTGTGTAACATAAACTGAAGTTCCTAACTTCTCATTATCTCTTTTTCACTTCTTCTTTTCTGGGAGAGTGACCAGTTATACAGCACCACAGTTTAAATCAGCAACAACAACCCACAGTTTAAATCAGCATGATTTAGATAGTGGGTTGGCTTTGTAAGTGGGTGTACTTTAATGTGTCTCATTCATTTCGTGTAAAATGTCCGATTGTTTTTCTGCATGTCGTATAGGCTTCTACTTGTGATGGCCCTGCTTCTGTGAGGGCAGGTCCTAAAGGCTCCACCTGCTGGTTGTCTGAACGTACTGCACCTGTAAGAGCAGGTGGTTGTGAGTGGCAGTTAACAGGCGGCAGTATAGCTCAGGAGGTAGAACAGTTGCCTCACATGTTGCTGGTTGGATCCGCGGCTTCTCCTAGCTAAAAAACTGTTGAGGTGTCCTTGAGACCCTAACTGCTCCCTGGGCGCTGTATAAATAGCTGACCGCTGCTCTTAATACTAGGATGGGTTAAATGCAGAGAAATTCCTTTTGCTGTACAGCAAGTATTTGAATAATTATATAGTGGCACTACTTATTGGTTTGTATTTTAGATGACGACTCTCTCTTTATGTTAAACACGTGCTATTGCATGCATTATATCAGATTGGCTGATAGGGTTACACCTGCTGATGCTACACACCTGGCCTCTGTCCGCAAATTCAAACTGAATGGAAGGGGTCCCTGAATGAAGCTGAAACCATTTTCTAATGGTGGGGGTCACACTTACACCTGGTGGTATACTAAAATATATAATATGATGTAATATGAGGCCTTTAAAGGCTTGTGGCTTCCCCTCATCCTATCTTTCTCTGCTGCTGTCCAGGGATGCCTTCCAATAGTCTGTCTACAGCGGTTCCCCTCTGGCTTTCTGCTAAATCTCCAGAAGTGTTCCTTGATCTTCATTGTACTGACGTGCCGTCTTGGGCACTGAGGTTGATACATCAGTGGATCCTCATATTGGTTTCTGTTGTTCTGCTTTACACACAAACCTTATTGCTCCATGTGTACATGTCACGCTTACATCTCACGACCTGACCTGCATGCCCCATTTAGATATGGGTTGTAATCTTTTGATTTCTGTCAATAAAAACCTGATGAACTTCTACCTTTACTGTTTTGTGGTCGGTTTATGTTTGCGACGGCTTGAGGTAGTCGTAACACTCTTCAATTCTACAAAGAATGGGATCTCACCAAGTTATGTTTAAGCTGTGAATGTTAAGCCTCACACGGATTGTTGTTTGCTGAACCCCGGGGGTAGTGCAGAAAGAGTCAGAGGCAAAAAGGAGTTTAGAACCCGTAGGCGTCTTTATTCAGATAAAGCTCCAAGGAATAAACTGATATGAGGTGTGAACAATCAACCAGTGGTGAAGCGTCAGGGCCTTCAAGGTATTCAGAGAAGACCCTGGAACTCTCAGATGAAACAAAAAAAATAGAATTAATTGTATCAATAAAATGTAATACAATTTAATCAAATGTAATCAAATTTAAATTAAATGAATAAATGAGAATCGTATCTGTGTTGTTATCTGTTATATTACAGTTACGTTGATTTGTTTGTCTTTCTCGGTCCATGCACAACGCATTTGAGTGGTTTTGTGTTGCAACCAATCAGATCTTTTTCTAGGTTGCTGGGAAGAATATCCTTCAACCAAAGTATTCCCGCTGACTTTGGCCCTTAGACTGAATGAGAGCGTACGTTTGGATTGAAAATTTGATCAACCAATCATATAGTGATTTGTAGCCAATGGGCGTATTCTTTCAGATTTCCCCACAGCTCAATAGGGAGCTAGAAGGTGCAAGGTGGTGGCTGGAGCGAGAGTGGATCTAGCGTAGTGCTACGTTGTTTCTACGTAGGATTTTACGTCAAAATGGCGAAGATGATGGGCTGTTACTTCACTACATGGACACTGCTTTACCAACTATGGTACACTTGGAAATTTGCTGCGACAATCTGATCTGCCTAAATGAGATAAGGCATAAAGTGAGGGGGGGGGGGGGGTGGTGGTCTACAGCAGGGGTTCCCAAAGTGGGGGTCGAGGGACCCCGAGGGGGGGTCCCGAGATGATTTCAGAATGCTCTTGATGTGACCCATGAGGTTTATTTTTATTTTATTTTATTATTATTATTTTTTATCATTTGTATTACGGAATTATTATTATTATTATTATTATTATTATTATTGTTAATAATAACGTGAGTGACAAATAAAGGAATTCTGATTCCCACAGATTCACGACAGTATCATCATTGAAAAAAAACACACACAATGTTCGCGATCGCTATTAACCCCCCCCCCCCCCCCCTTGGACTTCACGATGTCCGCGATCGCGGGGTCTGTTATGTTGGGGGTCGCGGGCTGAAAAGTTGGGGAACCCCTGGTCTACAGAAGGTCCAGTTGTGATAGACACGCTTCGCCACTGCAATCAACTATGTGTGTGTCAATTATTGAAGTAAATAATACAATGTGTAAAGCGACTTACGTGAGTGCAAAACTGAAATCCAAACAGGGGGTGTTGTATAATGTGCTGCGGGGAGAAGGCTGAAGTCCAAAATACAAACACAAAAACATCCAGCGGTAAAAATCAAAGTAGAAAAAAACAACAAAGGAATAAACGACAAAAATAGTCCAACAAGGAAATACCAGGAATCCACGAGAGATCGCGACAGGGTCTTCACTGGGGATTGAACAACAAGGTCTCGGGTTGAACAACTGGAAAGTTCTGGCAATGAGTGACAGGGGAGTGGAGTCTAAATAATAGGGAGCCTGATTGGGAATAGGGAACAGGTGCGCTGACGTGACTACGGTCTTCTGGGACGGAGTGTTCTGGGTGTAGTAACCCCAGGTGGCAGAGAGGGGGAGGCAGAGGAGCGTGGCTGGAGAGGAGAGTTGCTTATTTGTCTTGCGAGAGTTGGCAACACTGGTAGACATAACGGAGATATATACGGATAATAAAGTAGTAAATGTGACACATTTAACGTATTAGCACCCCACCCCCCCGAAGATGCACAGGGTTTGTTTTATGTTGTAAGACTGTAATGCAGAGATGTGGTTTTGCATACATATAATTCGTTTTGTACTGTATAAACTTGCTAAATTGTTTGTTTAAATATGTTAGCCGTAGCTTTAGCTATATCAGTAATAAGTAAGCTAACACATATTTATTGTTTCATGTAACTGTACACAGCTCTTACGTTGGTTTGTGGATTTGGAA
>CM050999.1:786982-796982 GCA_027704905.1 Muraenolepis orangiensis
AATGTGGTTTGGCTAACCAGTAATCTAAGTTTTCTGACCCTACTATCTGACCCTGGAAAGACTTCTGTGATTTTGGCCAGCTTCCATTCATTACGGGGTGTCAGATCATCTTGTAGAAGGACTCCTTTTGAACTAGCTGGATGATGAAAAGTTCTGCTCCTTTCCTTTCTTCGATGGTTGTACATTCATTGGTTCTTTGTTTCACACCTTGGTGTTCTTTGGCATGTCGTTTCAGTCTTGCAACTGCTCTTACTACCCTTGACCAATCAGAGAATTTCTGTAAGCGATCCAATAATGACCTGTCTTCTTTTGCTTTTGAGTTGCACACAATAGCCTTTGCGAATTTCAGGATCATCCTCATTGATTTCTCCCACCTTGCATTCTCTTACACCAGGTAGGTCCTTTTTTAGTCTTCTTTCAAGACAATTTAGGTGGTGTACTGCGCACATCTTGTTGTCAGGTAACTTTCGCCTTTGAATGGTAATGGAATTTCATAGTGACCATTCTCTTTGTGTGTGATGCTTTCTCTCAACTTCGACAGGAACTTGAGATCTTCTTGGGACACAGAATCCTCTTCTCCAGCTCTTTCTGAGAAGTCTGATTCGAGGATTTGTATGATGTGTGAGGGAGTAATGTCTTTACTATGCAATGGCTAACGCTAATGGCGTCTCCGTAATCTAGACAAGGATTCAAGTTTCCAACAATACTCCATCCAAGGTCTGTACGCTGTGCGTAAGGTTAATTTTCTTTGCCAGACTGCTTGTGAGCAGTTGTACCCTATGAGCAGACCCACTTCACAGTCTTGCAGAGGTGCAATCTCTCCTTGGAGGTGCTCTAGATGAGACCAAGCTTTTGCAGTTTCATCTGTTTGTATGTGAGTTCTGTTGGCTGGAATGAAGTCACGTGTATAGACTGGTGGTAAGGGAATCTTTTTACCAGAGTAAAAGCATCTGACTTGTAGGTTGTTCACTCTTTGAGCACTTACAACTGTGGTTCTTGAGGTCATAGTAGATAGCTTGAGCTTGACCTGTTCTTTACTTGCTTCCAAAGCCTCAGCTACTTCACTTAGCACAAATGTTGCGTCACTTTGAGAATCCAACAGAGCGTATACAAGGATTTCTTCTGCTGGTTGACATGTGGATGAAAGCCAGACTGGAATTATAGCAGCTGTTTGTGTGTTACCATCACCAAGTATTACTCTGTTGGAGGTAGCCGCTGTGGTTCTTTCTTCTTGTTGTGTTGGTTGAGTTCTTTCTTTGTATCTTTCTTGATTTGTATTTAACCTTTGTGAACTTAAGTGTTGATTGGCTTGTGGTGGTCTTTGTTCTTCCTTTGCACGCTGTTCATCATGCAGACAGGTAAGATGTTGCTTCTTGCACACTTCACATACACTCACACCAGTCTCGAGACATCCAAAGCATAGCTTCTGAGCTTGAATGTACTTGATTCTGTCTGGAACATCTTGCTCCATGAACTTCCTGCAATTGTGCAAAGAATGCCAATTCTTCTTGCTAAGAAGAATGTTAAGACGGTGTTTTCGTCTGAACTTGTAGTCAGTGTCTTTTCTGCAAAGCTTTGTTGTCTTTAAGATTTAGTGTTTTCAGCTTCCCCTTGCTTCAGTGATTGCAATGATGTGACAGGGTTACAGGCAATATTTGCTTCTCTTGTCAGAAACAATACAAATTGGCTGAAGGAGGGAAATTGGTTACTGTCTTCTTGGACTTCAATAACCTTCCGATTCCAGCTTGCAGTTAGCCAATCTGGTAACTTTGAAAGTATTTGCCTGTTTTTATTACAGTCATTCAAGATTTCTAATGCCTTGATGTGGACCATGGCAGCCTCGCAACTACGGAGAAAATCTGCAAAATCTCTGAGCTCAAAGATGTCCTTAGATCACATCTTGGGGCACGATTGAAGCTTGTCTCTATAGGCTTTTGCAATTGTAAATGGATTCCCATATCTCTCCTCCAAAATCTCCCATGCTGCAACATAGGCAGATTTGGTTCTGAGCAGGAAATAACCATCAACCATAGCTTGTCCACTAACATATCTCCTTAAGTAGTATATTTTTTCTTTGTCTTGGATGTTCATCTGATTAATCAGTGTTTCAAAGGAGAGTTTCCAGTCATTGTATTTCAATGTATCCCCACTGAATACTGAAGGTTCAGGAACTGGAATTATGTTGGCAGTTAAGGCACCAGCTAGCATCTTAACAAGCTCTGCTGTACTTTCACTTGAGGAAGTAGTGACAACCTGTCGTTGAGGACTTGTGGGAGCAGGCACTGGGTTGCTTACCAGATCCCTCTCTAGCAAGTCTTTCCATTCTTCTTTAATGAACTCTTCTTGGTCATACACTTGCATTCTTGCTCGTACTGCATTGAAACCTTTTACTGCTTCCAAATGCTGTATTTTTCTCCAGAGTCTGTTGTAGAGCTACATGCTCTTCTTCTAGACAAGCTTTAATTTGAGCTTCCTCTTCCTCTATTTCTAAACGACGCCTTACCTCTTCTGCTTCTTTTTCTAAACAATGCTTCATGGCTGCAGTCACTTAATGGTAAATGGACATTTATATAGCGCTTTTCTAACCAATGGTTACTCAAAGCGCTTTACATATCAAGTCTCACATTCAACCACCAACGGCAGAGTCAGCCATGCAAGGAGACAGCCAGCACGTCGGGAGCAGTTAGGGTTAAGGTGTCTTGCTCAAGGACACCTCGACAGCTTTTGCTAGGAGGAGGCGGCGGGGATCGAACCAGCAACCTTCCGGTTGTGAGGCGACCGCTCTACCTCCAGCTACACTGCCGCCCCGGCTTCTGCCTCCAGGCGCTGAATTTCCAAATGCTCTCTTTCTTGTTCTTGTAACACTTTCAGAACAGCTTGGCTTGTAGCAGCCTCAGCAGCAGCTTCTTGTCATTTCACAGAAGACTGGTTTGATTGCTTGGAGTTGCTTTTCGAAGAAGAACCAGAAGTGTAGGTGCTTGAGTCAAAGAGAGAACCTGCTTTAGGCCAATCTTTCTTTTCTCCTTCTGGAACATTTTGAATCCAGGAGACTTGAGGCTCTGATGATGACAAACATAGAAATCTCTACACACAGATCCGCTCTTCGACGCGTGTCCTGGTCTGGAGTTGAGATTGTACGCAGATCATCATAAACATGTTGGACATCTTCCGACAAACTTGTGACATCACGAATTATGTCATTAAGAAAATCTTCAGATAAAGACTCTGTTGTTTGAGATAATGGCCACTTAGCGGTTTTCACTGATGTTCTCCACTTCTCATAATTGTAGTTGAACTTTTGTTGGAGCGTTTTCATTTGTTCTTCTTGCATTTCTCTACCCTTCTCTGTAGGAGTTTTAGTTCTTTGACTTCTTCTTAGCTGCTGTGCTTCAGTGTTATCCACAGCTTCGTCTTGGGACTCTGCACTTTCCCTACTTTCCCTAACCTGAATTGTAGGCTCACTAGACTTAGACATTAGTAATCACTACTTTAAAGTGACTCACTTTTATAAACAGCAAAATGCAGTTAAACTTTTAACACTTACTCAAATGTAAGTGTGACTTAAATGTACCCTATAAGACTTAAACCTGTTTCAATAGAGGTAGAAATGCACTTTAAAAAAACAGCTTAATTTAACTTTAAACCTTTCAAAAATATACTCAATATATATTAAGACTTCAGAACTTCAATGAAATAACTTTCACTTATTATTCCCAAAAAACACACTTTGAATTATAAATTGGAAATAAGAACACTTATTTTCCCTTTAACTTTACGCCTTAATTAACAAGCCTTAATAACATGACATGAGCAGATAAGTCTAAATGCTTACCACACACACACTACTATAGTTGGCACTCACAGTAATAACAGTTTAGCAAACCTTTACAGAAGCCCTCTTCTCAGATCACTCTTGATTTCTTAGTGTCCAAGTTCTTTATGGCTTTGTCTTGAAGCGTTGCTCTTTTAAAACGGCGCACGTCGTCCACTTCTGTGTGTGCATGCGTAGTTTTGGCTCCTCCGACAGTCCTTTGATGACAGCCTCGTGCTCAGTCCATGATCCTCCGAAGTTGCCGCATCGTCAATTAAGACACACTGGCGTCGATGGACAGTCGAGTTTTCACTGTAATTCCCTCAAAGCACAGGCAGACCCAAGTGGCTTTCTCATAACTAAATAAGAACGATTCCATTTGCTCCATCCAGTTTAATAAAGGACTATGACAATATACAAACAAGTCTCGGACGACTGCAGGTGTATTTACAAATAGCGTCTCAGCTTCCTGTTCCGGTCGCTGCGCTACTGTGCAGGGCCGTCTCTTATAGAGGCGCTGTATAGCATATTCTCTAATAACGGGTTTATTCCTCTTCGAATCCACCGTGCAAACTACACATAAACAAACAGTATAAATGACAAACATAGTTAAACATAGTTAAACATAGTTAAACATGTTAGACACACAATAACATTCACAGCATGTGAGATGACTAGCAAAGTAATAAACGTAAAATAAATACAAACACAACAACACACCTCGTTGGCTGCATGCTCAGAAAAGTTTTCTTCAGTCCTTACAACTTTATAAGAATACACTTAAACTAACAGAGCTGTAAAAGTATCTGTGCATCTTACTCTGTTTCTTATCTCTCTCTCTAACTCACGCGAGAACAGCATAACGAGACGTGAGCTTGTGTGACAGGACGTATTTTCACTCCGTGCCGCTGCATGGCACTGTGCCAGCCCTTTGATCATTGGGCGGCACCGTGCGCTCCTTCAAATTCCCGGGGTTACACTTGTGCTTCGTCTTTCACGTCCCCCGCCTTTCCGGTGGTGATTGCGGGCCCGGTGTGGCGGAGCGGATTGTTTGGCGTAACCGCAGCGTGTTGTGCTCTACTCCAGAAAGTGCGTCTGACTGTTGGTGCTGGGGAGGACTGATTGCTCCATTGGAGACTACCCTGGGCACAGTGCTTGACTGTTCGTGGGAGTATTGGCAACCGCTGCAGCTGTCTCCTTTCAGCTTTGGGGCTGCTCTGTGGCTGCACAAGGTGGGGCCCTATAAACTGTTCGTGGTGGCCCACTCCTGGCCACCCCTCCCTGGGTTCCTGCTGTTTTGGCTCTTTGCAGAGGACTGTTTTGGCTCTGGTTGAGCACTAGCTCTGACCACTGTGGCCTATCTGCTGCCGTGTGGTAGCCACGCTTCCAGTGCTCGTACTAAAAGGACTTTTACTGTTACTGTACATTGTGTATTTTTGTCAATTATTGTATGTATCATTTTCGTTTGGTTTATTATCATTTTGGTTTTGTTTATTTTTTGATGTTCACATTTATTAAGAGTTTGCTTATTTTAACCTAAATATATTTTCTTGTGTTGTGTTGTGTGTGCTTTTGGTCTTTTGTTTAGATTAATATAAATAAAGTTTGTATTTCTTTGCGCTAAACTGTCTCTGCCTAGTGGTGTAAACGTACCTGTGTCCTCCGGGCTGGAGAGAGCCCTAATATTAAGTTCCTGGGGTGAGATTCCCCAGGTGGCATTGTCGGACTACTTCGCCCCCTACAGCTCATGCTACACGTGGACTTCAAAATAAAAGACTCTAAATATTGCACGCATGAAATATTACAACAAATAATAATTATTCAACTTAAAAATCCATATTAAAGTTAAATTATGAACATGTAAAAGCTGCACTTACAGTAGCTGTGGTGCACACTAGGCACCTGTGCACCACCACCATCTTTTAATGTGGTCAGAATTTTATCAGGTTTTTTTATCCAGTATTTGACTGCGTAAAGAGGAAGTAAACATGTATATTTGGTTAACCAGTTACCACAGACACTTTCTGCAACAGCAGCTTCCTCCTTACGGTAAGTCTTAACTTAAATTGTATTGGATAACATACAAATATATGTTCAATAACCAAATGATGTTATAGAGATTCATTAAAAAGTATAATAATAATATGCTTATGTATTATGGTTTTCTCAGTGAAAATATGTTTTTCACTTTTTATGTTTTTAGTTTTGACCTGCATGTGTTGTTGAAGAGATCTCTGAACAACACACTGAGAGAAACAAGCTATGAATCTTAGATCAGCAGCCAGAGGACTTCTAGCTTTCCTTCTGTCAGTACCAGGTTGGTACACTTACACTGTGAACATTTAGTTTAATTGGTATCTCTATCTCTATCACTATCTGTACCACTTACTCTATCACTATCTTGATCACTATGTCTATCACAAGATATATCACTATCTACATCAATAGCTGCATCACTATCCCTATCTCTTATCTCTATTTGTATCTCTGTCACTATAACTATATCTATCACTATCATAATCTCTTTCCCTAGCTGTATCACTATCTCTATCACTTTCTCTATTGCTACCACTACCTCTATCACTAGCTTTATCCCTATAACTATAACTATCACTTTAACTAGCTGTATCTCTATCTCTATTACAGTCTCTATCTCTATCTCTCTCTATCACTATCTCGATCACTCATTCCTCTCACAGCTCAGTGGTCAGCATCTGTAGTTTCTAGCTCCACCGAGCTGTCTTGGTTATTCTAAATGCAATGTTTGTTTTTTACAGCGCTTCACGGTATTGATGGCTGGTCAGTCACCTACACAACTCGTAATGTCTGCACTTTAAGAGGATCAACAGTTGACATCATTTGCTCCTTTAAATACCGTAACAATAAACATACCACAGTGGAGAAAAGACTGTGGTTTACTAAAACACCCAGCAATCAGCCGTTTGATCTGAAACAAGATAAAGACTATACAGATCGTGTTGAATACAGCTGTGTGGAGAAAAGCTGTGGGTAATTCTCGGGGAGCTGTGAGGAAGTGTGTACCCTGAGTATCAAACACCTGACACAGAGTGACTCTGCTGTGTACAAGTTTAGGTTCATAACAAACCAACCGAATGGGAGATATACTGATAGCCCTGGAGTGACATTAACTGTGACCGGTAACTAACTTATTATTAACACGTCTATTGCAAAATGTGCGTGTGTGTGTGTGTGTGTGTGTGTGTGTGTGTGTGTGTGTATCTTATTTTATAACTGCTATCTGTCGTCGGGTATTGCACACAAGATTTTCACATCACTGCTTTATACTAAACTGTAAACTGTGAAGTGACAATAAACTTGACTTGACTTGACTTGTGTGTGTGTGTGTGTGTGTGTGTATAAGTGTGTATGTGTCTGTATGTATCTTTGTGTAATCTGAATGATCTTTGACTACATTTGTTCTCTGACCCAGATCTACAGGTCCAAGTGTCCATTCCTTATCCCCAGACCCATCCTACACTTGAATGTCACAGTATGTGTTCTGTAACTGCTAGTCCTCACTACCTCTGGTACAGGAGTAGCCAGTATATACATACTGGAATGTACTACAGGGGTGAATTTCCCTCTAAAGGAAGCTATTGGTGTGCTGTTGGAGGATACCAGCATCTTCCCTCTCTTCCAGTGTGTAAGTCAACTCAACAATATACTGACATTACGCCAGATGTAATGGACCTTTAGGGTAAAGAATGTAGATTTAGTATGAATGGACTCAAATGGCGTTGGCTTTCTCAAGCCTCAGGCCACCAGTAATTAAGGTTACTGGTACCGGTACTGGAACCGTTTCAGATTGAAGAGAAACAGAATTGCACAACTTGGTGTAATGCACCCTGGGGTGATGATTCCATGCCTCTCACATCTATGACTTAGCAGTCACTCTGGTGACTTAGACTGTGTCCTGTCAGCAGTCACTCTGGTGAATCAGACTGTGTCCTGTCAGCAGTCACTCTGGTGACTCAGTTTGTGTGTAAATCCCTCATGGTTGCACCCTAGTGGTGAAAGAGTGAAATTGTAAAAAGGATGTTTTCAATGTGATCCACAAAGGAAGACATCGTACCATAGTATGATGCATAGTATGATTCATAGTAAGCCTTTGAGACGGTAACTGTGGGCCATAAAAAAAAAGGGCTATACAAAAAACAATTGCCTTGACTTGACTAGTAACTAGTGACTAGTAAGTGGACACACATAGGTACATTGACCTATTTAGTTTCAGTTCCACCTTAAGAGACCAATTAAACATTCATTCATTCTTTCTGTTACCCACTTGGTCACCTGTAGCTCACGGTCCCTTGGACGTAGTAGTCATTCCTAAGTGACAAGGCTCTGTCCTGTTAGGAGGACGGTTCTCCACCTTGTTGTCTCAAGGCTCCCTCCACGTTGGCATCGTACTCTACATTCACTCTAGCTCTAGTGTTTCGCTAACCTTCAGTGTACTTTTTGGTCAGTGTGTGAACTTAGAGACACACGTAAGCTGCTCTTTAATGATAAACTGGATGCAATACGAGGCATGAAAATTACTCTTCTATTGCTTTCTTTATAAATACACATTTTATTATCTAATGAAATGCAAATGTCAACAGACTCTCCAAGGACCCCCTGGGTGGAGGTGAGTCCCTCTGGTGACATAGAGGAGGGCAGCTCAGTGACTCTGAACTGCAGCAGTGATGCCAACCCAGCAGCTGACTACACCTGGTTCAAGGTTAATACAGTCTCCGCTCCAGATACATAAACAAGGGACAACAGCTTGTCTTTGGTCCGATCCAGACTTCACACTCTGGACAATATCTCTGTGAAGCTAAGAATGTGCTAGGGACAACGTCCTCCTCCATCTCCCTCGATGTGAAATGTGAGTAAAACACAACACAGTATAATAACATAACACAGATGTTAAAGTCACAACCATGTCCACATGAAGATGAACCATCATAATTCATCACTTATTCGGTTCACTTCTCAAATGTGTTCTTTACATTGTCATTCATATAAAAGCACATCATGTTTTCCCAATGACCTCTAGACGGGCCTAAACACACATCTGTGTTATCAAGTCCCTCTGGGGACATAGAGGAGGGCAGTTCAGTGACTCTGAGCTGCAGCAGTGATGCCAACCCAGCAGCCGACTACACCTGGTTCAAGAACAACCAGCTTCTGCTCTGGGAACCAAGTCAACGTTATACCTTCCCATCAGTCAGCTCTAAAGACAGAGGAGCGTACCGCTGTGAAGCACAGAACAAATATGGACAGCTCAGCTCTAAATCGGTTTTCATAGATGTCCAGTGTAAGTGGTCAAAAACAATCATAAATAATATTAAGAATGTTAATCAGTGATGTCTAATATGCAAACACCTTTGATATATCCGGTCATGCAAAATGTTCCTTTGGTATTCATGTATTTCTGTATGCCTGTAAAAACCATGAACCACTGTAGTATTGTGTTAGAGAGAGTAATCTGTATTAGTAGAGACAGTATTCTGTCTCATACTGACTCTACTGTATGTGCTGTACAGTTTCATCTCTTTAGGAGGAACATTGATCATTTGTGTTCATAACAGACTCTCCAAGGACCCCCTGGGTGGAGGTGAGTCCCTCTGGTGACATAGAGGAGGGCAGCTCAGTGACTCTGAACTGCAGCAGTGATGCCAACCCAGCAGCTGACTACACCTGGTTCAAGGAACATGAAGACTCAGTGACGCAATCAGGACAGAACTACACCATCACTCATGTCACCCCTGAGATTGGAGGACATTATTACTGCCAAGCTCATAATGCAATCGGACGTCACAATTCCACCTTGTTGTTCGTTAATGTGACGGGTAATTGTTCCTTTAAGAGAGATCACTGTTTAAAGGAGTAACCAAACTCAGCAAAATCCTGGCTGAAATCCAGTATTGACATTTAATAATAGTATTAACTTTGGTGCTGTGTGAGCACCCTGGTTAAACATGTATCACATTTATAATATGTATTCATCAATTGGAGATGTGATACATTTCATTGTCCTATAAATATGGAGTTCTTGGTCATAATACTGCATTACTTCTGGTCCTGATATTTTCATATCCTTCTAATGGTAAGTTCACATGAATCAAGTGTTGAATCACTGCTTTTCAGAGACATCATCATCGACATATTTAGTAGGAACCGTTGCTG
>CM050999.1:804482-847858 GCA_027704905.1 Muraenolepis orangiensis
ATTGTCTAGCAATCCTCATGACACTTAAAAACAATAATTGAACATTATAACAATTATTAAATTCTTAAAAAAAAACAAGCTCAAAAAACAACAACTGTGGAATGTCCTTATAAAAACGGTATATAATATATATATATATATATACACACACATATTGCTTTGGCCCTATATACACGGTAGTCCAAATTAGAAATGTAATACAATACTATACTATAAACAAAGCAATATACTATATGCTATAAACTATACTATATACTATAATAAACACTATACTATAACAATACTATACACAATAAAAAGAAGAATAAGAACAACCTGGAGTTTTTCTGTGTGTGGTTAGGGCTTGTGTATCTTTAAAGCCACAGCAGACGCTACACAGTGCTAAGTGTCATACAAGTGCCTTGTATGATTCTTTATTTGACCAGATCCTCCACCGGGATATCAAGACCGACAACCTGCTGGTGTCCCCCTCCGGCGTTGTCAAGGTGGCGGACTTCGGCCTCAGCATGGTGGTGGCCCCCAACAACCTCCAGGCAGAGACCCTCTCTTCCGGACAGAGGGTCGGTACTCTGCCTTACATGCCTCCGGAGGTTCTGACGCACTACCCCCTTTACTCCAGGTGAGTGTCCTCAACAGAAGCCACTGCTACTCACACACAGAAATCAAAGTGTGTGTATTGCTGTTGTGTTTTCATGCCAATCCTTTAATAAGGCTTCTTTTTCTTCCAGGGCTTCTGATGTGTGGGCCATCGGCTGCGCATCTTGGTGGAGATGGCCACCTCGGAATACTTTCTTCCTGGGGAAACACCGTTAGATCACATTTATCAAATGGTGTACCTAGTGGGTAAGCTACATTTTGATTTCTGTTGTTATGACAATGATGGCGCTGTTGTTGCTGATTGATTAGCGTTGTGGTTTTGTCAGGGGATATGTTGAAATCTAAAAGCCTTTTCTTGGATGAATTCCCCCTGCCAGGGCTCCTGACTGCATTGCAGAAGGGAGATTTTTTACAGTCCTTCCCTGAGAGCGCCATGCCTGTAACCAGGGATCCTATGGCTGACCTACGGGCAAAGTACTTGGTCCCTGACCCCCTGCTGGCTCAGCTGATAGAGGTACGTATCCAGGAAGATGTTTGAGCGGTGCATCACAGCGGTGCCGCCCGTCATACGGACGCTGTGTCTCAGATCCGATGAGGGCAGATGGACAGTGTTGTGCTGAGTAACCATTGTTCTCCTTTTGTTTCAGGCTCCAGATGGAGCCAAACCACCGGGCCACATGCTCAGACCTGCTGTATCACAGCTATTTCACCAGAGACAACTTTCACCAGAGGTACCTCATCTGTCATACCCCCCACGCCTGTGAAGCTCCATTACAAGAATTGCCCTGCAAAAGTAGTTTTGCTTATTGGGCCAAAAGTCTTTTTAGAAGTGATTTCCAAGTTGATTTAAAAATAAAAGTTTATGACCTACAAACATTGAAATATAATTAACAGAACTTGAAATGGTTTTATTCTGAGGACTGAGGTGTGTGTGTGTGTGCGTTTTCCTGAACTTGTTTTCCTGAACTTGTTTGCCGACTGTTGGTTTTACCTGTTCAGTTTCTCTGAGGAGTTGTTGGAGATGGTGGAGATTGACCGGGTGTGGGCGCAGATGGAGAGGGAAATCGCAACAAACCAGGCCGTAAGTCCCTCAGTGAGAGGATCATTCACATTACTTTGTTGAGCTCACACTTTCTCAGGGAAAAATATAACTCATCCACGGGTCTATCGATCCAAGGAATTTTTCTCCTTAAATACTTTCTTGAATTGTCTGATCAGTATTTGAATGTATTCAATATAATTGATTGTAATTTCTTTGAAAGTCCCGGGAGGCAGATGAGCCCGAGATGAGCCCTCTCCTCACGACCCGGTGTGGCCTCCTCCAGCAGCAGCTGGACCTCCAGAGGGAGCACCTTCAGGCTGTTGGTTACCCAGAGACCGAGGACTCCACTGAGAGGTAACTCACCTGTCATACCCCCACATCTGGGACACCATTACAGGAAGAGATGCACTGCTAAAGTAGTTGGGCTTGTTGGGACACATGTTTTTAGAAGTGAAATTGACATTAAATCAACATTTCCATGTTCAGTTCAAAATACAAGTTTGTAGTAAAGTTTATTGTGAAAACGTAAGCGTTACTAAACATTCAACTCAACCCAAACATTAGTGTTAGCAAAACTTCAAAAACAAAAAAGATCTTTAAGTAATGTGCCACGTTTATCACTTACCTGAATATACATATACCTATTATTATGCTCATATCACATTTATACCTAGTCTTTTAACCTGTCAATTTAAACTGTAAATTATATTATATTACCATGCACTTTACTGCAACATTTGCACTCTGGTTAGATGCTAAATTATTTTCGCTGTACTGTACTTGTGCTGTGCAATGACAATACATTTGAATCTAATCTAATCTAATCTAAACTTGAAGAGTGTGTGTGTGTGCATGTGTGTGTGTGTTAGTTAGTTAACAGTTCTGCTATCCACGTGTTTTCCTGAACTTGTTTTCCGACAGTTTTTAAATTGTGCCTCTGTTGTGTTGTTGTTTCTGTTTCAGGTATTTTCTCTGAGAACTGGGAGGAGGCGGTGGAGGCTGAGCAGAGGGCGCCAAGTGACTGGGAAAGTGCAACAGACATGGCCGTAAATCCCTCAGTAAGAGGATCATTCAAATTACTTTGTTGAGTGCCAGGGGGGAAATTGTTCCCGGTCTAATTGCTCAAGAAACAATTTAAAATGAATTAAACCTGCGCCTAATGGAGCTTTTGACTAGTAAAACATTTAAATTCTTGAATTGTATTTGAATTAATGAACTTTATTCTCATTTTCAGAAGTCACTGGAGGCAGGTGAGCTGGCCCCCCCCACTCCAGACCTGCTGCCGGATGTCCTCCCAGCAATGGAGAAGAAGGTCCTCGCCATGCTAGCCCTGCTGAACGAGGCCCTCCCAGTTGTGGAGAAGAAGGTCCTTGCCATGCATAACCTGCTGAACGAGGCCCTCCCAGTTGTGGAGAAGAAGGTCCTCGCCATGCAAAACCTGCTAAGGCCCTCCCAGTTGTGGAGAAGAAGGTCCTCGCCATGCATAACCTGCTGAACGAGGCCCTCCCAGTTGTGGAGAAGAAGGTCCTTGCCATGCATAACCTGCTGAACGAGGCCCTCCCAGTTATGGAGGAGCAGGTCTCCTCCACTCCAGACCTGAAGGAAATCCTTCCACTGATGGAGGAGCAGGTTTCCTCCACTCCAAACCTGCTGCATGGTGAGTGGTGTTGCGAGGGCTAGTGCACACCACATGGATGGATTCCTACTGTTTATTGCTGCTCACTGCACTATAAGGAAAGGTGTGGGACTTTTTGTAACTTTTCTCCATCTCCTCATTTCCCTTCTAGGACACCTGAGCGGGCAGGACATAAAGGCTCCCCTCCAGGAGGTCATTAAAGAGATCTCCTCAGAGATCCCAGCCGCATCACCAGAGGGTGAGTATTCAGTGAGGTGGATCTGTGGATAGATTCATATTCCTTTCAGGTGTACAGATGTTTAAGATTCATTACTTTTTAAATTGTGTTATTTGACCACAAGAGGGCCCAAGGAACTCAACCCACATCAGGACATCCCTGTGTTACATACATAGAACCATGGTTATATACAATATACTGCATAAAAAACAAGATGTGCAACACTTGTTCAGATCCACGGTTTAGACACTTAAAAAAAAGGATTGCTTGTTGGCTACGACTGCAATTTGTATTTGCTTTTTCTTGCAGGTGAGGCCGGCCTGAAGAAGAAAGGCAGATTTCGTGCAGGCTTCCGGAGAGCCATGTGGATGATCGGCCACGCCATCATCTGCTGCTGCTGCCCCCATCCTATGGAGTAATGGGGGGGTGATGGGGGGGAGGCGGGAGGGGGGTGAGGGGGAGGAGGTCGGTGAGTGTCCAGGACGAGCACGCTACTGAAATGCCGTGTTTTTCACCTTGGGGAGGCTGAAAACACGAGAGACAAGCCTCTGTGTGTGATGGACACCGCCGCCTCCTATGGCACTCCTAACCGTCCCTGGAATGAGGGATCCCCCACTTGTCGCTGGTCACCACCAACCCCATGACAAAAGGAGGCGAGATGAGATGAAAATGTGAAAATAAAATAAATATCAAATAGTTGAGTTACAGATTTGTGAATAACAAGGTGATTGTGGATTTGACCATATCATAAGTGACACTACCACTGTAATAGCAAACATTAGAACAACATTTGGGTTCTCCTCAAACCTTGAAGGTGTATTGAGGATCATTTTTCACTTTGTTTTACTAAATGTAAATCTGTAGGATTCAATCCTCTTTATTGGTGACATACATGCACACACACAGTGAAATTAGTTCTCTGCATTTAACCCATCCTAGTATTAGGAGCAGCCCAGCAAGCAGTGTAGGGGTCTGGTGCCTTGCTCAAGGACTTGTTCTCCCTCTCTAGTAGTTCAATGTAGAGGACTATATAGTGAAATCCTTCCCTCATTCCCTTCTCCCTCTCTAGTAGTTCAATGTAGAGAACTATATAGTGAAATCCTTCCCTCATTCCCTACTCCCTCTCTAGTAGTTCAATGTAGAGGACTATACAGTGAAATCCTTCCCTCATTGCCTACTCCCTCTCTAGTAGTTCAATGTAGAGGACTATATAGTGAAATCCTTCCCTCATTCCCTACTCCCTATTCCCTACTCAAAATAAGTTATACATTTATTTAGTTGTTTTTCGATTTAGAATAAATATTTGTTTCTGACGGACACTGCTACCTGTTGATGACAAGAAAGCCAAGAGGGATGTTGGAAAAGTGGCTCAAAACGGGAGGTATTCGAAAAAGAAGAAGGAGGAGAATATTTCCAGCAGCAATGAAGTTCAACGAGTGAACAAGGAGGAGAACAGTGAACCAGCGTAAGAGCGGTACGCAGTAAGAGCGGTACGCAGTAAGAGCGGTACGCAATAAGAGCGGTACGCAATAAGAGCAGTACGCAATAAGAGCAGTACCCACAGCCGACGTCGAGGAACCGCACGCCCGTGATCGCCGCGCAAGCGCCGGCTAGATCAGCTCTGCTCGCCCTCTCTCAGAGCGCTATGCGTCATGACGAGAGCGTTGCCTCCTACCCGATGGGTTGGACGGCACGCTGAAATGGGGACATACCATTCAGTTCAAGCATTGTCCCCTGCCCTCAATAGGCCTGGTGGAGACCATGCTCGGGCGTGGGCGGGCGTGGCTGGGGACTCACCGGGCATCCGCTTCGGCGGCGCTACGTGCCAATCCCCGGGACCCACATTCATTGACCCCATACATTGAACTACTAGAGAGGGAGTAGGGAGTAGGGCATGAGGGAAGGATTTGACTATATATTCCTCTACATTGAACTACCAGAGAGGGAGTAGGGAATGAGGGAAGGATTTCACTATATAGCCCTCTACATTGAACTACTAGAGAGGGAGAAGGGAGTAGGGAATGAGGGAAGGATTTCACTATATAGTCCTCTACATTGAACTAAAGAGAGGGAAAGGGAATAAGGGAAGGATTTCACTGCATAGTCCTCTACATTGAACTACTAGAGAGGGAGTAGGGAGTAGGGAATGAGGGAAGGATTTCACTGTATAGTCCTCTACATTGAACTACTAGAGAGGGAGTAGGGAATGAGGGAAGGATTTCACTGTATAGTCCTCTACATTGAACTACTAGAGAGGGAGTAGGGAATGAGGGAAGGATTTCACTATATAGTCCTCTACATTGAACTACTAGAGAGGGAGTAGGGAATGAGGGAAGGATTTCACTGTATAGTCCTCTACATTGAACTACTAGAGAGGGAGTAGGGAATGAGGGAAGGATTTCACTATATAGTCCTCTACATTGAACTAAAGTGATACAGTGAAATCCAGCCAACAAACAGATTTCATACTGTGTATTCATTGGCTTTGAGCTAATCTCAGTCCATCCAGAGGACACGCTTGAGGCGGTGGACTTTTACTTTGTGGTTCTGTCATTTTCCCGCTGTTAGTAGATCTAGTTTGGTTGTATAGCTGACAAAGTGCAGGTGAAGTGAAACAGGTGTCTTACATTGTTGCTGTGGAGGTCATGCGGTTGCTAGTGTGGTGGCAGTGTTGTTGCTAGTGTGGTGAGATGTTGTTAGTGTGGTGAGATGTTGTTAGTGTGGTGAGATGTTGTTAGTGTGGTGAGATGTTGTTAGTGTGGTGGCAGTGTTGTTGCTAGTGTGGTGAGATGTTGTTAGTGTGGTGGCAGTGTTATCGCTATAGCGACATCATTGCCAGGATGCAGGTGTAACCCAGGTCATATAGACTGGTTACCATAAGAGAGCTGATTAATAAATAAATGAGGATATTCTGTCACTGTCAAGTAATATCACTAATGAAAAAAGGAGCAAGTCTACCTAACTTGACTGCTGCTGACTAATAGCCAGCCAAAGATACTAAGATCTGTGAATTCCCCCAATCAGACAACACCCCTCTACTACTTGCCCCGCCCCTTCTCTGTCTCTGCCACTGCTCTGCTGTGAACCCCCACTCACACAGAACCAACCTGCGCTGAAGGAGAGATCCCCTGAGAGAAACCTAGTCACAGAGCCCAAACAAATTAATAATTTGAATCTAAAATAAGTATAGTAGACAGCACACACACCTTGCCCATCATCTCAGTGTTGCCAGAGGGCTGAGAGTTTGTTTCTGATAACATTGGTCTTGGTTCTACCAAGGATGGCGAGCAACTGATCCAGGAGATTGCATGCGAAGACCATCTTTGGATTTTCCTTGGAGACTCACTCTGCACTGAATCTGTGGTTCTACCAGTGTGGTAGGATAGAACTGAACTCAGAACTCTGCACAATATCCATCCCATAATACTACACTCCACAGTGTAGTTGGACTGTCATTGGACTCACTCACATCCATCCATCTGTGGTTCATGTTGGGTTTATTGACTGGGGATTGATGTGTGTTATTGTGGATTGACTTGAAGGTGATTGTGATTTCATGCTGTATTGGGATTAAGAGTTCATGGATCCATAGTTCATAATATTCATACTTACCATACAGTTAAAAAGGATATTTACAATTAAAAGATATCTACAGTTAAAAATATATCTACAGTTAAGAAGATATTAACTAAAAAAGATACTTACCAGGGTGCACCCATAGATTAAAACCCGTAGGATTCAAATCCTAAACTTAAAGGTTATTTCACTCAAAACATTTAAAGGGTTTAAACAAAGTGAAATTGACAGTGATTACATCACTGATGTCAAGTGGTGACTACAAGTCACATTTGTTACTTACTGAGCTCATTGTATTTTGTCTATGTCTGTTATATGTGTATTTTGGTACCATTCCCTTTATTTCTATTTTTCTAAATACAAGCCGGCACTTCTTTAATTAATACATACCTGTCTGGTCTCATCATTGGTTACTCTTAAATGCTCCAGTAGCCGAACCTTAACGATTACTAGTCCAGGATTAATGCCTTATATGGTAGTGGTCATAAGTCCATTATACACACAGGTGTTACACGTGTTACACAGGACAGGTTATTTTCCAGCCATGGCTGTCCGGGGCACTGACGTTGGCTCCAATGCGAACCAGTCCCCAACATTGTAGTGACCTCCACAGATGGCGTTGTGGAGCACCGTGATGCCCTCGTTGTTGGGCTGGTTTGGGTCATCTAGAGAGGAGAAGGTCTTTGATGTCTCTTCATAAACACTGATAGTGATATGATGTTCATTGGTCTTATGGACATCTATTCTGTTCTATTCATCTAGTCATTAAGCAGGGGCTTTTATTCAGAGTGACTTAGTGAGTTCAGATCCAGCTTCTCTAGCTCTGCGTCCACATCGCCAGAGTTCAGCACTGCAGGGGTCAGTTTATAGATATACAATATAAGAATGATGTATAACTATACTGCACTTCATAGCTATACAATATAATAATGATGTTTAACTATACTGCACTTCATAGATATACAATATAATAGATAAACCAAATTGTGCTTATTTGAACATATATACAAACTTAAACCTTTGGTATTAATAGTATTATCGTTATTAAATATTTAACACTAAGGTATACTTTATTAATCCCAGACGGGAAATTTAGGCGATAAAGGTTTTAAAGGAGTGGTACACTTCTTTCAATCCATATATATAAACATACATATATACATATATACACACACGTTCGCCATATATGGCGGGCCGGAAGTAAGAAGGGGTCGGGATGTCTCGGAGTGTGGGCGGGGCTATGGGGATATCCCCGCCCATCCCCAGCCCCCGGGGAGGGGCCACAGGAGCCCCGGCCCAGTGGGGGTTCTGCTGGCACATAATGACAAATGCTGGCGGGGAGGATGCAGATGCGTCCGATGATTGGCTGGGCGTTGAAGGGGGAGAGAGGCGGGGTCTCCGGGCGGATCATTCTCATTATTGATAATCCACACTAATGCTCTTAATGACCTGTCTCTCTTTACGGTGAATCTATGAAATAACTTATTAAACATAATAGTTAATAACCTTTTTGGGGGAGGGTGCCAGTGAAGGGCCGTCCAGGTCGGACTCCCTCCAGCTGCTGCTGGGCAGTGCCGGTCTCATCCACTCTGCTGTTCATGTGTTGTGTTTCATGTGCGTATCTTTGAGTTGTTTGTGTGTTGTGTATCGTGTGCGTATCTGTGTGTTGTTTGTGTGTTGTGTATCGTGTGTGTATATGTGTGTTGTTCATGTGTTGTGTGTTTGTATCTGTGTGCGGCTGTTAAGAGGAGGTGGTGGTGGTGGAGGTTCTGGAGGTGGTGTTGGAGGTGGAGGAGGAGGTGTTGGTGGTGGTGGAGTTTGTGGTGGTGGTAGTGGTGGTTATGGTGGTGGTGGTGGAGGTTCTGATGGTGGTCGTTATGGTGGTGGTGGTGGTGGTGGTGGTGGTGGTAGTGGTGGTGGTTGTGGTGGTAGTGTGGTGGTGATGGTGGTGATGGAGGGCAATGACGTCAGAGGCCTGTCATCTCCAAGGAGGATTTATTAAAGATAGAAGTGGCAAGGCGGGCGGGCGAGCTCTGATTAACCATTGGAGAGAGAGAGGACACAATCCACTCTATTATTCATCCTTACAGAGAGAGAGAGAGAGAGAGAGAGAGAGAGAGAGAGAGAGAGAGAGAGAGAGAGAGAGAGAGAGAGAGAGAGAGAGAGAGAGAGAGAGAGAGAGAGAGAGAGAGAGAGAGAGAGAGAATGTTTTGGGTTTTGTATTTGGTGTGTGTGAGTACACACACACACACACATTGGTGGCCCTCAGGTCCCCTGCTTGCCACAGGAGGAAGGTGACATCATCATCATCATCATCATGTCTCTAAGTTCCACCATTATCAAACATAACATATAAACATAACCCATTCCCATTCTTTGTATAATTGAAGAGTGTGTTACGACTACCTCAAGCCGTCGCAACCATAAACCGACCCCAAAACAGTAAAGGTAGTAGTTCATCAGGTTTTTATTGACAGAAATCAAAAGATTACAACACATATCTAAATGGGGCATGCAGGTCCGGTCGTGAGATGTAAGGGTGACATTTACACATGGAGCAATAAGGTTTGTGTTTAAAGCAGAACAACAGAAACCAATATGAGGATCCACTGATGTATCAACCTCAGTGCCCAAGACGGCACGCCAGTACAATGAAGATCAAGGAACACTTCTGGAGATTTAGCAGAAAGCCAGAGGGGAACCGCTGTAGACAGACTATTCGAAGGCATCCCTGGACAGCAGCAGAGAAAGATAGGATGAGGGGAAGCCACAAGCCTTAAAGGCCTCATATTACATCATATTATATAGTTAGTATACCACCAGGTGTAAGTGTGACCCCCACCAATAGAAAATAGAGAACAGGTGTGTAGCATCAGCAGGTGTAACCCTATAAGCCAATCAGATGTTATGTTTGCAATAGCACGTGTTTAACCTATAGAGGGTGTCGTCATCTAAAATACAAACCAATAGGTAGTGCCATTAATTAATTATTCACAAATGTACAGCACAAGTGCAGTACAGCAAAAGGAATTTGTCTGCATTCAACCCATCCTAGTAATAGGAGCAGCGGTCAGCTATTTATATAGCGCCCAGGGAGCAGTTAGGGTTAGGGTGTCTTGCTCAAGGACACCAGTTGTTTTTTTGCTAGGAGAAGCCAGGGATCCAACCAGCAACCTTCCGGATGTGAGGCGACTGCTCTACCTCCTGAGCTATATTGCTGCTTGTTAGCTGCCACTCACAACCAGCTGCTCTTACAGGTGCAGTACATTAAGACAACCAGCAGGTGGTGCCTTTAGGACCTGCCCTCACAGGAGCAGGGCCATAACAAGTAGAAGCCTATAGACATCCAGAAAAACAATCGGACATTTTACACTGAATGAATGATACACATTAAAGTACACCCACTTACAAAGCCAACCAACTATTTAAATCCTAGTAATTTAAATTATGGGTTGTTTATTCGATGGTGCTGTATAACTGGTCACTGTCCCTGAAAAGAAGAAGTGAAAAAGAGATAATGAGAAGTTAGGAACTTCAGTTTATGTTACACAGATTTAGAAATGTCCACCTCAGTCTCCCTTGGGTTGATGAAGTCCCACACATTGGAAGTTTATTTTCTGTCAAGAATTATAAAGAGATGCTTACTCAGGGACAGTTTTGTGTCTTTTATTGTTGACCAAAGAGTAAAGGACCTGCTCTTTCTGATCTGATTGGACCTGGTTCTCTGAGCAGTGTGTAGATGGTGTCATAGTGAAGATCATCCTGCTCTTCTATTGGTTCTCTTTGTGCTGCAGCAGCTGAGCGATTGGTCAGAGTTGAGACGTTGTCATACACAGGAACAGGAAGTGACTGAGAGGACAGAAGAGTACATTTAGTCATCCAAATCAGACAAATGGCGCAACTTGTCCAGCTAAAGAACGACACGTTGTTGTTGCACATGTTGTCGTTTGGGGGTGTGGCCTCCAGTTAGATCCAATGTTTGGGGGCGTGGCCTCGGGGGGTAGCTCCACTGTTTGGGGGCGTGGCCTTGGGGTAGCTCCACTGTTCAGGGGCGTGGCCTCGGGGGGTAGCTCCACTGTTTAGGGGCGTGGCCTCGGGGGGTAGCTATACTGTTTGGGGGCGTGGCCTCGGGGGTTGCTCCACTGTTTGGGGGCGTGGCCTTGGGGTATCTCCACTGTGTGTCTTATGCCTTGTTTCCACCAACGCAAGCCTAGTTCTAGCTCTCGGATGGCGCTAGAGCCGGTTCGCAGTTGGTTCAACTGGCGAGCCGTCAAAGAACTGGTTTGCGTTTCCATCAACTTTTTCGCCAAGAAAGCCACGTCATGACGTCACTGTTAACGTCTGGATACGGCGGTCAAAAACTTTGAGTTTGTTTGAGTTTGTCCGATAAGCCCCGCCCCCAGCCCCTGACGTAGTGGAGCTTGCTGGCTAGCCCAGCTTCGAAGTGGGGCCGCTCAGGAACCAGTTAACCGGACCAGAAAGTGGCTCCTTCACGGTGGAAACGCAAAGAACTGGTTCGAGATTAGGCACAAGCTCCGAACCAGCCCTCAAAAAAGCTTGGTGGAAACGAGGCATTAGTAATGGCTGTGTTAGTGAAAAATGGGTTCCTGTCGCTCACCTCCACCACGGTATCTGGCCTTCCTCCCAGGTCTTGTGCTTTTCTGGAAGCGCGCTTTCTTCTGGTGAACAGAACATAAAGATAAAGAAGCAGCAGAAGAAATGAATGTCAAACACAAGAGAGAGAGAGAGAGAGAGAGAGAGAGAGAGAGAGAGAGAGAGAGAGAGAGAGAGAGAGAGAGAGAGAGAGAGAAGAATATCTCACCTCATCCAAAGGAAGAGCAGGATGAGTATGGTGACCAGTAATACAGCAACGGTTCCTACTAAATATGTCGATGATGATGTCTCTGAAAATCAGTGATTCAACACTTGATTCATGTGAACTTACCATTAGAAGGATATAAAAATATCAGGACCAGAAGTAATGCAGTATTATGACCAAGAACTCCATATTTATAGGACAATGAAATGTATCACATCTCCAATTGATGAATACATATTGTGAATGTGATACATGTTTAACCAGGGTGCTCACACACAGCACCAAAGTTAATACAATTATTAAATGTCAACACTGGATTTCAGCCAGGATTTTGCTGAGTTTGGTTGCTCCTTTAAACAGTGATCTCTCTTAAAGGAATAATTACCCGTCACATTAACGAACAACAAAGTGGAATTGTGACGTCCGATTGCATTATGAGCTTGGCAGTAATAATGTCCTCCAAGCTCAGGGGTGACATGAGTGATGGTGTAGTTCTGTCCTGATTGCGTCACTGAGTCTTCATGTTCCTTGAACCAGGTGTAGTCAGCTGCTGGGTTGGCATCACTGCTGCAGCTCAGAGTCACTGAGCTGCCCTCCTCTATGTCACCAGAGGGACTCACCTCCACCCAGGGGGTCCTTGGAGAGTCTGTTGACATTTGCATTTCATTAGATTATAAAACGTGTATTAATAAAGAAAGCAATAGGATCACATTGAAAACATGCTTTTTACAATTTCACTCTTTCACCACTAGGGTGCAACCATGAGGGATTTACACACAGTCTGAGTCACCAGAGTGACTGCTGACAGGACACAGTCTGAGTCACCATAGTGACTGCTGACAGGACACAGTCTGAGTTACCATAGTGACTGCTGACAGAGGCATGGAATCATCAGAGAACAAAGATCTTCACCCCAGGGTGCATTACACCAAGTTGTGCGATTCTGTTTCTCTTCAATCTGAAACGGTTCCAGTACCGGTACCAGTAACCTTAATTACTGGTGGCCTGAGGCTTGAGAAAGCCAACGCCGTTTGAGTCCATTCATACTAAATCTACATTCTTTACCCTAAAGGTCCATTACATCTGTAATGTCAGTATATTGTGGAGTTGACTTACACACTGGAAGAGAGGGAAGATCCTCGTATCCTTCAACAGCACACCAATAGCTTTCTTTAGAGTTAATGTAGCCCTTGTAGTATATTCCAGTATATATATGCTGGCTACTCCTGTACCAGAGGTAGTAGGGATGAGCAGTTACAGCACACATACTGTGACATTTAAGTGTAGTTTGGGTCTGGGGATAAGGAATGGACACTTGGACCTGTAGATCTGGGTCAGAGAACAAATGTAGTCAAAGATCATTCAGATTACACACACACACGCACACGCACATTTTGCAATAGACGTGTTAATAATAAGTTAGTTACCGGTCACAGTTAATGTCACTCCAGGGATACCAGTATATCTCTCATTCGGTTGGTTTGTTATGAACCTAAACTTGTACACAGCAGAGTCACTCTGTGTCAGGTTTTTGATACTCAGGGTACACACCTCACAGCTCGACCGGGCAGACCAACAGCTTGTCTCCACACAGCTGTATTCAACACGATCTGTATAGTCTTTATCTTGTTTCAGATCAAACGGCTGATTGCTGGGTGTTTTAGTAAACCACAGTCTTTTCTCCACTGTAGTATATGTATTGTTAGGGTATATAAAGGAGCATATGATGTCAACTGTTGATCCTCTTAAAGCGCAGACATTACGAGTTCTGTAGGTGACTGTCCTGCTATCATTACCGTGTAGCGCTGTAAAAAACAAACATCTCATTGAGAATAAACAAGACACTTTCTCAGTCAAGTCAGCTGATGGAGTGGGTGATCACAAGATACATAAAGAGGATGTTGGGTGAAGCTGGAAACTACAGATGCTGACCACTGAGCTGTGAGAGGAATGAGTGATAGAGATACTGATAGAGAGAGAGATAGAGACTGTAATAGAGATAGAGATACAGCTAGTTAAACTGATAGTTATAGTTATAAAGCTAGTGATAGAGGTGGTGGTAGCGATAGAGAAAGTGATAGAGATAGTGATACAGCTAGTGAAAGAGATTATGATAGTGATAGATATAGTTATGGTGACAGAGATACAAATAGAGATAAGATAGGGATAGTGATGCAGCGAGTGATGGAGATAGTGATATATCTTGTGATAGACAGTGATCAAGATAGTGATAGAGTAAGTGGTACAGATAGTGATAGAGATAGAGATACCAATTAAACTAAATGTTCAGTGTAAATCTACCAACCTGTTAATAACAGAAGGAAAGCTAGAAGTCCTCTGGCTGCTGATCTAAGATTCATAGCTCGTTTCTCTCAGTGTGTTGTTCAGAGATCTCTTCAACAACACATGCAGGTCAAAACTAAAAACATGAAAAGGAGAAAAACATATTTTCACTGAGACAACCATAATACATAAGCATATTATTATTATACTTTTTAATGAATCTCTATAACATAATTTGGTTATTGAACATATATTTGTATGTTATCCAATACAATTTAAGTTTTAGACTTACCGTGAGGAGGAAGCTGCTGTTGCAGAAAGTGTCTGTGATAACTGGTTAACCAAATATACATGTTTACTTCCTCTTTACGCAGTCAAATACTGGATAAAAAAACCTGATTAAATTTAGACCACATTAACAGATGGTGGTGGTGCACAGGTGCCTAGTGTGCACCACAGCTACTGTAAGTGCAGCTTTTACATGTTCATAATTTAACTGTAATATGTATTTTTAAGTTGAATAATTATTATTTGTTGTAATATTTCATGCATGCAATATTTAGAGTCTTTTATTTTGAAGTCCACGTGTAGCATGAGCTGTAGGGGGCGAAGTAGTCCGACAATGCCACCTGGGGAATCTCACCCCAGGAACTTAATATTAGGGCTCTCTCCAGCCCGGAGGACACAGGTACGTTTACACCACTAGGCAGAGACAGTTTAGCACAAAGAAATACAAACTTTATTTATATTAATCTAAACAAAAGACCAAAAGCACACACACACAACACAAGAAAATATATTTAGGTTAAAATAAGCAAACTCTTAATAAATGTGAACATCAAAAAATAAACAAAACCAAAATGATAATAAACCAAACGAAAATGATACATACAATAATTGACAAAAATACACAATGTACAGTAACAGTAAAAGTCCTTTTAGTACGAGCACTGGAAGCGTGGCTACCACACGGCAGCAGATAGGCCACAGCGGTCAGAGCTAGTGCTCAACCAGAGCCAAAACAGTCCTCTGCAAAGAGCCAAAACAGCAGGAACCCAGGGAGGGGTGGCCAGGAGTGGGCCACCACGAACAGTTTATAGGGCCCCACCTTGTGCAGCCACAGCGCAGCCCCAAAGCTGAAAGGAGACAGCTGCAGCGGTTGCCAATACTCCCACGAACAGTCAAGCACTGTGCCCAGGGTAGTCTCCAATGGAGCAATCAGTCCTCCCCAGCACCAACAGTCAGACGCACTTTCTGGAGTAGAGCACAACACGCTGCAGTTACGCCAAACAATCCGCTCCGCCACACCGGGCCCGCAATCACCACCGGAAAGGCGGGGGACGTGAAAGACGAAGCACAAGTGTAACCCCGGGAATTTGAAGGAGCGCACGGTGCCGCCCAATGATCAAAGGGCTGGCACAGTGCCATGCAGCGGCACGGAGTGAAAATACGTCCTGTCACACAAGCTCACGTCTCGTTATGCTGTTCTCGCGTGAGTTAGAGAGCGAGAGAGAGATAAGAAACTGAGAGTAAGATGCACAGATACTTTTACAGCTCTGTTAGTTTAAGTGTATTCTTATAAAGTTGTAAGGACTGAAGAATACTTCATTCTGTTTTCAGAGCATGCAGCCAACGAGGTGTGTTGTTGTGTTTGTATTTATTTTACGTTTATTACTTTGCTAAAGTCTTCTCACATGCTGTGAATGTTATTGTGTGTCTAACATGTTTAACTATGTTTAACTATGTTTAACTATGTTTGTCATTTATACTGTTTGTTTATGTGTAGTTTGCACGGTGGATTCGAAGAGGAATAAACCCGTTATGAGAAAGCCACTTGGGTCTGCCTGTGCTTTGAGGGAATTACAGTGAAAACTCGACTGTCCATCGACGCCAGTGTGTCTTAATTGACGATGCGGCAACTTCGGAGGATCATGGACTGAGCACGAGGCTGTCATCAAAGGACTGTCGGAGGAGCCAAAACTACGCATGCACACACAGAAGTGGACGACGTGCGCCGTTTTAAAAGAGCAACGCTTCAAGACAAAGCCATAAAGAACTTGGACACTAAGAAATCAAGAGTGATCTGAGAAGAGGGCTTCTGTAAAGGTTTGCTAAACTGTTATTACTGTGAGTGCCAACTATAGTAGTGTGTGTGTGGTAAGTGTGCGGAAAGTTAAAGGGAAAATAAGTGTTCTTATTTCCAGTGTCCCAGTCCAAGTGTGTTTTTTGGGAATAATAAGTGAAAGTTATTTCATTGAAGTTCTGAAGTTTTAATATATATTTAATAGTTAAATTAAGCTGTTTTTTTTAAGTGCATTTCTACCTCTATTGAAACAGGTTTAAGTCTTATAGGGTACATTTAAGTCACACTTACATTTGAGTAAGTGTTAAAAGTTTAACTGCATTTTGCTGTTTATAAAAGTGAGTCACTTTAAAGTAGTGATTACTAATGTCTAAGTCTAGTGAGCCTACAATTCAGGTTAGGGAAAGTAGGGAAAGTGCAGAGTCCCAAGACGAAGCTGTGGATAACACTGAAGCACAGCAGCTAAGAAGAAGTCAAAGAACTAAAACTCCTACAGAGAAGGGTAGAGAAATGCAAGAAGAACAAATGAAAACGCTCCAACAAAAGTTCAACTACAATTATGAGAAGTGGAGAACATCAGTGAAAACCGCTAAGTGACCATTATCTCAAACAACAGAGTCTTTATCTGAAGATTTTCTTAATGACATAATTCGTGATGTCACAAGTTTGTCGGAAGATGTCCAACATGTTTATGATGATCTGCGTACAATCTCAACTCCAGACCAGGACACGCGTCGAAGAGCGGATCTGTGTGTAGAGATCTAGTTGTCATCATCAGAGCCTCAAGTCTCCTGGATTCGAAATGTTCCAGAAGGAGAAAAGAAAGATTGGCCTAAAGCAGGTTCTCTCTGACTCACTCTGGTTCTTCTTCGAAAAGCAACTCCAAGCAATCAAACCGGTCTTCTGTGAAACGACAAGAAGCTGCCGCTGAGGCTGCTGCAAGCCAAGCTGTTCTGAAAGTGTTACAAGAACAAGAAAGAGAGCATTTGGAAATTCAGCGCCTGGAGGCAGAAGCCAAAGGAAGATAGCTGGGCGGCAGTGTAGCTCAGGAGGTAGAGCGGTCGCCTCACAACCGGAAGGTTGCTGGTTCGATCCCCGCCGCCTCCTCCTAGCAAAAGCTGTCGAGGTGTCCTTGAGCAAGACACCTTAACCATAACTGTTCCCGACGTGCTGGCTGTCTCCTTGCATGGCTGACTCTGCCGTTGGTGGTTGAATGTGAGACTTGATATGTAAAGCGCTTTGAGTAACCATTGGTTAGAAAAAGCGCTATATAAATGTCCATTTACCATTAAGTGACTGCAGCCATGAAGCATTGTTTAGAAAGAGAAGCAGAAGAGGTAAGGCGTCGTTTAGAAAGAGAGGAAGAGGAAGCTCAAATTAAAGCTTGTCTAGAAGAAGAGCATGTAGCTCTACAACAGACTCTGGATGACAAACAGAGAAAAATACAGCATTTGGAAGCAGTAAAAGGTTTCAATGCAGCACGAGCAAGAATGCAAGTGTATGACCAAGAAGAGTCCATTAAAGAAGAATGGAAAGACTTGCTAGAGAGGGATCTGGTAAGTAACCCAGTGCCTGCTCCCACAAGTCCTCAACGACAGGTTGTCACTACTTCCTCAGTGAAGTACGCAGAGCTGTTAAGATGCTAGCTGGTGCCTTAACTGCCAACATAATTCCAGTTCCTGAACCTTCAGTATTCAGTGGGGATCATGAAATACAATGACTGGAAACTCTCCTTTGAAACACTGATTAATCAGAAGAACATCCAAGACAAAGAAAAAATATACTACTTAAGGAGATATGTTAGTGGACAAGCTAAGAAAGCACTTGATGGTTATTTCCTGCTCAGAACCAAATCTGCCTATGTTGCAGCATGGGAGATTTTGGAGGAGAGATATGGGAATCCATTTACAATTGCAAAAGCCTATAGAGACAAGCTTCAATCGTGCCCCAAGATGTGATCTAAGGACAGCTTTGAGCTCAGAGATTTTGCAGATTTTCTCCGTAGTTGCGAGGCTGCCATGGTCCACATCAAGGCATTAGAAATCTTGAATGACTGTAATAAAAACAGGCAAATACTTTCAAAGTTACCAGATTGGCTAACTGCAAGCTGGAATCGGAAGGTTATTGAAGTCCAAGAAGACAGTAACCAATTTCCCTCCTTCAGCCAATTTGTAGTGTTTCTGACAAGAGAAGCAAATATTGCCTGTAACCCTGTCACATCATTGCAATCACTGAAGCAAGGTAAAGCTGAAAACACTAAATCTCAAAGACAACAAAGCTTTGCAGCAAAGACACTGACTACAAGTTCAGACGAAAACACCGTCTTAACATTCTTCTTACCAAGAAGAATTGGCATTCTTTGCACAATTGCAGGAAGTTCATGGAGCAAGATGTTCCAGACAGAATCAAGTACATTCAAGCTCAGAAGCTATGCTTTGGATGTCTCGAGACTGGTGTGAGTGTATGTGAAGTGTGCAAGAAGCAACATCCTACCTGTCTGCATGATGAACAGCGTGCAAAGGAAGAACAAAGACCACCACAAGCCAATCAACACTTAAGTTCACAAAGGTTAAATACAAATCAAGAAAGATACAAAGAAAGAACTCAACCAACACAACAAGAAGAAAGAACCACAGCGGCTACCTCCAACAGAGTAATACTTGGTGAAGGTAACACACAAACAGCTGCTATAATTCCAGTCTGGCTTTCATCCACATGTCAACCAGCAGAAGAAATCCTTGTATACGCTCTGTTGGATTCTCAAAGTGACGCAACATTTGTGCTAAGTGAAGTAGCTGAGGCTTTGGAAGCAAGTAAAGAACAAGTCAAGCTCAAGCTATCTACTATGACCTCAAGAACCACAGTTGTAAGCGCTCAAAGAGTGAACAACCTACAAGTCAGATGCTTTTACTCTGGTAAAAAGATTCCCTTACCACCAGTCTATACACGTGACTTCATTCCAGCCAACAGAACTCACATACCAACAGATGAAACTGCAAAAGCTTGGTCTCATCTAGAGCACCTCCAAGGAGAGATTGCACCTCTGCAAGACTGTGAAGTGGGTCTGCTCATAGGGTACAACTGCTCACAAGCAGTCTGGCAAAGAAAATTAACCTTACGCACAGCGTACAGACCTTGGATGGAGTATTGTTGGAAACTTGAATCCTTGTCTAGATTACGGAGACGCCATTAGCGTTAGCCATCGCATAGTAAAGACATTACTCCCTCAGACATCATACAAATCCTCGAATCAGACTTCTCAGAAAGAGCTGGAGAAGAGGATTCTGTGTCCCAAGAAGATCTCAAGTTCCTGTCGAAGTTGAGAGAAAGCATCACACACAAAGAGAATGGTCACTATGAAATTCCATTACCATTCAAAGTTACCTGACAACAAGATGTGCGCAGTACACCGCCTAAATTGTCTTGAAAGAAGACTAAAAAAGGACCTACCTGGTGTAAGAGAATGCAAGGTGGGAGAAATCAATGAGGATGATCCTGAAATTCGCAAGGCTATTGTGTGCAACACAAAAGCAAAAGAAGACAGGTCATTATTGGATTGCTTACAGAAATTCTCTGATTGGTCAAGGGTAGTAAGAGCAGTTGCAAGACTGAAACGACATGCCAAAGAACACCAAGGTGTGAAACAAAGAACCAATCGAACACACAACCATCGAAGAAAGGAAAGGAGCAGAACTTTTCATCATCCAGCTAGTTCAAAAGGAGTCCTTCTACAAGATGATCTGACACCCCGTACTGAATGGAAGCTGTCCAAAATCAAGTCTTTCCAGGGTCAGATTGTAGGGTCAGAAAACTTAGATTACTGGTTAGCCAAACCACATTTGACAAAAAGGGGAAACCCACAATTAGAACTGTGTTCCTTGAAAGACCTGTACACAAGGTTGTTACTCTGCTTCAGGCAGAATAAAGACCTGTACACAAGGGTGTTACTCTGCTGGAGGCAGAATAAAGACCTGTACACAAGGTTGTTACTCTGCTTCAGGCAGAATAAAGACCTGTACACAAGGGTGTTACTCTGCTGGAGGCAGAATAAAGACCTGTACACAAGGGTGTTACTCTGCTTGAGGCAGAATAAAGACCTGTACACAAGGGTGTTACTCTGCTGGAGGCAGAATAAAGACCTGTACACAAGGTTGTTACTCTGCTGGAGGCAGAATAAAGACCTGTACACAAGGTTGTTCCTCTGCTGGAGGCAGAATAAAGACCTGTACACAAGGTTGTTCCTCTGCTGGAGGCAGAATAAAGACCTGTACACAAGGTTGTTCCTCTGCTGGAGGCAGAATAAAGACCTGTACACAAGGGTGTTACTCTGCTGGAGGCAGAATAAGGTGTTTCATGTGTTGCCTGTGATTCCATGTTAACTTGTTATCTACAGGTCATGTCTATTCCAAAGGGTAAAACGTTTACTTTGTACAAACATTTTGTGTGAAATCTCACGAGAAATATGTGATTTGGTGGGGGGTGTAATTTAACTGTCATATGTATTTTCTAAGTTTAATAATTATTATTTGTTGTAATATGTCATGCATGCGTGCAATATTTAGAGTCTTTTATTCTGAAGTCCAAGCTCACGTCTCGTTGTGCTGTTCTCGCATGAGTTAGAGAGCGAGAGAGAGACAAGAAACTGAGAGTAAGATGCACGGATACTTTTACAGCTCCGTTAGTTGAAGTGTATTCTTATAAAGTTGTAAGGACTGAAGAATACTTCCCTCTGTTTTCAGAGCATGCAGCCAACGAGGTATGTTGTTGTGTTTGTATTTATTTTACGTTTATTACTTTGCTAAAGTCTTCTCACATGCTGTGAATGTCAACTATGTTTGTCATTTATACTGTTTGTTTATGTGTAGTTTTCACGGTGTATTCAAAGAGGAATAAACCCGTTATGAGAAAGCCACTTTGTGTCTGCCTGTGCTTCGAGGGAATTACAGCTACCTTGATTGGTTGTTGTCTTATTGTTTGAATGTCTTACGATAGGCTGCACCAACACAGTACTCAAATATGTCCATAAAAGTTCCAAACACGCCACTACTGCAAGCTGCAAATACAATTTGATATACTCATCATGTATCAAACTCCTTAGTCAACCGTTTTTAAGCAGAATCACCACCTAACCTGGTCAAATAATAGATATGGAAAATGGATATATAAGTTATAACGGCAAGGAGAGGAATGGGGTCGAATTTATAATCTTGATAAAATCAACACTCAGGTACGCACAGATACCGGTCATTATGGGTTTTTAAAACATTGTAATAATATACACAATATAATAATAATTGCAATAATGAGGATACAAGGTTCACAAGGTGAACTTGTGGAGTGAACAGGTCTGCCCTCTATGGAAGATCCCCTCATAAGAAAGACTGCCATCTGAAAGACTACCAAAACAGATCCTCTACCCCAACTCCCTGATGGGATCGAGAAAACGAGGCCACCCTTGCCTCCGTTGAAGAGAAACCTAAACAAGAGGTTGATTAACACAAAGACATGGTAATCCTTGGCAAACCAAAGTCTTTTGGTTTGGTTTCTTTTTCACTACACGACCGACAGCATGATGATGGGACCAAAGGGTGAATGCCAAAGCTTTCCGTGAGGTGGAGGCTCAAGAGGTATAGGCTATGACCAAGTCAAGTCAAGTCAAGTTTATTGTCACTTCACAGTTTACAGTTTAGTATAAAGCAGTGATGTGAAAATCTTGTGTGCAATACCCGACGACAGACAGCAGTTATAAAATAAGATAAAAATAGATAAAATAGATAAAAATAGAATAAAAATAGAATAAAGAATATAAAATAAAAATAAAAAATGCAATTTATAAAATGCAAAAATCAGCACAGAAAAGAGCAATATGTATATATAAATCAATGTAATAAAATATACATTGTTATATGTTATACGCCCTTGTTCAGCAGCCTGATGGCCTGACTGTGGAAGCTATCTCTAAGCCTATTTGTACGACACTTGATACTGCGGTATCGCCTGCCTGACGGTAATAGTGAGTACAGTTCGTGGCTGGGGTGGGCAATGTCTTTTATAATTCGTTTGGCCTTGGCCACGCACCGCTGGTTGTAAATGTCCAGGAGGGAGGGGAGCTCACCTCCAACGATATACTGGGCCGTCCGCACCACCCTTTGAAGCGCTCTGCGCTCGAGTGCAGTGCAGTCAATGTGAGGTCCTCGGAGATGTGCACGCCGAGGAACTTGAAGCTGCTGACCCTCTCTACTGCAACGCCGTCGATGGAGATAGGGCTGTGCTCTCCCCTCTGCCTCCTGAAGTCCACGATCAGCTCCTTGGTCTTCTTGACGTTGAGGGCGAGGCTGTTCTCCTGGCACCACTGCTCCAGCGATCCGACCTCCTCCCTGTAGGCTGTCTCGTCGTCGCCGGCGATCAGGCCCATCACTGTCGTGTCGTCAGCAAACTTGACGATGACGTTGGAGCTGTGCATAGCCATGCAGTTGTGGGTGTAGAGGGAGTAGAGGAGAAGGCTCAGCACGCATCCCTGGGGGGCTCCCGTGTTGAGGGTCAGTGGCTCTGATGTGGTGCTGCCCATCCTCACCACCTGGCGGCGGTCCGACAGGAGGTCCAGTATCCAGCTGCACATGGATGGGGGTACGCATAGACCTCTCAGCTTGGTGTCGAGCTTGGCAGGAACTATTGTGTTGAATGCTGAGCTGTAGTCCACAAACAGCATTCGCACATAACAGTTCTTTCCTTCCAGGTGGGAAAGGGCAGTGTGGAGGGCCATGGCAATTGCGTCGTCCGTGGATCTATTTTGACGATATGCAAATTGCCATGGGTCCAGCGTGGTAGGTAACACGGAGCAAATAAAGTCCTTGACCAACCTCTCGAAGCATTTGCTAACGATCGAGGTGAGGGCCACAGGTCTGTAGTCATTCAGGCATGTTACCTTGGTTTGTTTAGGGACAGGCACGATGGTGGATATCTTGAAGACCGCGGGGACAACAGCCTGGGACAGGGAGAGGTTGAAGATGTCTGCAAAGACTCCTGCCAACTGGTCTGCGCATGCTCTGAGGACGCGGCCCGGGATGTCGTCGGGGCCTGCCGCCTTACGGATGTTCAGCCGCTTAAAGGTGCGGCGCACATCCGCCTCCGAGATGCGCAGCTGGCTGGTCTCCTCAGTCGGTGCTGGCTTCGGCGGGCTGCCGTTTACGTCGAACCGAGCAAAAAATGTATTTAGCTCTCCTGGGAGGGAGGTAGAGGAGTTCTCTACACAACTGGTTCTCCCTCTGAAGTTCGTTATCGTCTGCAGCCCCTGCCACATACCCCTCGCATCGTGGTTCTTGAATTTATCTTCCACTCTGTCCTTATACTCCCGCTTGGCAGTGACGATGGTCTTACGGAGGTCGTAACGGGCTCTCGTATATTCCTCCGTATTCCCGGAACCAAAGGCGGCGTTACGCGCATGTAGGGCAGCGCGAACATCGCCGTTAATCCACGGTTTCTGGTTGGGATATATCCGAACCGACTTGGTCGGAACAACGTCATCTATGCACTTCTTGATGAACCCGGTGACCGACGACGCGTACTCGTTGATGTTATTGTCCGAGGCAACGCGGAACATGAGCCAGTCAGCGTGATCAAAACAATCCTGCAGCGTAGAGTCTGATTGGTCCGACCAGCATTGGACCTCCCTCACAGCGATCGGTTGCTGCTTCAGTCTCTGCCTATAGGCGGGGAGTAGCTGGATAGAGCGGTGATCTGATTTGCCGAACGGTGGGCGGAGGAGGGCCTTGTAGCCATCACGGAAGGGAGTGTAGCAGTGGTCGAGGATCCGTTCGCCCCGTGTGTTGCTCTTTATGTGTTGGTAGAACTTCGGGAGAACCTTCTTCAGGTTCGCCTTGTTGAAGTCCCCCGCCACGATGAGAGCAGCCTCGGGGTGTGCCGACTCCTGTTCGCTGATAGCCCTGTACAGTTCCTTCAGCGCTGTGTCCGTGTTGGCTTGTGGGGGAATGTAAACAGCGGTCACGGTTACCGCTGTAAACTCCCGAGGTAGCCAGTGTGGACGGCACATAAGCATCAGGTACTCCAGGTCCGGGGAACAGAAAGACTTGAGGGGATGTACATGACTTTGGTTGCACCAAGATCTGTTTATCATGAGACATACCCCCCCTCCGCGATCTTTACCGGAGAGAGCCTTTGTTCTGTCCGCCTGGTGGACGGAAAATCCCGTCGGCTCGATAGCTGCGTCGGTTACCCCCTCCGACATCCATGTCTCCGTAAGGCAGATGATACAGTTGTCCTTAGTTTCCCGGTGGAATTGAATACGAGCCTGTAGTTCGCTTAACTTATTGTCCAGAGACTGTACATTAGCCAGTAGAATGGTGGGTAGTGGGGGGCGATCGGATCGACGTCTCAGCCTGACTAGCACGCCGGCTCGCTTCCCTCGCTTCCTCCGGCGACGCTTGCGTGTAATCGTGCCCAAGATGGTCGGAGATAATCCAGCTGTGACTTCGGGCGGGACGTCCGAGTCGAAAGAATGAAAAAACTCCGGTAGGCGGCGAGCGACTGTCGATCTGATCTCCCGAAGTGTGCAAAAGTTATAAGTGAACTTGCTGCTAACTTCCTGAACTAAAATAGTTGCGATAAAAAGAATAAATAACAAAAAACTGCGTCATCGTGCGGGAGCTCGCGACACGGCAGCCATCTCGTACGGCGCCATACTCCAGTGCAGAAGCACTCGAAGCTGCTCGTGATGTACAAAGTGAAAAACACAGCTGCAATTTACAAATCAATTCTGTCCCCTTGGAAGCCACACAACGCACTGAACAATATGTTATGGACCAATCCAAAAGAAGAGAGACAGAACTTCAGCAACGGGATAATGGTGTCCCTGAAGAAACAGAGCCACCCCCCAGTTACGGTATTTCACCTACACCTTTCAGACCCCAAGCCAACCCTTTCTTTCCAGACCAATCCAATACGGTCTCCAAATCACCTTACCGTACTTCACAGCAGCCTAGCGAACAACGTGTTCATGGGCCACGTGAAGTTAGGTTCCGGAAGGACCATGCTCAACATTCCACATCTCAAATTGACAATGGTCATCCTACTCCCTATCCCACATCTCCAAACCCCAATAATGACTTTGTAAGATACCTTGCTCGTCGTGAGCTTGTGGCTACAGGCTTACTCCAATTTAATGACAAGCCTCAGAACTACAGAGCCTGGAAACGCTCGTTTCAGTCTGTAATCAGTGGTTTAGACCTGACGGCATGCGAGGAGATGGATCTTCTGCTGAAGTGGCTTGGCAAAGAGTCTGCAGAACATGTCGAACAGATACGAGCAATACACATCAACCGCCCTGAAACAGGATTGACAATGTTATGGGACAGGTTAGAGCAAACCTATGGCTCAACAGAAGTGATCGAAGACGCTCTGTTCAAACGACTTGACACCTTTCCAAAAATAACAAATCGAGATCCATATAAACTGACAAAGTTGAGTGACCTACTAATGGAACTGCTGTCAGCCAAGGATGAAGGAGACTTGCCGGGCCTCTCTTTCCTCGACACGGCAAGAGGCGTCAACCCAATAGTGCAGAAGCTCCCATTTCGTCTGCAGGAAAAGTGGGCATCTGCTGGTGCTTCCTTCAAACGGCGACATCATGTTTCCTATCCTCCATTTGACTTCTTTGTAGACTTTGTTAGCCAGGAAGCTAGCATTGTGAACGATCCAAGCTTCAACTTCATCTCTCATGCAGACACGGCTCCGAGGACTGCGGAGACATTTTGGAAGCCAAACAAACAGCGAGAAGTCTCTGTCCACAAAACAGAGATATTTGCCAGAGCAAGCTCTGATCCTGGTGAGTGGCAGACAAAATCTGATGACTGCGATAAACTGTGTCCCATTCATAGAAAACCACACCCTCTACTTAAATGCCGTGCATTCCGTGAAAAATCCATTGAAGACCGCAAGACATTTTTAATGGAGAATCGCGTGTGCTTCAAATGCTGTTCTTCGTCATCACATATCGCAAAGAACTGTAAAGTCCAAGTTCAATGTGCAGAATGTAAAAGTGAAAGACACAACACAGCTCTTCACCCTGGACCTGCACCCTGGGCAGAAGAGGCGGACCCTGCTCCTAAGTACGGCGGGGAGAAGGAGGAACCTTCACCCCAAGCTCATGTTACCACCAAATGCACAGAAGTCTGCGGTGGAGATCTGACAGACCGGTCCTGCTCAAAAATATGCCTTGTAAAGGTATATCCAGCTGGCCACAGAGACAAAGCACTGAAACTGTATGCGATTTTGGATGAGCAAAGCAACAGGTCGCTAGTTCGTTCACAGTTCTTTGAAGTGTTCAGTGACCAAAGTCCAAGTGCTCCTTACACGTTGAGAACATGTGCTGGAGTAAAAGAATCCGCAGGAAGAAGAGCCAGTGGTTATGAAGTAGAATCTCTTGATGGAACTGTCCGTATTCCATTACCAAGCCTCATAGAATGTAATGACATTCCTAACAACAGAGATGAGATTCCAACCCCTAATGCAGCTCGCCATCACACACACCTAAAGTCAGTGGCGCACCTCATTCCAGACATCGACCCACAAGCCCCCATCGTGCTTCTCTTAGGTCGGGATGTTATCAGAGTCCATAAAGTCCGCAAACAGGTGAACGGTCCTCACAACCTACCCTACGCACAGAAGTTGGATCTGGGCTGGGTCATCGTAGGAAATGTATGTCTAGGTAGCGTTCACAAACCTCAGACAGTCGCCAGCTTCTACACCAACACCACAGAGTTCAAACGCCCCACTCTCTTTGAACCATGCCCTAACGTGTTCCATGTTAAGGAACGATACAGTGATGCCCAGGTCACCGACCACCCTCCAACACATCCTGAGGAGGAAACTACCTGTGATGCTGACCACCTAGGATGTACAGTGTTTTGGCGGACTAAAGATGACAACCAGGTGGGTCCTTCAATTCAGGATGCATCCTTTATGAAGATAATGGATGAAGGACTACGGAAAAAACCAAACAACAGTTGGGAGGCACCACTACCCTTCAAGAGTCCACGTCAAAGGCTTCCTAACAACAGGCCCCACGCAATGAAGCGCCTCATGTCTCTCAAGCGCAACCTTGAGAAGAAGCCTGAAATGCGAGACCACTACCTCAGCTTCATGAACAACATGTTCAACAACGGTCATGCTGAGCTAGCCCCTCCTCTCAGTGAGGAAGAGGAACGATGGTACTTGCCAACATTCGGTGTGTACCATCCGAAGAAACCCAAGAAAATCCGAGTTGTGTTCGATTCCAGTTCCCAATACAACGGCGTGTCACTGAACGATGTGCTGTTAACTGGGCCTGACCTGAACAACACACTGCTTGGAGTACTGATCCGCTTCAGGAAAGAAGCAATTGCCTTTACAGCGGACATAGAACAGATGTTCTATTGTTTTTCGGTACAAGAAGAAGACCGGAACTTCCTACGTTTCCTTTGGTTCCAAGACAATGACCTCTCGAAAGACATTGTGGATTATCGCATGACAGTCCACGTCTTTGGCAATAGCCCCTCACCTGCAGTGGCTATTCATGGCCTACACCAGTCTGTCCAGGTCAGCGAGTCCCACGTCGACCCTGACGTCAAGAACTTTGTGATGCGGGACTTCTATGTAGATGATGGTCTGAAGTCCCTGCCTACAGTTGAAGCGGCTGTGAACCTGCTAAAAAAGACACAGGACACTCTCTCCAAATCAAACCTGAGGCTGCATAAGATTGCAGCAAACAACAAATATGTCATGGAAGCTTTTCCATCCAGAGATCATGCAAGTGACCTTAAAGACCTGGACCTTGAGGCAGACACACTGCCAATACAACGCAGTCTGGGATTGAATTGGAATCTCCAAACAGACTGTTTCCACTTCAGTGTCTCTGATGAGATCAAACCGTACACACAACGAGGTGTCTTATCCACTATCAACAGCCTCTACGATCCTCTTGGGTTCGTAGCACCCGTCACTATCCAAGGCAAGGCTATTCTGAGAGAACTTACTACTGAGAATGGTGACTGGGACGCACCATTACCTCAAAAAATGGAAGAAGTCTGGACGTCATGGAGAGCTTCTTTGTCAGAGCTGTCCAATCTTTCCATCTCTAGACCCTATGCTGAGACTTCACCTTCAGCCGCTGTCAGAAGAGAATTGTGTGTCTTTTGTGACGCATCGATGAAAGCTATCGCTGCGGTGGCATATCTGAAAGTCACAGACCCTGCCGGGAAGAATCATGTTGGGTTTGTAATGGGGAAAGCCAAGCTGGCCCCCCACCCTGAGCACACAATTCCAAGATTGGAACTTTGCGCAGCAGTTCTCGCTGTAGAGTTAGCTGACCTAATCTCTGCTGAACTGGACCTTCAACTCAATGCTGTAACCTACCACACAGACAGCAAGGTGGTTCTGGGTTACATTTGCAATGAAACCAGGCGCTTTTATGTTTATGTCAGTAATCGGGTACTACGCATAAGAAGATCTTCTCATCCAACCAGTGGCGCTATGTGCCAACAGATCAGAACCCTGCAGATCATGCAACACGCTCTGTCGCTGCAAGCCATTTGAAAGACACCAACTGGTTCAGTGGACCCAGATTTCTGTCTATGCCAGACCCAAGTATCCTGGAGAGCACTTTCAACCTCGTTGACTCAAGTTCAGACCCAGAGATCCGACCTCTAGTGTCATCTTTAAGCACTACAGCATCATCCAAGCAGCTTGGTTCCCAACGATTCGCCAAGTTCTCATCTTGGAAGTCATTAACAAGTGCTATTACTCGCCTCATACACATAGCCCGTGCTTTCAACACAACCAAGAAGAACAGTTCTTGTAAGGGCTGGCATCACTGCGAAGCAGAAATCGCTGTTGAGGAATCAAGTCAAGCCTCAGCCGTCATCATCAAAGCAGTACAAGAAGAGGTCTACAGTCAAGAGATCAAATGCATCCAAAGGCACGAAAGGATTCCTAATAGTAGTCCTCTCAAAAATCTGGATCCCTTCATTGACGCATTCGGCCTTCTGAGAGTCGGAGGCCGTCTCCATCATTCAAGCCTTGATCAGAGTGAAAAGACTCCACTGATTATACCTGGGAAGCATCACATTGCAGCTTTACTCATCAGAGAGCACCACGAGCGGATCCACCATCAAGGTCGTCACTTTACAGAAGGAGCTGTCCGTTCAGCTGGCTTTTGGATAGTCGGTGGGAAGAGAAAAGTGAGCAGCATCATTCACGGATGTGTAACTTGCAGACGGCTCAGAGCTCCACCCAGCATCCAGAAAATGGCCAGCCTTCCAGCAGACCGGCTTTCAACAGACCCTCCCTTTACGAATGTTGGGTTAGACGTGTTTGGGCCTTGGAGTGTCTGTTCACGTCGGACCAGAGGAGGCCTTTCTCATAGTAAGCGGTGGGCCTTAATCTTTACATGTATGAGCGTAAGGGCCGTTCATATCGAAGTAATAGAATCCCTTGACACATCCAGCTTCATCAACGCCCTAAGACGCTTTCTTGCAGTGCGCGGGCCGGTCAAACATATTCGTTCGGACCGCGGCACTAACTTCGTTGGTGCCTCTAAGGACTTGAGGATACCTTCAAACATCAACAGCAAAACTGTGAAGACTTACCTGTCAGACCAAGGCTGTACATGGACCTTTAATCCTCCACATGCTTCCCATTGGGGTGGAACATGGGAAAGGATGATCGGGCTTGCAAGGAGAATTCTAGACTCGATGTTCCTCCAGCTGAAAGACAAACTTACCCATGAAGTGCTGGTGACCTTCATGGCAGAAGTAGCAGCCATTATCAACGCCAGACCTCTTGTTCCTGTGACACTTGACCCTGATGATTCATTCATACTCTCACCAGCTGCTCTTCTCACTCAAAAGGTGAATGTTCTTCCTGCTCCCGCAGGCGAGTTTGGAGTTTCAGACCTTTACAAACGCCAGTGGCGGCAAGTTCAGCATCTGTCCAATACCTTCTGGGACAGGTGGCGGAAGCAATTCCTTCCGTCGCTGCAGGCACGCAAGAAGTGGCAGTCCACTCATCCTAACGTCAAGTCAGGAAGCGTTGTTCTCCTCAAGAACAACCAAGTACCAAGAAATGAATGGCCTCTCGGAGTAATAACTCAGACCTTCCTTAGCAAAGATGGGAAGGTGCGTCAAGTTGAGGTGAAGATCGTTAAACTTGGAGGGTCAACACTGTTTCTGAGGCCTGTTACCGAGATAGTGCTTCTTCTCCCTCCGGATACTTAAGAAGATGAGGTGTCATGGACTTGTTGGGTGACGTGTTACCACGCCAGACGGGGAGTGTTTTGTTACAACTATGTTAACTAATCTACTTTAAGTTCAAGTAGAAGTTGTTTATAATTTTCTAAGTAATATTTGTGTTTCTGCATTTCTGTTGTGGTCACTTTAAGAATCCCAGGATGTAACAGGAAGTGAGGTCATGTCAGTGACAGGTAGCGATGGGTAAGCAGGAAGTGAAATTAATCTCACGGAGAAGTATGTTTATTGTTCTGAGCTAATCCAGTCATCTACCGACATCTTATGCCTTTTGGTAGCATCTTGGGTATGTTTTCCTTCTTTACATTGCTATGTATGTTCGCAGATCATTATTTAGGAAAATATGAAAATCGTTGTGTAGTTAGGTCTGTTGGGTAGTATTACTGATGTATCTGATGTATGTATGATGTATCACTGTCATTAGTCCATTCCAGAATAAATACGAGACATAAATGCATGTACAATTGATAGGCTACTGTACATATTAAAAGGGATGCAATATGTTACATTTATGTTAAAATACGTATTCGATAAATAACATGTAACTTGTAATAAATAGTAAAATATGGGATTTAGTTCATATTGAAGATAAGGGAAAATTGTTTAAAGCAAACATAATAGTGATTATGCACATTTTGTATGTTTCAGTTTTACCCTTCCTTGCAACATCAATAAACCTGTGGACAAGGATTCAAGTGTCTTCAGAGTCGTGGTGTCAAGAGGGCGTTTATCTGGCTGTCAATTTATATAATTGGAACATATAGTGAGGGCAGCACACAACCGTTTGTTTTTGTTTGTGTGCTTGGCTGTCTGTGTGTTAGTGGGTGTGCCTGCACTTCCTGTTTCCCCCCATGTGTTTCCTGTGTGCCTGATTGATTGTCGCACACCTGAGTCCTGTAAGCCTCATCTCTGCTGGCATTTAAGATCTCCATGCCAGAGTCTCCTTGCCAGATTGTCTCACCACAAAGCTTTGCCTGAAGAGGTTTCATTCTAAGGACATCCCTCTGTGTTCCGTGTCTGCAATTGGATGTGGTCTCTGCTTGTAAAGGCCCCGTCACACCATAACGTTCTGGTCAGCGTTTGAGGAAACATTGGTAATCGTCCGTGGTCGCTGGCATAGCGCCAGAAGAGCATTGTGTGAACGCTGGTGAACGCTGGTAATCGTCGGTAATCGTCGGTGATCGGTGGTGATCGGCAGAGAACGCTGGTCCGAAAATAAAGTTTTGAACATGCACAAAAGTTCTCATGGAGACCAGCGTTCTTCAACGTTTAACGTTAAACGCTGGAGAACATTCGTGGAAGTTGTACTAACGTTCGCCGAACGTTCCACGCGTTCGGCTATTGTTAGTCAGTCGTTACCCTAGCGTTTCTTGGTTGTTATTAATCGTTCACAATCTTTGCTTTGCAGTGAATGACTCACTGGTACACATCCGACATTGTGTGCCTATTTTCGGATTGGAGATGGAGTGTGTGTGTGTGTGTGTGGGTCAGGACCAGTGCTCATAGTCATACACTCATCCGACATTGTGTGCCTATTTTCGGATTGGAGATGGAGTACAGACGACATGGAGATGGAGATGGAGTTTAGCAGTAGCCCCCTTAACACGCTTTTTTCCTCTTGGTGGCATGATGTGCACTGTTCAATATCCAGAAGAACTGTCACGGTTACGGTGGTTGACAGGGGGCGTGGCCAAGCCACGTGCGCTGGCGGCGCACACACACAACTGTCAACAATTGCCGTGGCTGATTGCTAATCCCCTCACCTGGGGTATATATACCCTGGCTTCCCGTTACCCCGGGGTTAAATCGTACGTCATACTTTGTTCATGTTACGTCGTACATTCTGGACGGAATCGCCACGCTGATGTCCCGGAGATCCAGATCCTTTGCCTGTCCCGCGTCACCCGCCTGTCTGGTACCTGTCGCTACTCCGACCTCCCGGTACCCAGACTCCTCCCCCGTCCCGGACTACTCGCCGGTCTACTACCTGCCGATACTCCGCGGATCGACCTCCCGGTACCCAGACCCCTGGACTGTCCCTGATCACTCTCTTGTGTTGTGTTTGCTTTAAATAAAGCTCTGTTATAGCTCCACTGTGTCTTGGTCTGCTTTCTGGGTCCCACCGAACAATCCACTCGTGACTAGAACAACTGAATCCACTGTGATTTCCCCACGTACCCGCGCCTTAAGCCTCTAACACAGAAAACAAGCTCTCCTCTTATTAAAACCAGCCCATAGATATAGAATATTGATATAGATTTTAGTTTTTCCACAGATGAATAAGGCTGGAGTTACATCTAATTAAAATAGTTTGCAGTAATTACACATTCTACAGAAATTATTGCATTTTTTTACATGGAACAATCACAGTGGTTGAAGTGTCCTGTGGATAAAAATAATTAAATAAATATATATATACACAATATATATGTTAGTTTGAATACGCATTAAAATGTGTAAATGCGATTATCTACCGTCCCCTAGTTGTAAAAGTTGTTATCTTCATTAATGACATACATTGTGAAAAAACTACGAGACATCAAAATTCCTCTTTCGCCCTCACATGATTCAGATTCTAACACATAAACACTTCATAAACTGAGGGCTTGGATCACTGCTGTACATTTATATCACTTTCACCAAGAGTGACAACACAGTGAAAGAGTCGAGAATTGTTAACAACTCAATGGAAATCCATTGTAAATGTTACCTGGTGGCATTCAGAACTAAATATAAATGGATTGAGTTGTCATGGTTTACAAATAACTATCCAATATGGCCGCTAGGTGAATAATGTATCAGTACCCTGCTATATAAAATATAAATATAAACTACACAATATTTTGTGAATTATCATGCATAGGCTACCATGTCCTGCCCTAATCTATAGCCTAATACGTTAAACTGGATACGTTACGCTTCAACATTAAAATCACTGTGTAGGCCGCTGTGTACCCTGCTCGCTCTGGACAGGAAAAAGCAGGTTCAAAACTCAGCCGTGACCAGCCGAGCTCCACTGTGGGCCTCTGAGATTTGGGCCGTGTATTAGATTATTATTTTGGCGTATTTCATGCCTCCCTAAATTGAAGCAACACCCTTCCATCACAGGCGTACCACGACAGGTCCGAAACAGATCCAGCCTGTCTGGCGGGGGGAAAATATCTCCAATCCAAACAACAACAACGGACACGTTCAAGTTTCTTACAGTTCCCACGGACACCTGGTGAGGATTCAAACTTTAGTTTTAAACACTTTTTTCCACCTCCATTTACTTTCAACGAAATGCCAAACTCTTCTTGTACTTTTCATAGTTGTAGTGATTTTGGTCTAGTTGCATATCAGTTGAAGTCCCTTCCAGCTCGTCCTTCTGTCTACTGGTAAAGGCCAGGCCTCCCCGGCTCCCCCTGGTGGAGGGACATGGTGTAGACGAGACGACGTCGTCCTCTGATCCACCAGCCCATCAACACAGAGACTTGGGACAGACCTTTAGGAACAGCTGCAGGAACCGACAGACAAAACATTCCTGCATGAATTTAAGGAGTTAGGCCCGGAAAGTTCTTCAGCACATTGTATCTCAGCTGCACGGTGCTCAAAAACAAACCCCACCATTTTCACCTCATATTTGTAGCAACTACAATCTTGTACAGCACCAATGTAGTCTCGCTTTACCGTATCTCCATTTATCCCTTCAAACCATCCATAAGCATACACAGAAACACCCAAATATTATCCAGAATAAAATAAAAAATACAAATAATCCTAAAATCAAAGCAATAATAATTGGTACCCCAAAGTAGTTGTTTGGCACGAAGCCCTCGCGGCTGCAGAGCGAGGCCCACCACCAGTCTACACCGTCGGGCCTCTGCAGGATGGTCACCATGTCCCCCTCCCGGAAGCTCAGCTCGTCGGCCGCCTGCGCCGGGTAGCTCCACAGGGCGTAGATCACCCTGCTGTTATTGGCACCCATTGCCTCCTCCACACCTGCTCTGGCTGTGAACATGGGGATCACACACACACACACGTACACACATAAACACACACACACACACACCCCTACCTCCTGCACAGCCTTCTGGATGGTCTCCAGCTCCCTGACCAGCGCCCCGTCCAGCAGCAGGACCAGGGGGTTGAGGCGAGCATGCCGCCCCACAGACTTCTGCTGCTTCTTAGTGCGTCGCAGGATGGAATGGTAGCTCTGCAGGGACAAAATACCTCACGTCTTCACTCAAACATACCTGATAACCAGGGGTCAGAGGAGGAGGAACACACGGTTTGCACACAAATACTAAGAGTGTTTGGTAGATTTGGTGACTGGCAAATTTAAAACTGGCCTTCTTTTGATAGCTGAAATGTTGTCATTTTTTGTAGTCCTTTAGCTCTTCTTTAGTATTGTACATGTACAGTGGGGAGGACACGTATTTGATACACTGCTGATTTTGCAGGTTTTCCCACTTACAAAGCATGTAGAGGTCTGTAATTTGTATCATAGGTACACTTCAACTGTGAGAGACGGAATCTAAAACAAAAACCCAGAAAATCACATTGTATGATTTTTAAGTACTTCATTTGCATTTTCTTGCATGAAATAAGTATTTGATCACCTACCAACCAGTAACAATTCCGGCTCTCACAGACTTTGTTCGTTTTTCTTTAAGAAGCCCTCCTATTCTCCACTCATTACCTGTATTAACTGCACCTGTTTGAACTCGTTACCTGTATAAAAGACACCTCTCCACACACTCAATCAATCAGACTCCAACCTCTCCACAATGGGCAAGACCAAAGAGCTGTCTAAGGACATCAGGGACAAAATTGTAGACCTGCACAAGGCTGGGATGGGCTATAGGACAATAGGCAAGCAGCTTGGTGAGAAGGCAACAACTGTTGGCACAATTATTAGAAAATGGAAGAAGTTCAATATGACGGTCAATCTCCCTCGGTTTGGGCCTCCATGCAAGATCTCACCTCATGGGGCATCAATGATCATGAGAAAGGTGAGGGATCAGCCCAGAACTACACGGCAGGACCTGGTCAATGACCTGAAGAGAGCTGGGACCACAGTCTCAGAGAAAACCATTAGTAACACACTACGCCGTCATGGATTAAAATCCTGCAGCGCACAATTTTGATTTTGAGCCCCCTGCTCAAGCCAGCGCATGATCAAACCCGTCTGAGGTTTGCCAATGACCATCTAGATGATCCAGAGGAGGAATGGGAGAAGGTCATGTGGTCTGATGAGACCAAAATAGAGCTTTTTGGCATAAACTCCACTCGCCGTGTTTGGAGGAAGAAGAAGGATGAGTACAACCCCAAGAACACCATCCCAACCGTGAAGCATGGAGGTGGAAACTTCATTCTTTGGGGATGCTTTTCTGCAAAGGGGACAGGACAAATGCACCGTATTGAGGGGAGGATGGATGGGGCCATGTATCGCGAGATCTGCATAAAATGCAAATTAATTACTTAAAATTCATACAATGTGATTTTCTGGATTTTTGTTTTAGATTCCGTCTCTCACAGTTGAAGTGTACCTATATCAAAATTACAGACCTCTACATGCTTTGTAAGTGGGAAACCTGCAAAATCAGCAGTGTATCAAATACTTGTTCTCCCCACTGTACATGTACAATACTAAAGAAGAGCATGCTGTTAAACTAAAGGACTACAACAAATGACAACATTTCAGCCATCAAAAGAAGGCCAGTTTTAAGGCCAGTCACCAAATCTACCAAACACTCTTAGTATTCGTGTGCAACTTGTGTGTTCCTAAAATGATGATTACAGACCTCTACATGCTTTGTAAGTGGGAAAACCTGCAAAATCGCCTGTGTATTAAATACTTGTTCTCCCCACTGTATATATATACATATCAGTGGCAAAGCGTGTCTATCACAACTGGACCTTCTGTAGACCAGGGGTTCCCCAACTTTTCAGCCCGCAACCCCCAACATAACAGCGCTAGAGACGGTCGACACCCCCCCCCACAATCACCAGAGGGTGATGCAAATTATACTGTCGTGAATCTGTCGGAATCAGAATTCCTTTATTCGTCACCCTTACATATTAAACAGACTTACATAATAAAAATATCTATGCACACGTTATTATTAACAATAATAATATTAATAATAATAATAATTTATTATATTTATTATATAATTATAATAAAAAATAAAAAATATTAAATAAAAACATTACAATAAAAACCTCATGGTCACATCAAGAGGATTCTGAAATCATCTCGCGACCCCCCCCCCCCCCCCTCGGGGTCCCGCGACCCCCACTTTGAGAACCCCTGCTGTAGACCACCACCACCACCACCCCCATTCGAAAATTCAGTTGTTCTAGTCAGACGGACGTCACGGAGGAGTCACTTTATGCCTTATCTCATTTAGGCATCAGATTGCCACAGCCAATTTCCAAGTGAACCATAGTTGTCAAAGCAGTGTCCATGTAGTGAAGTAACAGCACAGACCACCACACAGGATATCGGTTAAAGGGACGGTCTAAAACGCTTCACGAGAAAAGGCTTAACGTAACTTTGGAACTTTAAGTTACAAAATAGCGATCAATAATCACCAAATGTCTCTGGCATATGTCTTGTCATTAGCACTTTCACCTGTCAAAATGAAAGTGAAATGGTGAAAGTGCTAATGACAAGACATATGCAAATTAGGTGATTATTGATCGCGGTTTTGTAACTCTTAGTAGTTAAGTCTTTTCACGTTAAGCGATGCAAAGAAAGATCAAGTCAAAACTCTCAATTCAAATGCACAACAATGCTTAACAAACCCAAGACAGCCATTAACTAATCATTCAACAAGTGTGTGGAAACTAAATGCAACAACCAGCTCAACGAGACGCAACATTAAGACAAAACCAGCAAAGACAAATGAGTCTCACTCACTAACGATGTTCACTCCCATCAGTAGAGCCTCTTGTAGCTAGTAGATCCCGTTAGCCACGGGTATCTTTCCCAGTTGCTAGCCTGAAAATGGCGAACATAGCCTGCTTTAACAACTTGATTCAGCTCAAGATTGTCAGGCGTTGGACGGCCTTTTTTAATAATGTCCATCTTTACATTGAATGGTCGTCTTGAAAATGGTTCCGACAATAAATCCGCAACGACATCATCTTCGCCTGTTGCCATTTTGACGTAGAAAAAATGTAGCACTACGCTAGATCCACTCTCGCTCCAGCCAGTATACCTTCTAGCTCCCTATTGAGCTGCGGGGAAATCTGAAAGAATACGCCCATTGGCTACAAATCACTATATGATTGGTTGATCAAATTGTCAATCCAAATGTACGCTCTCATTCAGTCTGAGGGCCAAAGTCATCGGGAATACCTTGGTTGAAGGATATTCTTCCCAGCAACCCAGAAAAAAATCTGATTGGTTGCATTGTTTTTCCAACACAAAACCACTCAAATGCGTCCTGCATGGACCGAGAAAGACAAACAAATCAACGTAACTGTAATATAACAGATAACAACACAGATAAGATTCTCATTTATTCATTTTATTTAAATTTTATTAAATTGTATTACATTTTATTAAATTGTATTACTTTATTAATACAATTAATTCGATTTTTTTGGTTTCATCTGAGAATTCCAGGGTCTTCTCTGAATACCTTGAAGGCCCTGACGCTTCACCACTGATACATATATACACCCACCTTCGCCATATTTGGCGGGCCGGAAGTCAGAAGGGAGCGGGATGTCTCGGAGTGTGGGCGGGCCTATTGGGATATCCCCGCCCATCCCCAGCCCCCGGTGGGGGTTCTGCAGGCGCATGATGACAGATGCTGGCGGGGGGGATGCAGATGCGTCCGATGATTGGCTGGGCGTGGAAGGAAAGTCTGGGTACCGGGAGGTCGGAGTAGCGACAGGTACCGGACAGGTAATTATAATTACCGGGGAGCTCGTATAGACCGGAGTAACGCGAGACAGGCGGGTGACGCGGGATAGGCAAAGGATCTGGATCTCCGGGACATCAGCGTGGCGATTCCGTCCAGAATGTACGACGTAACATGAACAAAGTATGACGATTGTACGATGTACGATTTAACCCCGGGGTAACGGGAAGCCAGGGTCTATATACCCCAGGTGAGGGGATTAGCAATCAGCCACGGCAATTGTTGACAGTTGTGTGTGTGCGCCGCCAGCGCACGTGGCTTGGCCACGCCCCCTGTCAACCACCGTAACCGTGACAGTTCTTCTGGATATTGAACAGTGCACATCATGCCGCCAAGAGGAAAAAAGCGTGTTAAGGGGGCTACTGCTAAACTCCATCTCCATCTCCATGTCGTCTGTACTCCATCTCCAATCCGAAAATAGGCACACAATGTCGGATGTGTACCAGTGAGTTGTTCACTGCAAAGCAAAGATTGTGAACGATTAATAACAACCAAGAAACGCCAGGGTAACGACTGACTAACAATAGCCGAACGCGTGGAACGTTCGGCAAACGTTAGTACAACTTCCACGAACGTTCTCCAGCGTTCTCCTAAACGTTGAAGAACGCTGGTCTCCATGAGAACTTTTGTGTATGTTCAAAACTTTATTTTCGGACCAGCGTTCTCCGCCGATCACCGCCGATCACCGACGATTACCGACGATTACCAGCGTTCACCAGCGTTCACACAACGCTCTTCTGGCGCTATGCCAGCGACCACGGACGATTACCAACGTTTCCTCAAACGCTGACCAGAACGTTATGGTGTGACGGGGCCTTTACAAGCAGAGACCACATCCAATTGCAGACACGGAACACAGAGGGATGTCCTTAGAATGAAACCTCTTCAGGCAAAGCTTTGTGGTGAGACAATCTGGCAAGGAGACTCTGGCATGGAGATCTTAAATGCCAGCAGAGATGAGGCTTACAGGATTCAGGTGTGCGACAATCAATCAGGCACACAGGAAACACATGGGGGTAAACAGGAAGTGCAGGCACACCCACTAACACACAGACAGCCAAGCACACAAACAAAAACAAACGGTTGAGAATGAGGAAGGGCCTTGACACTCTTCATCTAAGAGGAACGACTGATCTCCTAGCTGTGGCTTTCAAGACATTATCAAAAAGATGACACACACGTGTACACCCTATGTACCCTAGGCATAGTGTACGATATTGACCAAATATGATATTGAGGTATTGTTTACAAATATTGGGATGTCGATATTATTACCATATTCTTAAACATGTGTAAATACACAAGTTATGAGGAACAAACACATCCAAATATATTCTTAACGTATCAAAACACTGGTTATGAGTTGGTTGCAGGGGTACACAGATATGTTCTGGCCAGCTTGCTCAGAGCGGGGTTTTGGCATGTATTTCAATGTTTAAACTAGGGTAAATATGCCAAAGAGCTCTAAATACTAATAATGAGGGCTGGAAATCAGGTAAAAGACTCCAGTTATGATGTATGATTTCTTCGCCTTCTGTTCAACAATGACTTCTATTTCTCAAGTGGTTTTGATAAACATATCCATGAATTGGTTTCTCTGGTTCCACTATTCAATCTGAAATGTGTTATGTTCCTCTGGTTCCACTACTTGCTCTTCAATAGGTTATGTTCCTCTGGTTCCAATACTTGATCTTGAACGCCCATACGTTAGTATTTCATTGCCAATGAGAGCACTCACTCTATAAGTTATATTAAATCCATTGTATTAAACAAGAATCCTTAGTGTAAGGCTTTGTGGCTGGTCTGGTGTGCGACCTGCTTTATGTTGAGGCTCTCCAGCACACACGCACACGCACACACACACACACACACTTTTATATTTCTGAACCTACTGAACCTGAAATGACTAAACTGGGAATGTTGTAAATATGAATGAATGTAAATACCGTATCCCTTATCCTTATCCCAAGTGAATGAGTTCAAGTATCTCGGGTTCTTGTTCTCGAGTGAGGGGAGGATGGAGCGTGAGATTGACCGGAGAATAGGTGCAGCGGGAGCGGTATTGGGTGCACTTTGGCGCACCGATGTAACAAAAAGAGAGCTGAGCCAGAAGGCAAAGCTCTCGACCTACCGATCAGTCTTCGTTCCTACCCTCACCTATGGTCATGAACAATGGGTAATGACCGAAAGGACGAGATCGCAAATACAAGCAGCCAAAATTAGTTTCCTCAGGAGGGTGGCTGGTATCTCCCTGAGGGATAGGGTGAGAAGCTCAGTCACTCGTGAGAGACTCGGAGTAGAGCCGCTGCTCCTTCGCATAGAAAGGAGCCAGTTGAGGTGGTTCGGGCATCTAGTAAGGATGCTTCCTGGTCACCTCCCGAGGGAGGTTTTCCAGGCACATCCAACTGGGAAGAGACCTCGGGGCAGACCAAGGTACAGGTGGGGTGATTACATCTCCACACTGGCCTGGGAACGCCTCGGGATCCCCCAGTCAGAGCTAGTCGATGTTGCCAGGGAGAGGGATGTTTGGAGTCCCCTGCTGAAGCTGCTCCCTCTGCGACCCACTGATAGGCGGGAGACGATGGATGGATGCATGTAAATACCTTCATTCATTTTACATGGATGTGTTTACTTACCTGTGTATATATATACCTATAATTCTGCACATATCTCATACATACTGTCTTTACATATTATTCCATTGTACTACTTGTACAAATCGCCAATCAAACATCTTGTATCTGGTATCTTGGATGGCCTATACATAGAGCTTCCACCTCAAGGAAAGCTTTGGCATTCACCCTTTGGTCCCATCATCATGCTGTCGGTCGTATAGTGAAAAAGACTGCCAAAAGAAACCAAACCAAAAGACTTTGGTTTGCCAAGGATTACCATGTCTTTGTGTTAATCAACCTCTTGTTTAGGTTTCTCTTCAATGTGTGCTTGTATCGGAGGCAAGGGTGGCCTCGTTTTCTCGATCCCATCAGGGAGTTGGGGTAGAGGATCTGTTTTGGTAGTCTTTCAGATGGCAGTCTTTCTTATGAGGGGATCTTCCATAGAGGGCAGACCTGTTCGCTCCACAATTTCCGTGTTTTTCACCTTGTGAACCTTGTATCCTCATTATTGCAATTATTATTATATTATGTATATTATTACAATGTTTTAAAAACCCATAATGACCGGTATCTGTGCGTACCTGAGTGTTGATTTTATCAAGATTATAAATTCGACCCCATTCCTCTCCTTGCCGTTATAACTTATATATCCATTTTCCATATCTGTTATTTGACCAGGTTAGGTGGTGATTCTGCTTAAAAACTGTTGACTAAGGAGTTTGATACATGATGAGTATATCAAATTGTATTTGCAGCTTGCAGTAGTGGCGTGTTTGGAACTTTTATGGACATATTTGAGTACTGTGTTGGTGCAGCCTATCGTAAGACATTCAAACAATAAGACAACAACCAATCAAGGTAGCTGTAATTCCCTCGAAGCACAGGCAGACACAAAGTGGCTTTCTCATAACGGGTTTATTCCTCTTTGAATACACCGTGAAAACTACACATAAACAAACAGTATAAATGACAAACATAGTTGACATTCACAGCATGTGAGAAGACTTTAGCAAAGTAATAAACGTAAAATATAATAAATATAATAATAAAACACAACAACATACCTCGTTGGCTGCATGCTCTGAAAACAGAGGGAAGTATTCTTCAGTCCTTACAACTTTATAAGAATACACTTCAACTAACGGAGCTGTAACAGTATCCGTGCATCTTACTCTCAGTTTCTTGTCTCTCTCTCGCTCTCTAACTCATGCGAGAACAGCACAACGAGACGTGAGCTTGGACTTCAGAATAAAAGACTCTAAATATTGCACGCATGCATGAAATATTACAACAAATAATAATTATTAAACTTAGAAAATACATATGACAGTTAAATTACACCCCCCACCAAATCACATATTTCTCGTGAGATTTCACACAAAATGTTTGTACAAAGTAAACGTTTTACCCTTTGGAATAGACATGACCTGTAGATAACAAGTTAACACGGAGTCACAGGAACACATAAAACACCTTATTCTGCCTCCAGCAGAGGAACAACCTTGTGTACAGGTCTTTATTCTGCCTCAAGCAGAGTAACACCCTTGTGTACAGGTCTTTATTCTGCCTCCAGCAGAGTAACACCCTTGTGTACAGGTCTTTATTCTGCCTCCAGCAGAGTAACACCCTTGTGTACAGGTCTTTATTCTGCCTCCAGCAGAGTAACACCCTTGTGTACAGGTCTTTATTCTGCCTCAAGCAGAGTAACACCCTTGTGTACAGGTCTTTATTCTGCCTCCAGCAGAGTAACACCCTTGTGTACAGGTCTTTATTCTGCCTCCAGCAGAGTAACAACCTTGTGTACAGGTCTTTATTCTGCCTCCAGCAGAGTAACAACCTTGTGTACAGGTCTTTATTCTGCCTCCAGCAGAGTAACAACCTTGTGTACAGGTCTTTATTCTGCCTCCAGCAGAGTAACAACCTTGTGTACAGGTCTTTATTCTGCCTCCAGCAGAGTAACAACCTTGTGTACAGGTCTTTATTCTGCCTCCAGCAGAGTAACAACCTTGTGTACAGGTCTTTATTCTGCCTCCAGCAGAGTAACAACCTTGTGTACAGGTCTTTATTCTGCCTCCAGCAGAGTAACAACCTTGTGTACAGGTCTTTATTCTGCCTCCAGCAGAGTAACAACCTTGTGTACAGGTCTTTATTCTGCCTCCAGCAGAGTAACAACCTTGTGTACAGGTCTTTATTCTGCCTCCAGCAGAGTAACAACCTTGTGTACAGGTCTTTATTCTGCCTCCAGCAGAGTAACAACCTTGTGTACAGGTCTTTATTCTGCCTCCAGCAGAG
>CM050999.1:848858-858858 GCA_027704905.1 Muraenolepis orangiensis
AAGACTTCTGTGATTTTGGCCAGCTTCCATTCATTACGGGGTGTCAGATCATCTTGTAGAAGGACTCCTTTTGAACTAGCTGGATGATGAAAAGTTCTGCTCCTTTCCTTTCTTCGATGGTTGTACATTCATTGGTTCTTTGTTTCACACCTTGGTGTTCTTTGGCATGTCGTTTCAGTCTTGCAACTGCTCTTACTACCCTTGACCAATCAGAGAATTTCTGTAAGCGATCCAATAATGACCTGTCTTCTTTTGCTTTTGAGTTGCACACAATAGCCTTTGCGAATTTCAGGATCATCCTCATTGATTTCTCCCACCTTGCATTCTCTTACACCAGGTAGGTCCTTTTTTAGTCTTCTTTCAAGACAATTTAGGTGGTGTACTGCGCACATCTTGTTGTCAGGTAACTTTCGCCTTTGAATGGTAATGGAATTTCATAGTGACCATTCTCTTTGTGTGTGATGCTTTCTCTCAACTTCGACAGGAACTTGAGATCTTCTTGGGACACAGAATCCTCTTCTCCAGCTCTTTCTGAGAAGTCTGATTCGAGGATTTGTATGATGTGTGAGGGAGTAATGTCTTTACTATGCAATGGCTAACGCTAATGGCGTCTCCGTAATCTAGACAAGGATTCAAGTTTCCAACAATACTCCATCCAAGGTCTGTACGCTGTGCGTAAGGTTAATTTTCTTTGCCAGACTGCTTGTGAGCAGTTGTACCCTATGAGCAGACCCACTTCACAGTCTTGCAGAGGTGCAATCTCTCCTTGGAGGTGCTCTAGATGAGACCAAGCTTTTGCAGTTTCATCTGTTTGTATGTGAGTTCTGTTGGCTGGAATGAAGTCACGTGTATAGACTGGTGGTAAGGGAATCTTTTTACCAGAGTAAAAGCATCTGACTTGTAGGTTGTTCACTCTTTGAGCACTTACAACTGTGGTTCTTGAGGTCATAGTAGATAGCTTGAGCTTGACCTGTTCTTTACTTGCTTCCAAAGCCTCAGCTACTTCACTTAGCACAAATGTTGCGTCACTTTGAGAATCCAACAGAGCGTATACAAGGATTTCTTCTGCTGGTTGACATGTGGATGAAAGCCAGACTGGAATTATAGCAGCTGTTTGTGTGTTACCATCACCAAGTATTACTCTGTTGGAGGTAGCCGCTGTGGTTCTTTCTTCTTGTTGTGTTGGTTGAGTTCTTTCTTTGTATCTTTCTTGATTTGTATTTAACCTTTGTGAACTTAAGTGTTGATTGGCTTGTGGTGGTCTTTGTTCTTCCTTTGCACGCTGTTCATCATGCAGACAGGTAAGATGTTGCTTCTTGCACACTTCACATACACTCACACCAGTCTCGAGACATCCAAAGCATAGCTTCTGAGCTTGAATGTACTTGATTCTGTCTGGAACATCTTGCTCCATGAACTTCCTGCAATTGTGCAAAGAATGCCAATTCTTCTTGCTAAGAAGAATGTTAAGACGGTGTTTTCGTCTGAACTTGTAGTCAGTGTCTTTTCTGCAAAGCTTTGTTGTCTTTAAGATTTAGTGTTTTCAGCTTCCCCTTGCTTCAGTGATTGCAATGATGTGACAGGGTTACAGGCAATATTTGCTTCTCTTGTCAGAAACAATACAAATTGGCTGAAGGAGGGAAATTGGTTACTGTCTTCTTGGACTTCAATAACCTTCCGATTCCAGCTTGCAGTTAGCCAATCTGGTAACTTTGAAAGTATTTGCCTGTTTTTATTACAGTCATTCAAGATTTCTAATGCCTTGATGTGGACCATGGCAGCCTCGCAACTACGGAGAAAATCTGCAAAATCTCTGAGCTCAAAGATGTCCTTAGATCACATCTTGGGGCACGATTGAAGCTTGTCTCTATAGGCTTTTGCAATTGTAAATGGATTCCCATATCTCTCCTCCAAAATCTCCCATGCTGCAACATAGGCAGATTTGGTTCTGAGCAGGAAATAACCATCAACCATAGCTTGTCCACTAACATATCTCCTTAAGTAGTATATTTTTTCTTTGTCTTGGATGTTCATCTGATTAATCAGTGTTTCAAAGGAGAGTTTCCAGTCATTGTATTTCAATGTATCCCCACTGAATACTGAAGGTTCAGGAACTGGAATTATGTTGGCAGTTAAGGCACCAGCTAGCATCTTAACAAGCTCTGCTGTACTTTCACTTGAGGAAGTAGTGACAACCTGTCGTTGAGGACTTGTGGGAGCAGGCACTGGGTTGCTTACCAGATCCCTCTCTAGCAAGTCTTTCCATTCTTCTTTAATGAACTCTTCTTGGTCATACACTTGCATTCTTGCTCGTACTGCATTGAAACCTTTTACTGCTTCCAAATGCTGTATTTTTCTCCAGAGTCTGTTGTAGAGCTACATGCTCTTCTTCTAGACAAGCTTTAATTTGAGCTTCCTCTTCCTCTATTTCTAAACGACGCCTTACCTCTTCTGCTTCTTTTTCTAAACAATGCTTCATGGCTGCAGTCACTTAATGGTAAATGGACATTTATATAGCGCTTTTCTAACCAATGGTTACTCAAAGCGCTTTACATATCAAGTCTCACATTCAACCACCAACGGCAGAGTCAGCCATGCAAGGAGACAGCCAGCACGTCGGGAGCAGTTAGGGTTAAGGTGTCTTGCTCAAGGACACCTCGACAGCTTTTGCTAGGAGGAGGCGGCGGGGATCGAACCAGCAACCTTCCGGTTGTGAGGCGACCGCTCTACCTCCAGCTACACTGCCGCCCCGGCTTCTGCCTCCAGGCGCTGAATTTCCAAATGCTCTCTTTCTTGTTCTTGTAACACTTTCAGAACAGCTTGGCTTGTAGCAGCCTCAGCAGCAGCTTCTTGTCATTTCACAGAAGACTGGTTTGATTGCTTGGAGTTGCTTTTCGAAGAAGAACCAGAAGTGTAGGTGCTTGAGTCAAAGAGAGAACCTGCTTTAGGCCAATCTTTCTTTTCTCCTTCTGGAACATTTTGAATCCAGGAGACTTGAGGCTCTGATGATGACAAACATAGAAATCTCTACACACAGATCCGCTCTTCGACGCGTGTCCTGGTCTGGAGTTGAGATTGTACGCAGATCATCATAAACATGTTGGACATCTTCCGACAAACTTGTGACATCACGAATGATGTCATTAAGAAAATCTTCAGATAAAGACTCTGTTGTTTGAGATAATGGCCACTTAGCGGTTTTCACTGATGTTCTCCACTTCTCATAATTGTAGTTGAACTTTTGTTGGAGCGTTTTCATTTGTTCTTCTTGCATTTCTCTACCCTTCTCTGTAGGAGTTTTAGTTCTTTGACTTCTTCTTAGCTGCTGTGCTTCAGTGTTATCCACAGCTTCGTCTTGGGACTCTGCACTTTCCCTACTTTCCCTAACCTGAATTGTAGGCTCACTAGACTTAGACATTAGTAATCACTACTTTAAAGTGACTCACTTTTATAAACAGCAAAATGCAGTTAAACTTTTAACACTTACTCAAATGTAAGTGTGACTTAAATGTACCCTATAAGACTTAAACCTGTTTCAATAGAGGTAGAAATGCACTTTAAAAAAACAGCTTAATTTAACTTTAAACCTTTCAAAAATATACTCAATATATATTAAGACTTCAGAACTTCAATGAAATAACTTTCACTTATTATTCCCAAAAAACACACTTTGAATTATAAATTGGAAATAAGAACACTTATTTTCCCTTTAACTTTACGCCTTAATTAACAAGCCTTAATAACATGACATGAGCAATAAGTCTAAATGCTTACCACACACACACTACTATAGTTGGCACTCACAGTAATAACAGTTTAGCAAACCTTTACAGAAGCCCTCTTCTCAGATCACTCTTGATTTCTTAGTGTCCAAGTTCTTTATGGCTTTGTCTTGAAGCGTTGCTCTTTTAAAACGGCGCACGTCGTCCACTTCTGTGTGTGCATGCGTAGTTTTGGCTCCTCCGACAGTCCTTTGATGACAGCCTCGTGCTCAGTCCATGATCCTCCGAAGTTGCCGCATCGTCAATTAAGACACACTGGCGTCGATGGACAGTCGAGTTTTCACTGTAATTCCCTCAAAGCACAGGCAGACCCAAGTGGCTTTCTCATAACTAAATAAGAACGATTCCATTTGCTCCATCCAGTTTAATAAAGGACTATGACAATATACAAACAAGTCTCGGACGACTGCAGGTGTATTTACAAATAGCGTCTCAGCTTCCTGTTCCGGTCGCTGCGCTACTGTGCAGGGCCGTCTCTTATAGAGGCGCTGTATAGCATATTCTCTAATAACGGGTTTATTCCTCTTCGAATCCACCGTGCAAACTACACATAAACAAACAGTATAAATGACAAACATAGTTAAACATAGTTAAACATAGTTAAACATGTTAGACACACAATAACATTCACAGCATGTGAGATGACTAGCAAAGTAATAAACGTAAAATAAATACAAACACAACAACACACCTCGTTGGCTGCATGCTCAGAAAAGTTTTCTTCAGTCCTTACAACTTTATAAGAATACACTTAAACTAACAGAGCTGTAAAAGTATCTGTGCATCTTACTCTGTTTCTTATCTCTCTCTCTAACTCACGCGAGAACAGCATAACGAGACGTGAGCTTGTGTGACAGGACGTATTTTCACTCCGTGCCGCTGCATGGCACTGTGCCAGCCCTTTGATCATTGGGCGGCACCGTGCGCTCCTTCAAATTCCCGGGGTTACACTTGTGCTTCGTCTTTCACGTCCCCCGCCTTTCCGGTGGTGATTGCGGGCCCGGTGTGGCGGAGCGGATTGTTTGGCGTAACCGCAGCGTGTTGTGCTCTACTCCAGAAAGTGCGTCTGACTGTTGGTGCTGGGGAGGACTGATTGCTCCATTGGAGACTACCCTGGGCACAGTGCTTGACTGTTCGTGGGAGTATTGGCAACCGCTGCAGCTGTCTCCTTTCAGCTTTGGGGCTGCTCTGTGGCTGCACAAGGTGGGGCCCTATAAACTGTTCGTGGTGGCCCACTCCTGGCCACCCCTCCCTGGGTTCCTGCTGTTTTGGCTCTTTGCAGAGGACTGTTTTGGCTCTGGTTGAGCACTAGCTCTGACCACTGTGGCCTATCTGCTGCCGTGTGGTAGCCACGCTTCCAGTGCTCGTACTAAAAGGACTTTTACTGTTACTGTACATTGTGTATTTTTGTCAATTATTGTATGTATCATTTTCGTTTGGTTTATTATCATTTTGGTTTTGTTTATTTTTTGATGTTCACATTTATTAAGAGTTTGCTTATTTTAACCTAAATATATTTTCTTGTGTTGTGTTGTGTGTGCTTTTGGTCTTTTGTTTAGATTAATATAAATAAAGTTTGTATTTCTTTGCGCTAAACTGTCTCTGCCTAGTGGTGTAAACGTACCTGTGTCCTCCGGGCTGGAGAGAGCCCTAATATTAAGTTCCTGGGGTGAGATTCCCCAGGTGGCATTGTCGGACTACTTCGCCCCCTAAAGCTCATGCTACACGTGGACTTCAAAATAAAAGACTCTAAATATTGCACGCATGAAATATTACAACAAATAATAATTATTCAACTTAAAAATCCATATTAAAGTTAAATTATGAACATGTAAAAGCTGCACTTACAGTAGCTGTGGTGCACACTAGGCACCTGTGCACCACCACCATCTTTTAATGTGGTCAGAATTTTATCAGGTTTTTTTATCCAGTATTTGACTGCGTAAAGAGGAAGTAAACATGTATATTTGGTTAACCAGTTACCACAGACACTTTCTGCAACAGCAGCTTCCTCCTTACGGTAAGTCTTAACTTAAATTGTATTGGATAACATACAAATATATGTTCAATAACCAAATGATGTTATAGAGATTCATTAAAAAGTATAATAATAATATGCTTATGTATTATGGTTTTCTCAGTGAAAATATGTTTTTCACTTTTTATGTTTTTAGTTTTGACCTGCATGTGTTGTTGAAGAGATCTCTGAACAACACACTGAGAGAAACAAGCTATGAATCTTAGATCAGCAGCCAGAGGACTTCTAGCTTTCCTTCTGTCAGTACCAGGTTGGTACACTTACACTGTGAACATTTAGTTTAATTGGTATCTCTATCTCTATCACTATCTGTACCACTTACTCTATCACTATCTTGATCACTATGTCTATCACAAGATATATCACTATCTACATCAATAGCTGCATCACTATCCCTATCTCTTATCTCTATTTGTATCTCTGTCACTATAACTATATCTATCACTATCATAATCTCTTTCCCTAGCTGTATCACTATCTCTATCACTTTCTCTATTGCTACCACTACCTCTATCACTAGCTTTATCCCTATAACTATAACTATCACTTTAACTAGCTGTATCTCTATCTCTATTACAGTCTCTATCTCTATCTCTCTCTATCACTATCTCGATCACTCATTCCTCTCACAGCTCAGTGGTCAGCATCTGTAGTTTCTAGCTCCACCGAGCTGTCTTGGTTATTCTAAATGCAATGTTTGTTTTTTACAGCGCTTCACGGTATTGATGGCTGGTCAGTCACCTACACAACTCGTAATGTCTGCACTTTAAGAGGATCAACAGTTGACATCATTTGCTCCTTTAAATACCGTAACAATAAACATACCACAGTGGAGAAAAGACTGTGGTTTACTAAAACACCCAGCAATCAGCCGTTTGATCTGAAACAAGATAAAGACTATACAGATCGTGTTGAATACAGCTGTGTGGAGACAAGCTGTGGGTACTTCTCGGGGAGCTGTAGGAAGTGTGTACCCTGAGTATCAAACACCTGACACAGAGTGACTCTGCTGTGTACAAGTTTAGGTTCATAACAAACCAACCGAATGGGAGATATACTGATAGCCCTGGAGTGACATTAACTGTGACCGGTAACTAACTTATTATTAACACGTCTATTGCAAAATGTGCGTGTGTGTGTGTGTGTGTGTGTGTGTGTGTGTGTGTGTGTGTGTATCTTATTTTATAACTGCTATCTGTCGTCGGGTATTGCACACAAGATTTTCACATCACTGCTTTATACTAAACTGTAAACTGTGAAGTGACAATAAACTTGACTTGACTTGACTTGTGTGTGTGTGTGTGTGTGTGTGTATAAGTGTGTATGTGTCTGTATGTATCTTTGTGTAATCTGAATGATCTTTGACTACATTTGTTCTCTGACCCAGATCTACAGGTCCAAGTGTCCATTCCTTATCCCCAGACCCATCCTACACTTGAATGTCACAGTATGTGTTCTGTAACTGCTAGTCCTCACTACCTCTGGTACAGGAGTAGCCAGTATATACATACTGGAATGTACTACAGGGGTGAATTTCCCTCTAAAGGAAGCTATTGGTGTGCTGTTGGAGGATACCAGCATCTTCCCTCTCTTCCAGTGTGTAAGTCAACTCAACAATATACTGACATTACGCCAGATGTAATGGACCTTTAGGGTAAAGAATGTAGATTTAGTATGAATGGACTCAAATGGCGTTGGCTTTCTCAAGCCTCAGGCCACCAGTAATTAAGGTTACTGGTACCGGTACTGGAACCGTTTCAGATTGAAGAGAAACAGAATTGCACAACTTGGTGTAATGCACCCTGGGGTGATGATTCCATGCCTCTCACATCTATGACTTAGCAGTCACTCTGGTGACTTAGACTGTGTCCTGTCAGCAGTCACTCTGGTGAATCAGACTGTGTCCTGTCAGCAGTCACTCTGGTGACTCAGTTTGTGTGTAAATCCCTCATGGTTGCACCCTAGTGGTGAAAGAGTGAAATTGTAAAAAGGATGTTTTCAATGTGATCCACAAAGGAAGACATCGTACCATAGTATGATGCATAGTATGATTCATAGTAAGCCTTTGAGACGGTAACTGTGGGCCATAAAAAAAAAGGGCTATACAAAAAACAATTGCCTTGACTTGACTAGTAACTAGTGACTAGTAAGTGGACACACATAGGTACATTGACCTATTTAGTTTCAGTTCCACCTTAAGAGACCAATTAAACATTCATTCATTCTTTCTGTTACCCACTTGGTCACCTGTAGCTCACGGTCCCTTGGACGTAGTAGTCATTCCTAAGTGACAAGGCTCTGTCCTGTTAGGAGGACGGTTCTCCACCTTGTTGTCTCAAGGCTCCCTCCACGTTGGCATCGTACTCTACATTCACTCTAGCTCTAGTGTTTCGCTAACCTTCAGTGTACTTTTTGGTCAGTGTGTGAACTTAGAGACACACGTAAGCTGCTCTTTAATGATAAACTGGATGCAATACGAGGCATGAAAATTACTCTTCTATTGCTTTCTTTATAAATACACATTTTATTATCTAATGAAATGCAAATGTCAACAGACTCTCCAAGGACCCCCTGGGTGGAGGTGAGTCCCTCTGGTGACATAGAGGAGGGCAGCTCAGTGACTCTGAACTGCAGCAGTGATGCCAACCCAGCAGCTGACTACACCTGGTTCAAGGTTAATACAGTCTCCGCTCCAGATACATAAACAAGGGACAACAGCTTGTCTTTGGTCCGATCCAGACTTCACACTCTGGACAATATCTCTGTGAAGCTAAGAATGTGCTAGGGACAACGTCCTCCTCCATCTCCCTCGATGTGAAATGTGAGTAAAACACAACACAGTATAATAACATAACACAGATGTTAAAGTCACAACCATGTCCACATGAAGATGAACCATCATAATTCATCACTTATTCGGTTCACTTCTCAAATGTGTTCTTTACATTGTCATTCATATAAAAGCACATCATGTTTTCCCAATGACCTCTAGACGGGCCTAAACACACATCTGTGTTATCAAGTCCCTCTGGGGACATAGAGGAGGGCAGTTCAGTGACTCTGAGCTGCAGCAGTGATGCCAACCCAGCAGCCGACTACACCTGGTTCAAGAACAACCAGCTTCTGCTCTGGGAACCAAGTCAACGTTATACCTTCCCATCAGTCAGCTCTAAAGACAGAGGAGCGTACCGCTGTGAAGCACAGAACAAATATGGACAGCTCAGCTCTAAATCGGTTTTCATAGATGTCCAGTGTAAGTGGTCAAAAACAATCATAAATAATATTAAGAATGTTAATCAGTGATGTCTAATATGCAAACACCTTTGATATATCCGGTCATGCAAAATGTTCCTTTGGTATTCATGTATTTCTGTATGCCTGTAAAAACCATGAACCACTGTAGTATTGTGTTAGAGAGAGTAATCTGTATTAGTAGAGACAGTATTCTGTCTCATACTGACTCTACTATATGTGCTGTACAGTTTCATGTCTTTAGGAGGAACATTGATCATTTGTGTTCATAACAGACTCTCCAAGGACCCCCTGGGTGGAGGTGAGTCCCTCTGGTGACATAGAGGAGGGCAGCTCAGTGACTCTGAACTGCAGCAGTGATGCCAACCCAGCAGCTGACTACACCTGGTTCAAGGAACATGAAGACTCAGTGACGCAATCAGGACAGAACTACACCATCACTCATGTCACCCCTGAGATTGGAGGACATTATTACTGCCAAGCTCATAATGCAATCGGACGTCACAATTCCACCTTGTTGTTCGTTAATGTGACGGGTAATTGTTCCTTTAAGAGAGATCACTGTTTAAAGGAGTAACCAAACTCAGCAAAATCCTGGCTGAAATCCAGTATTGACATTTAATAATAGTATTAACTTTGGTGCTGTGTGAGCACCCTGGTTAAACATGTATCACATTTATAATATGTATTCATCAATTGGAGATGTGATACATTTCATTGTCCTATAAATATGGAGTTCTTGGTCATAATACTGCATTACTTCTGGTCCTGATATTTTCATATCCTTCTAATGGTAAGTTCACATGAATCAAGTGTTGAATCACTGCTTTTCAGAGACATCATCATCGACATATTTAGTAGGAACCGTTGCTGTATTACTGGTCACCATACTCATCCTGCTCTTCCTTTGGATGAGGTGAGATATTCT
>CM050999.1:863858-1005820 GCA_027704905.1 Muraenolepis orangiensis
TCACTCCCGCATTATGAATTTATACAATATTACAACAATACTTTACTACACTCACTATATCAGAATCTTAATGCCTTTATTGTCATTGTACAAGTACAACGAAATTGTCTAGCAATCCTCATGACACTTAAAAACAATAATTGAACAATTATAAATTCTTAAAAAAAAACAAGCTCAAAAAACAACAACTGTGGAATGTCCTTATAAAAACGGTATATAAATATATATATATATATATATACACACACATATTGCTTTGGCCCTATATACACGGTAGTCCAAATTAGAAATGTAATACAATACTATACTATAAACAAAGCAATATACTATATGCTATAAACTATACTATATACTATAATAAACACTATACTATAACAATACTATACACAATAAAAAGAAGAATAAGAACAACCTGGAGTTTTTCTGTGTGTGGTTAGGGCTTGTGTATCTTTAAAGCCACAGCAGACGCTACACAGTGCTAAGTGTCATACAAGTGCCTTGTATGATTCTTTATTTGACCAGATCCTCCACCGGGATATCAAAACCGAAAACCTGCTGGTGTCCCCCTCCGGCGTTGTCAAGGTGGCGGACTTCGGCCTCAGCATGGTGGTGGCCCCCAACAACCTCCAGGCAAGAGACCCTCTCTTCCAGGAACAGAGGGTCGGTACTCTGCCTTACATGCCTCCGGAGGTTCTGACGCACTACCCCCTTTACTCCAGGTGAGTGTCCTCAACAGAAGCCACTGCTACTCACACACAGAAATCAAAGTGTGTGTATTACTGTTGTGTTTTCATGCCAATCCTTTAATAAGGCTTCTTTTTCTTCCAGGGCTTCTGATGTGTGGGCCATCGGCTGGCTGCATCTTGGTGGAGATGGCCCCCTCGGGAATACTTTCTTCCTGGGGAAACACCGTTAGATCACATTTATCAAATTGTGTACCGAGTGGGTAAGCTACATTTTGATTTCTGTTGTTATGACAATGATGGCGCTGTTGTTGCTGATTGATTAGCGTTGTGGTTTTGTCAGGGGATATGTTGAAATCTAAAAGCCTTTTCTTGGATGAATTCCCCCTGCCAGGGCTCCTGACTGCATTGCAGAAGGGAGATTTTTTACAGTCCTTCCCTGAGAGCGCCATGCCTGTAACCAGGGATCCTATGGCTGACCTACGGGCAAAGTACTTGGTCCCTGACCCCCTGCTGGCTCAGCTGATAGAGGTACGTATCCAGGAAGATGTTTTGAAGCGGTGCATCACAGCGGTGCCGCCCGTCATACGGACGCTGTGTCTCAGATCCGATGAGGGCAGATGGACAGTGTTGTGCTGAGTAACCATTGTTCTCCTTTTGTTTCAGGCTCCAGATGGAGCCAAACCACCGGGCCACATGCTCAGACCTGCTGTATCACAGCTATTTCACCAGAGACAACTTTCACCAGAGGTACCTCATCTGTCATACCCCCCACGCCTGTGAAGCTCCATTACAAGAATTGCCCTGCAAAAGTAGTTTTGCTTATTGGGCCAAAAGTCTTTTTAGAAGTGATTTCCAAGTTGATTTAAAAATAAAAGTTTATGACCTACAAACATTGAAATATAATTAACAGAACTTGAAATGGTTTTATTCTGAGGACTGAGGTGTGTGTGTGTGTGCGTTTTCCTGAACTTGTTTTCCTGAACTTGTTTGCCGACTGTTGGTTTTACCTGTTCAGTTTCTCTGAGGAGTTGTTGGAGATGGTGGAGATTGACCGGGTGTGGGCGCAGATGGAGAGGGAAATCGCAACAAACCAGGCCGTAAGTCCCTCAGTGAGAGGATCATTCACATTACTTTGTTGAGCTCACACTTTCTCAGGGAAAAATATAACTCATCCACGGGTCTATCGATCCAAGGAATTTTTCTCCTTAAATACTTTCTTGAATTGTCTGATCAGTATTTGAATGTATTCAATATAATTTATTGTAATTTCTTTGAAAGTCCCGGGAGGCAGATGAGCCCGAGATGAGCCCTCTCCTCACGACCCGGTGTGGCCTCCTCCAGCAGCAGCTGGACCTCCAGAGGGAGCACCTTCAGGCTGTTGGTTACCCAGAGACCGAGGACTCCACTGAGAGGTAACTCACCTGTCATACCCCCACATCTGGGACACCATTACAGGAAGAGATGCACTGCTAAAGTAGTTGGGCTTGTTGGGACACATTTTTTTAGAAGTGAAATTGACATTAAATCAACATTTCCATGTTCAGTTCAAAATACAAGTTTGTAGTAAAGTTTATTGTGAAAACGTAAGCGTTACTAAACATTCAACTCAACCCAAACATTAGTGTTAGCAAAACTTCAAAAACAAAAAAGATCTTTAAGTAATGTGCCACGTTTATCACTTACCTAAATATACATATACCTATTATTATGCTCATATCACATTTATACCTAGTCTTTTAACCTGTCAATTTAAACTGTAAATTATATTATATTACCATGCACTTTAATGCAACATTTGCACTCTGGTTAGATGCTAAATCATTTTCGCTGTACTGTACTTGTGCTGTGCAATGACAATACATTTGAATCTAATCTAATGTAATCTAAACTTGAAGAGTGTGTGTGTGTGCATGTGTGTGTGTGTTAGTTAGTTAACAGTTATCCACGTGTTTTCCTGAACTTGTTTTCCGCCAGTTTTTAAATTGTGCCTCTGTTGTGTTGTTGTTTCTGTTTCAGGTTCATTTTCTCTGAGAACTGGGAGGACGCGGTGGAGGCTGAGCAGAGGACGGCAAGTGACTGGGAAAGTGCAACAGACATGGCCGTAAATCCCTCAGTAAGAGGTTCATTCAAATTACTTTGTTGAGTGCCAGGGGGGTAATTATTCCCGGTCTAATTGCTCAAGAAACAATTTTAAATGAATTAAACCTGCGCCTAATGGAGCTTTTGACTAGTAAAAGATTTAAATTCTTGAATTGAATTTGAATTAATGAACTTTATTCTCATTTTCAGAAGTCACTGGAGGCAGGTGAGCTGGCCCCCCCCACTCCAGACCTGCTGCCGGATGTCCTCCCAGCAATGGAGAAGAAGGTCCTCGCCATGCTAGCCCTGCTGAACGAGGTCCTCCCAGTTGTGGAGAAGAAGGTCCTTGCCATGCATAACCTGCTGAACGAGGCCCTCCCAGTTGTGGAGAAGAAGGTCCTCGCCATGCAAAATCTGCTAAGGCCCTCCCAGTTGTGGAGAAGAAGGCCCTCGCCATGCATAACCTGCTGAATGAGGCCCTCCCAGTTGTGGAGAAGAAGGTCCTTGCCATGCATAACCTGCTGAACGAGGCCCTCCCAGTTATGGAGGAGCAGGTCTCCTCCACTCCAGACCTGAAGGAAATCTTTCCACTGATGGAGGAGCAGGTTTCCTCCACTCCAAACCTGCTGCATGGTGAGTGGTGTTGCGAGGGCTAGTGCACACCACATGGATGGATTCCTACTGTTTATTGCTGCTCACTGCACTATAAGGAAAGGTGTGGGACTTTTGTAACTTTTTGCCATCTCCTCATTTCCCTTCTAGGACACCTGAGAGGGCAGGACATAAAGGCTCCCCTCCAGGAGGTCATTAAAGAGATCTCCTCAGAGATCTCAGCCGCATCACCAGAGGGTGAGTATTCAGTGAGGTGGATCTGTGGATAGATTCATATTCCTTTCAGGTGTACAGATGTTTAAGATTCATTACTTTTTAAATTGTGTTATTTGACCACAAGAGGGCCCATGGAACTCAACCCACATCAGGACATCCCTGTGTTACATACTAGAACCATGGTTATATACAATATACTGCATAAAAAACAAGATGTGCAACACTTCAGATCCACGGTTTAGACACTTAAAAAAAAGGATTGCTTGTTGGCTACGACTGCAATTTGTATTTGCTTTTTCTTGCAGGTGAGGCCGGCCTGAAGAAGAAAGTCAGATTTTGTGCAGGCTTCCGGAGAGCCATGTGGATGATCGGCCACGCCATCATCTGCTGCTGCTGCCCCCATCCTATGGAGTAATGGGGGGGTGATGGGGGGGAGGCGGGAGGGGGGTGAGGGGGAGGAGGTCGGTGAGTGTCCAGGACGAGCACGCTACAGAGATGCCGTGTTTTTCACCTTGGGGAGGCTGAAAACGAGAGACAAGCCTCTGTGTGTGATGGACACCGCCGCCTCCTATGGCACTCTTAACTGTCCCTGGAATGAGGGATCCCCCACTTGTCGCTGGTCACCACCAACCCCATGACAAAAGGAGGCGAGATGAGATGAAAATGTGAAAATAAAATAAAATATTGAGTTACAGGGGTATTGAGGACCATTTTTCACTTTGTTTTACTAAATCAAAATCTGTAGGATTAAATCCTCTTTATTGGTGACATACATGCACACACACAGTGAAATTAGTTGCTCTGCATTTAACCCATCCTAGTATTAGGAGCAGCCCAGCAAGCAGTGTAGGGGTCTGGTGCCTTGCTCAAGGACTTGTACCGACGACCCTCCGGTTCCCAAGCCAAGTTCCAACAGACTGAGCTACTGCCGCCCCTTTTATACACTTTGTGCATGTGTGTGTGTGTGTATGCAACGTGCACATGTGTAAAAATAAAACAAGGCCAATAACACTTGTTGACCTTGTGTGACCTTTCATTGCCAAGGTTGAGATTTTAAAAGAAGATACTGCCACACATCTAGGAGCACAGAGGAATACACAAATGTACGTTTTATCTCTCCAAAGATTAATGAAATGTTTCTTATAAATAGGCAATGTATCGGTCTTAAAAACCAAAATACATAAGCTGTGTCTGAAAACATTCCCTTCTCCCTCTCTAGTAGTTCAATGTAGAGGACTATACAGTGAAATCCTTCCCTCATTCCCTTCTCCCTCTCTAGTAGTTCAATGTAGAGGACTATATAGTGAAATCCTTCCCTCATTCCCTACTCCCTCTCTAGTAGTTCAATGTAGAGGACTATACAGTGAAATCCTTCCCTCATTCCCTTCTCCCTCTCTAGTAGTTCAATGTAGAGGACTATATAGTGAAATCCTTCCCTCATTCCCTACTCCCTACTCCCTCTCTAGTAGTTCAATGTAGAGGACTATACAGTGAAATCTTTCCCTCATTCCCTACTCCCTCTCTGGTAGTTCAATGTAGAGCAGCCATTCTCAACCTGTGGTACGCGTACCACCGGTGGTACTTGCGCCCCCCCTGCTGGTGGTACTCAGAGGGATCCCTGGAATCTCAATGTTTAAAAAAAAATTATAAAACCAACTTTAAAATTCAATTGTAAAACAGTAATTTTTTACAAAACAACAGTTGTACAGTAATACTATCAAAATACTACTACGAATGAAAATAAGCTTGAGATAATTGAAATTGGGGTTTAAAATAAGTTATACATTTATTTTGTTGTTTTTAGATTTAGAATAAATGTTTGTTTCTGACGGACACTACTACCTGTTGATGACAAGAAAGCCAAGAGGGATGTTGGAAAAGTGGCTCAAAACGGGAGGTATTCGAAAAAGAAGAAGGAGGAGAATATTTCCAGCAGCAATGAAGTTCAACGAGTGAACGAGGAGGAGAACAGTGAACCAGCGTAAGAGCGGTACGCAGTAAGAGCGGTACGCAGTAAGAGCGGTACGCAGTAAGAGCGGTACGCAATAAGAGCGGTACGCAGTAAGAGCGGTACGCAATAAGAGTGGTACGCATAAGAGCGTACGCAATAAGAGCAGTACGCAATAAGAGCAGTACCCACAGCCGACGTCGAGGAACCGCACGCCCGTGATCGCCGCGCAAGCGCCGGCTAGATCAGCTCTGCTCGCCCTCTCTCAGAGCGCTATGCGTCATGACGAGAGCGTTGCCTCCTACCCGATGGGTTGGACGGCACGCTGAAATGGGGACATACCATTCAGTTCAAGCATTGTCCCCCTGCCCTCAATAGGCCTGGTGGAGACCATGCTCGGGCGTGGGCGGGCGTGGCTGGGGACTCACCGGGCATCCGCTTCGGCGGCGCTACGTGCCAATCCCCGGGACCCACATTCATTGACCCCATACATTGAACTACTAGAGAGGGAGTAGGTAGTAGGGCATGAGGGAAGGATTTGACTATATATTCCTCTACATTGAACTACCAGAGAGGGAGTAGGGAATGAGGGAAGGATTTCACTATATAGTCCTCTACATTGAACTACTAGAGAGGGAGTAGGGAATGAGGGAAGGATTTCACTATATTGCCCTCTACATTGAACTACTAGAGAGGGAGAAGGGAGTAGGGAATGAGGGAAGGATTTCACTATATAGTTCTCTACATTGAACTACAAGAGAGGGAAAAGGGAATAAGGGAAGGATTTCACTGCATAGTCCTCTACATTGAACTACTAGAGAGGGAGTAGGGAGTAGGGAATGAGGGAAGGATTTCACTGTATAGTCCTCTACATTGAACTACTAGAGAGGGAGTAGGGAATGAGGGAAGGATTTCACTGTATAGTCCTCTACATTGAACTAAAGTGATACAGTGAAATCCAGCCAACAAACAGATTTCATACTGTGTATTCATTGGCTTTGAGCTAATCTCAGTCCATCCAGAGGACATGCTTGAGGCGGGGGACTTTTACTTTGTGGTTCTGGCATTTTCCCGCTGTTAGTAGATCTAGTTTGGTTGTATAGCTGACAACGTGCAGGTGAAGTGAAACAGCTGTCTTACATTGTTGCGGTGGAGGTCATGCGGTTGCAAGTGTGGTGGCAGTGTTGTTGCTAGTGTGGTGAGATGTTGTTAGTGTGGTGACATTGTTATCGCTATAGCGACATCATTGCCAGGATGCAGGTGTAACCCAGGTCATATAGACTGGTTACCATAAGAGAGCTGATTAATAAATAAATGAGGATATTCTGTCACTGTCAAGTAATATCACTAATGAAAAAAGGAGCAAGTCTACCTAACTTGACTGCTGCTGACTAATAGCCAGCCAAAGATACTAAGATCTGTGAATTCCCCCAATCAGACAACACCCCTCTACTACTTGCCCCGCCCCTTCTCTGTCTCTGCCACTGCTCTGCTGTGAACCCCCACTCACACAGAACCAACCTGTGCTGAAGGAGAGATCCCCTGAGAGAAACCTAGTCACAGAGCCCAAACAAATTAATAATTTGAATCTAAAATAAGTATAGTAGACAGCACACACACCTTGCCCATCATCTCAGTGTTGCCAGAGGGCTGAGAGTTTGTTTCTGATAACATTGGTCAGGTTTTTGGATGAGGCCAGAGTCTAGGTCTACCAAGGATGGCGAGCAACTGATCCAGGAGATTGCATGCGAAGACCATCTTTGGATTTTCCTTGGAGACTCACTCTGCACTGAATCTGTGGTTCTACCAGTGTGGTAGGATAGAACTGAACTCAGAACTCTGCACAATATCCATCCCATAATACTACACTCCACAGTGTAGTTGGACTGTCATTGGACTCACTCACATACATCCATCTGTGGTTCATGTTGGGTTTATTGACTGGGGATTGATGTGTTATTGTGGATTGACTTGAAGGTGATTGTGATTTCATGCTGTATTGGGATTAAGAGTTCATGGATCCATAGTTCATAATATTCATACTTACCATACAGTTAAAAAGGATATTTAAAATTAAAAGATATCTACAGTTAAAAAGATATCTACAGTTAAGAAGATATTAACTAAAAAAGATACTTACCAGGGTGCACCCATAGATTAAAACCCGTAGGATTCAAATCCTAAACAAATCCTAAACACTCAAAACATTTAAAGGGTTTAAACAAAGTGAAATTTACAGTGATTACATCACTGATGTCAAGTGGTGACTACAAGTCACATTTGTTACTTACTGAGCTCATTGTATTTTGTCTATGTCTGTTATATGTGTATTTTGGTACCATTCCCTTTATTTCTATTTTTCTAAATACAAGCCGGCGCTTCTTTAATTCATACATACCTGTCTGGTCTCATCATTGGTTACTCTTAAATGCTCCAGTAGCCGAACCTTACCGATTACTAGTCCAGGATTAATACCTTATATGGTAGTGGTCATAAGTCCATTATACACACAGGTGTTACACGTGTTACACAGGACAGGTTATTTACCAGCCATGGCTGTCCGGGGCACTGACGTTGGCTCCAATGCGAACCAGGAAGTCCACAACATTGTAGTGACCTTCACAGATGGCGTTGTGAAGCACCGTGATGCCCTCGTTGTTGGGCTGGTTTGGGTCATCTTCATAAACACTGATAGTGATATGATGTTCATTGGTCTTATGGACATCTATTCTGTTCTATTCATCTAGTCATTAAGCAGGGGCTTTTATTCAGAGTGACTTAGTGAGTTCAGATCCAGCTTCTCTAGCTCTGCGTCCACGTCGCCAGAGTTCAGCACTGCAGGGGTCAGTTTATAGATATACAATATAAGAATGATGTATAACTATACTGCACTTCATAGCTATACAATATAATAATGATGTTTAACTATACTGCACTTCATAGATATACAATATAATAGATAAACCAAATTGTGCTTATTTGAACATATATACAAACTTAAACCTTTGGTATTAATAGTATTATCGTTATTAAATATTTAACACTAAGGTATACTTTATATAAAGGCGATAAAGGTTTTAAAGGAGTGGTACACTTCTTTCAATCCATATATATAAACATACATATATACATATATACACACACGTTCGCCATATATGGCGGGCCGGAAGTCAGAAGGGGTCGGGATGTCTCTGAGTGTGGGCGGGGCTATGGGGATATCCCCACCCATCCCCAGCCCCCGGGGAGGGGCCACAGGAGCCCCGGCCCAGTGGGGGTTCTGCTGGCACATAATGACAAATGCTGGCGGGGAGGATGCAGATGCGTCCGATGATTGGCTGGGCGTTGAAGGGGGAGAGAGGCGGGGTCTCCGGGCGGGCGTGGCGATGCGCGTGTTGCGTTGAAGAGAGTCGGCGTGTCAAACAGGAAGTGAAGGACATAAAGCATATGAAATACTATCATTCTTATTATTGATAATCCACACTAATGCTCTTAATGACCTGTCTCTCTTTACGGTGAATCTATGAAATAACTTATTAAACATAACAGTTAATAACCTTTTTGGGGGAGGGGGCCAGTGAAGGGCCGTCCAGGTTGGACTCCCTCCAGCTGCTGCTGGGCAGCGCCGGTCTCATCCACTCTGCTGTTCATGTGTTGTGTTTCATGTGCATATCGGTGTGTTGTTTGTGTGTTGTGTATCGTGTGTGTATCTGTGTGTTGTTCATGTGTTGTGTGTTTGTATCTGTGTGCAGCCGATAAGAGGAGGTGGTGGTGGTGGAGGTTCTGGAGGTGGTGTTGGAGGTGGAGGAGGAGGTGTTGGTGCTGGTGGTGGTGGTGGAGTTTGTGGTGGTGGTAGTGGTCGTTATGGTGGTGATGGTGGAGGTTCTGATGGTGGTCGTTATGGTGGTGGTGGTGGTGGTGGTGGTGGTGGTAGTGGTGGTGGTGGTGGTTGTGGTGGTAGTGGTGGTGGTGGTGATGGTGGTGATGGAGGGCAATGACGTCAGAGGCCTGTCATCTCCAAGGAGGATTTATTAAAGAGAGAAGTGGCAAGGCGGGCGGGCGAGCTCTGATTAACCATTGGAGAGAGAGAGGACACAATCCACCAATTTTTTTGGTTTTGTATTTGGTGTGTGTGAGTACACACACACACACACACACATTGGTGGCCCTCAGGTCCCCTGCTTGCCACAGGAGGTAGGTGACATCATCATCATCATCATCATCATGTCTCTAAGTTCCACCATTATCAAACATAACATATAAACATAACCCATTCCCATTCTTTGTATAATTTAGTGTGTTACGACTACCTCAAGCCGTCGCAACCATAAACCGACCCCAAAACAGTAAAGGTAGTAGTTCATCAGGTTTTTAGTGAGGCGACTGTTCTACCTCCTGAGCTATATTGCTGCTTGTTAGCTGCCACTCACAACCACCTGCTCTTACAGGTGCAGTACGTTAAGACAACCAGCAGGTGGTGCCTTTAGGACCTGCCCTCACAGGAGCAGGGCCATCACAAGTAGAAGCCTATACGACATCCAGAAAAACAATCGGACATTTTACACAGAATGAATGATACACATTAAAGTACACCCACTTACAAAGCCAACCAACTATTTAAATCCTAGTTATTTAAACTCTGGGTTGTTTATTGATGGTGCTGTATAACTGGTCACTGTGTGTGAAGAAATGAAAAAGAGATAATGAGAAGTTAGGAACTTCAGTTTATGTTACACAGATTTAGAAATGTCCTCCTCAAAGTCTCCCTTGGGTTGATGAAGTCCCACACATTGGAAGTTTATTTTCTGTCATGAATTATAAAGAGATGCTTACTCAGGGACAGCGTTGTGTCTTTTAATGTTGACCAAAGAGTAAAGGACCTGCTCTTTCTGATCTGATTGGACCTGGTTCTCTGAGCAGGAAGTGTAGATGTTGGCATAGTGAAGATCATCCTGCTCTTCTATTGGTTCTCTTTGTGCTGCAGCAGCTGAGCGATTGGTCAGAGTTGAGACGTTGTCATACACAGGAACAGGAAGTGACTGAGAGGACAGAAGAGTACATTTAGTCATGAAATCGGACAAATGGCGCAACTTGTCCAGCTAAAGAACGACACGTTGTTGTTGCACATGTTGTCGTTTGGGGGCGTGGCCTCCAGTTAGCTCCAATGTTTGGGGGCGTGGCCTCGGGGGTAGCTCCACTGTTTGGGGCCGTGGCCTTGGGGTAGCTATACTGTTTGGGGGCGTGGCCTCGGGGGGTTGCTCCACTGTTTGGGGGCGTGGCCTTGGGGTAGCTCCACTGTGTGTCTTATGCCTCGTTTCCACCAATGCAAGCCTAGTTCTAGCTCTCGGATGGCGCTAGAGCCGGTTCGCAGTTGGTTCAACTGGCGAGCCGTTAAAGAACTGGTTTGCGTTTCCACCAACTTTTTCGCCGAGAAAGCCACGTCATGACGTCACTGTTAACATCTGGATACGGCGGTCAAAAACTTTGAGTTTGTTTGAGTTTGTCCGATAAGCCCTGCCCCCAGCCCCTGACGTAGTGGAGCTTGCTGGCTAGCCCAGCTTCGAAGTGGGGCCGCTCAGGAACCAGTTAACAGGGCCAGAAAGTGGCTCCTTCGCAGTGGAAACGCAAAGAACCGGTTCGAGATTAGGCACAAGCTCCGAACCAGCCCTCAAAACAGCTTGGTGGAAACGAGGCATTAGTAATGGCTGTGTTAGTGAAAAATGGGTTCCTGTCGCTCACCTCCACCACGGTATCTGGCCTTCCTCCCAGGTCATGTGCTTTTCTGGAAGCGCTCTTTCTTCTGGTGAACAGAACATGAAGATAAAGAAGCAGCAGAAGAAATGAATGTCAAACACAAGAGAGAGAGAGAGAGAGAGAGAGAGAGAGAGAGGAGAGAGAGAGAGAGAGAGAGAGAGAGAGAGAGAGAGAGAGAGAGAGAGAGAGAGAGAGAGAGAGAGAGAGAGAGAGAAGAATAGCTCACCTCATCCAAAGGAAGAGCAGGAGGAGTATGGTGACCAGTAAGACAGCAACGGTTCCTACTAAATATGTTGATGATGATGTCTCTGAAAAGCAGTGATTCAACACTTGATTCATGTGAACTTACCATTAGAAGGATATAAAAATATCAGGACCAGAAGTAATGCAGTATTATGACCAAGAACTCCATATTTATAGGACAATGTAATGTATCTCATCTCCAATTGATGAATACATATTGTGAATGTGATACATGTTTAACCAGGGTGCTCACACAGCACCAAAGTTAATACAATTATTAAATGTCAACACTGGATTTCAGCCAGGATTTTGCTGAGTTTGGTTGCTCCTTTAAACAGTGATCTCTCTTAAAGGAATAATTACCCGTCACATTAACGAACAACAAGGTGGAATTGTGACGTCCGATTGCATTATGAGCTTGGCAGTAATAATGTCCTCCAAGCTCAGGGGTGACATTAGTGATGGTGTAGTTCTGTCCTGATTGCGTCACTGAGTCTTCATGTTCCTTGAACCAGGTGTAGTCAGCTGCTGGGTTGGCATCACTGCTGCAGTTCAGAGTCACTGAGCTGCCCTCCTTTATGTCCTCAGAGGGACTCACCTCCACCCAGGGGGTCCTTGGAGAGTCTGTTATGAACACAAATGATCAATGTTCCTCCTAAAGACATGAAACTGTACAGCACACACTACAGTAGAGTCAGTATGAGACAGAATACTGTCTCTACTAATACAGATTACTCTCTCTAACACAATACTACTGTGGTTCATGGTTTTTACAGGCATACAGAAATACATGAATACCAAAGGAACATTTTGCAAGACCGGATATATCAAAGGTGTTTGCATATTAGCCATCACCGATTAACATTCTTAATATTATTTATGATTGTTTTTGACCACTCACACTGGACATCTATGAAAACCGATTGAGAGCTGAGCTGTCCATATTTGTTCTGTACTTCACAGCTGTACGCTCCTCTGTCTTTAGAGCTGACTGATGGGAAGGTATAACGTTGATGTGGTTCCCAGAGCAGAGGCTGGTTGTTCTTGAACCAGGTGTAGTCGGCTGCTGGGTTGGCATCACTGCTGCAGCTCAGAGTCACTGAACTGCCCTCCTTTATGTCCACAGAAGGACTTGATGACACAGATGTGTGTTTAGGCCCGTCTAGAGGTCATTGGGAAAACATGATGTGCTTTTATATGAATGACAATGTAAAGAACACGTTTGAGAAGTGAACCGACTAAGTGATGAATTATGATGGTTCATCTTCATGTGGACATGGTTGTGACTTTAACATCTGTGTTATGTTATTATACTGTGTTGTGTTTTACTCACATTTCACATCGAGGGAGATGGAGGAGGACGTTGTCCCTAGCACATTCTTAGCTTCACAGAGATATTGTCCAGAGTGTGAAGACTGGACGGGACCAAAGACAAGCTGTTGTCCCTGGTTTGTGTATCTTGAGTGGAGACTTATTAACCCTGTATTAACCTTGAACCAGGTGTAGTCAGCTGCTGGGTTGGCATCACTGCTGCAGCTCAGAGTCACTGAGCTGCCCTCCTCTATGTCACCAGAGGGACTCACCTCCACCCAGGGGGTCCTTGGAGAGTCTGTTGACATTTGCATTTCATTAGATTATAAAACGTGTATTAATAAAGAAAGCAATAGGATCACATTGAAAACATGCTTTTTACAATTTCACTCTTTCACCACTAGGGTGCAACCATGAGGGATTTACACACAGTCTGAGTCAGCAGAGTGACTGCTGACAGGACACAGTCCAGATCTTCACCCCAGGGTGCATTACACCAAGTTGTGCGATTCTGTTTCTCTTCAATCTGAAATGGTTCCAGTATCGGTACCAGTACCCTTAATTACTGGTGGCCTGAGGCTTGAGAGAGCCAACACCGTTTGAGTCCATTCATACTAAATCTACATTCTTTACCCTAAAGGTCCATTACATCTGTAATGTCAGTATATTGTGGAGTTGACTTACACACTGGAAGAGAGGGAAGTTCCTCGTATCCTTCAACAGCACACCAATAGCTTTCTTTAGAGTTAATGTAGCCCCTGTAGTACATTCCAGTATATATATACTGGCTACTCCTGTACCAGAGGTAGTATGGATGAGCAGTTACAGCACACATACTGCGACATTTAAGTGTAGTTTGGGTCTGGGGATAAGGAATGGACACTTGGACCTGTAGATCTGGGTCAGAGAACAAATGTAGTCAAAGATCATTCAGATTACACACACACACGCACACGCACATTTTGCAATAGACGTGTTAATAATAAGTTAGTTACCGGTCACAGTTAATGTCACTCCAGGGCTACCAGTATGTATCTCATTCGGTTGGTTTGTTATGAACCTAAACTTGTACACAGCAGAGTCACTCTGTGTCAGGTGTTTGATACTCAGGGTACACACTTCCTCACAGCTCCACCGGTCATACGGACAGCTTGACTTCACACAGCTGTATTCAACACGATCTGTATAGTCTTTATCTTGTTTCAGATCAAACGGCTGATTGCTGGGTGTTTTAGTAAACCACAGTTTTTTCTCCACTGTAGTATATTCATTGTTAGGGTATATCAAGGAGCATATGATGTCAACTGTTGATCCTCTTAAAGCGCAGACATTACGAGTTCTGTAGGTGACTCTCCAGCTATCATTACCGTGTAGCGCTGTAAAAAACAAACATCTCATTGAGAATAAACAAGACACTTTCTCAGTCAAGTCAGCTGATGGAGTGGGTGATCACAAGATACATAAAGAGGATGTTGGGTGAAGCTGGAAACTACAGATGCTGACTACTGAGCTGTGAGAGGAATGAGTGATAGAGATACTGATAGAGAGAGAGATAGAGACTGTAATAGAGATAGAGATACAGCTAGTTAAAGTGATAGTTATAGTTATAAAGCTAGTGATAGAGGTGGTGGTAGCGATAGAGAAAGTGATAGAGATAGTGATACAGCTAGTGAAAGAGATTATGATAGTGATAGATATAGTTATGGTGACAGAGATACAAATAGAGATAAGATAGGGATAGTGATGCAGCTAGTGATGGAGATAGTGATATATCTTGTGATAGACAGTGATGAAGATAGTGATAGAGTAAGTGGTACAGATAGTGATAGAGATAGAGATACCAATTAAACTAAATGTTCAGTGTAAATCTACCAACCTGGTAATAACAGAAGGAAAGCTAGAAGTCCTCTGGCTGCTGATCTAAGATTCATAGCTTGTTTCTCTCAGTGTGTTGTTCAGAGATCTCTTCGACAACACATGCAGGTCAAAACTAAAAACATGAAAAGGAGAAAAACATATTTTCACTGAGACAACCATAATACATAAGCATGTTATTATTATACTTTTTAATGAATCTCTATAACATCATTTGGTTATTGAACATATATTTGCATGTTATCCAATACAATTTAAGTTAAGACTTACCGTAAGGAGGAAGCTGCTGTTGCAGAAAGTGTCTGTGTTAACTGGTTAACCAAATATACACTTCCTCTTTACGCAGTCAAATACTGGATAAAAAAACCTGATTAAATTCAGACCACCAGGGAAAGTAGGGAAAGTCCCAAGACGAAGCTATGGATAACACTGAAGCACAGCAGCTAAGAAGAAGTCAAAGAACTAAAACTCCTACAGAGAAGGGTAGAGAAATGCAAGAAGAACAAATGAAAACGCTCCAACAAAAGTTCAACTACAATTATGAGAAGTGGAGAACATAAGTGAAAACCGCTAAGTGGCCATTATCTCAAACAACAGAGTCTTTATCTGAAGATTTCCTTAATGACATAATTCATGATGTCACAAGTTTGTCGGAAGATGTCCAACATGTTTATGATGATCTGCGTACAATCTCAACTCCAGACCAGGACACGCGTCGAAGAGCGGATCTGTGTGTAGAGATTTCTAAGTTTGTCATCATCAGAGCCTCAAGTCTCCTGGATTCGAAATGTTCCAGAAGGAGAAAAGAAAGATTGACCTAAAGCAGGTTCTCTCTTTAACTCAAGCACCTACACTTCTGGTTCATCTTCGAAAAGCAACTCCAAGCAATCAAACCAGTCTTCTGTGAAACGACAACAAGCTGCTGCTGAGGCTGCTGCAAGCAGAGCTATTCTGAGAGCATTTGGAAATTCAGCGCCTGGAGGCAGAAGCCAAAAGGAAGATAGCTGGGGCGGCAGTGTAGCTCAGGAGGTATTTATGTATTTTGTATTATTTATGTATTTATTTTAGCTCCGGTTGTGAGTGGTCGCCTCACAACCGGAAGGTTGCTGGTTCGATCCCCGCCGCCTCCTCCTAGCAAAAGTTGTCGATGTGTCCTTGAGCAAGACACCTTAACCCTAACTGCTCCCGACGTGCTGGCTATCTCCTTGCATGGCTGACTCTGCCGTTGGTGGTTGAATGTGTGTATGAATGTGAGACTTGATATGTAAAGCGCTTTGAGTAACCATTGGTTAGAAAAGCGCTATATAAATGTCCATTTACCATTAAGTGACTGCAGCCATGAAGCATTGTTTAGAAAGAGAAGCAGAAGAGGTAAGGCGTCGTTTAGAAAGAGAGGAAGAGGAAGCTCAAATTAAAGCTTGTCTAGGAAGAAGAGCATGTAGCTCTACAACAGACTCTGGATGACAAACAGAGAAAAATACAGCATTTGGAAGCAGTAAAAGGTTTCAATGCAGCACGAGCACGAATGCAAGTGTATGACCAAGAAGAGTCCATTGAAGAAGAATGGAAAGACTTGCTAGAGAGGGATCTGGTAAGTAACCCACTGCCTGCTCCCACAAGTCCTCAACGACAGGTTGTCACTACTTCCTCAAGTGAAAGTACAGCAGAGCTTGTTAAGATGCTAGCTGGTGCCTTAACTGCCAACATAATTCCAGTTCCTGAACCTTCAGTATTCAGTGGGGATGCATTGAAATACAATGACTGGAAACTCTCCTTTGAAACACTGATTAATCAGAAGAACATCCAAGACAAAGAAAAAATATACTACTTAAGGAGATATGTTAGTGGACAAGCTAAGAAAGCACTTGATGGTTATTTCCTGCTCAGAACCAAATCTGCCTATGTTGCAGCATGGGAGATTTTGGAGGAGAGATATGGGAATCCATTTACAATTGCAAAAGCCTATAGAGACAAGCTTCAATCGTGCCCCAAGATGTGATCTAAGGACAGCTTTGAGCTCAGAGATTTTGCAGATTTTCTCCGTAGTTGCGAGGCTGCCATGGTCCACATCAAGGCATTAGAAATCTTGAATGACTGTAATAAAAACAGGCAAATACTTTCAAAGTTACCAGATTGGCTAACTGCAAGCTGGAATCGGAAGGTTATTGAAGTCCAAGAAGACAGTAACCAATTTCCCTCTTTCAGCCAATTTGTATTGTTTCTGACAAGAGAAGCAAATATTGCCTGTAACCCTGTCACATCATTGCAATCACTGAAGCAAGGGGAAGCTGAAAACACTAAATCTCAAAGACAACAAAGCTTTGCAGCAAAGACACTGACTACAAGTTCAGACGAAAACACCGTCTTAACATTCTTCTTACCAAGAAGAATTGGCATTCTTTGCACAATTGCAGGAAGTTCATGGAGCAAGATGTTCCAGACAGAATCAAATACATTCATGCTCAGAAGCTATGCTTTGGATGTCTCGAGACTGGTGTGAGTGTATGTGAAGTGTGCAAGAAGCAACATCCTACCTGTCTGCATGATGAACAGCGTGCAAAGGAAGAACAAAGACCACCACAAGCCAATCAACACTTAAGTTCACAAAGGTTAAATACAAATCAAGAAAGATACAAAGAAAGACCTCAACCAACACAACAAGAAGAAAGAACCACAGCGGCTACCTCCAATAGAGTAATACTTGGTGAAGGTAACACACAAACAGCTGCTATAATTCCAGTCTGGCTTTCATCCACATGTCAACCAGCAGAAGAAATCCTTGTATACGCTCTGTTGGATTCTCAAAGTGCTAAGTGAAGTAGCTGAGGCTTTGGAAGCAAGTAAAGAACAAGTCAAGCTCAAGCTATCTACTATGACTATATATTTATTTTACGTTTATTACTTTGCTAAAGTCTTCTCACATGCTGTGAATGTCAACTATGTTTGTCATTTATACTGTTTGTTTATGTGTAGTTTTCACGGTGTATTCAAAGAGGAATAAACCCGTTATGAGAAAGCCACTTTGTGTCTGCCTGTGCTTCGAGGGAATTACAGCTACCTTGATTGGTTGTTGTCTTATTGTTTGAATGTCTTACGATAGGCTGCACCAACACAGTACTCAAATATGTCCATAAAAGTTCCAAACACGCCACTACTGCAAGCTGCAAATACAATTTGATATACTCATCATGTATCAAACTCCTTAGTCAACAGTTTTTAAGCAGAATCACCACCTAACCTGGTCAAATAATAGATATGGAAAATGGATATATAAGTTATAACGGCAAGGAGAGGAATGGGGTCGAATTTATAATCTTGATAAAATCAACACTCAGGTACGCACAGATACCGGTCATTATGGGTTTTTAAAACATTGTAATAATATACACAATATAATAATAATTGCAATAATGAGGATACAAGGTTCACAAGGTGAAAAACACGGAAATTGTGGAGCGAACAGGTCTGCCCTCTATGGAAGATCCCCTCATAAGAAAGACTGCCATCTGAAAGACTACCAAAACAGATCCTCTACCCCAACTCCCTGATGGGATCGAGAAAACGAGGCCACCCTTGCCTCCGATACAAGCACACATTGAAGAGAAACCTAAACAAGAGGTTGATTACACAAAGACATGGTAATCCTTGGCAAACCAAAGTATTTTGGTTTGGTTTCTTTTTCACTACACGACCGACAGCATGATGATGGGACCAAAGGGTGAATGCCAAAGCTTTCCGTGAGGTGGAGGCTCAAGAGGTATAGGCTATGACCATCCAAGATACCAGATACAAGATGTTTGATTGGCAATTTGTACAAGTAGTACAATGGAATAATATGTAAAGACAGTATGTATGAGATATGTGCAGATTCTAGGTATATATATACACAGGTAAGTAAACACATCCATGTAAAATGAATGAAGGTATTTACATGCATCCATCCATCGTCTCCCGCCTATCAGTGGGTCGCAGAGGGAGCAGCTTCAGCAGGGGACTCCAAACTTCCCTCTCCCTGGCAACATCGACTAGCTCTGACTGGGGGATCCCGAGGCGTTCCCAGGCCAGTTTGGAGATGTAATCACCCCACCTGTACCTTGGTCTGCCCCGAGGTCTCTTCCCAGTTGGATGTGCCTGGAAAACCTCCCTCGTGAGGTGACCAGGAAGCATCTTTACTAGATGCCCGAACAACCTCAACTGGCTCCTTTCTATGCGAAGGAGAAGCGGCTCTACTCCGAGTCTCTCACGAGTGACTGAGCTTCTCACCCTATCCCTCAGGGAGATACCAGCCCCCCTCCTGAGGAAACTAATTTCGGCTGCTTGTATTTGCGATCTCGTCCTTTCGGTCATTACCCATTGTTCATGACCATAGGTGAGGGTAGGAACGAGGACTGATCGGTAGATCGAGAGCTTTGCCTTCTGGCTCAGCTCTCTTTTTGTTACATCGGTGCGCCAAAGTGCACCCAATACCGCTCCCGCTGCACCTATTCTCCTGTCAATCTCACGCTCCATCCTCCCCTCACTCGAGAACAAGAACCCGAGATACTTGAACTCATTCACTTGGGATAAGGATAAGGGATACGGTATTTACATTCATTCATATTTACAACATTCCCAGTTTAGTCATTTCAGGTTCAGTAGGTTCAGAAATATAAAAGTGTGTGTGTGTGTGTGTGTGCGTGTGTGCTGGAGAGCCTCAACATAAAGCAGGTCGCACACCAGACCAGCCACAAAGCCTTACACTAAGGATTCCTGTTTAATACAATGGATTTAATATCACATATAGAGTGAGTGCTCTCATTGGCAATGAAATACAAACGTATGGGCGTTCAAGATCAAGTAGTGGAACCAGAGGAACATAACCCATTGAAGATTGAATAGTGGAACCAGAGAAACCAATTCATGGATATGTTTATCAAAAGCACTTGAGAAATAGAAGTCATTGTTGAACAGAAGGCGAAGAAATCATACATCATAACTGGAGTCTGTTACCTGATTTCCAGCCCTCATTATTAGTATTTAGAGCTCTTTGGCATATTAACCCTAGTTTAAACATTGAAATACATGCCAAAACCCCGCTCTGAGCAAGCTGGCCAGAACATATCTGTGTACCCCTGGAACCAGCTCACAACCAGTGTTTTGATACGTTAAGAATATATTTGGATGTGTTTGTTCCTCATAACTTGTGTATTTACACATGTTTAAGAATATGGTAATAATATCGACATCCCAATATTTGTAAACAATACCTCAATATCATATTTGGTCAATATCGTACACTATGCCTAGGGTACATAGGGTATACACGTGTGTGTGTGTGTGTGTGTGATCTTTTTGATAACATCTTGAAAGCCACAGCTAGGAGATCAGTCGTTCCTCTTAGATGCAGTAGCGTGGCGTGGGGAAAAATTTAGGGGAAGCCAGTTTTTTTGGGTCGGGGGGGTGGTCAATAACGTAACCAGTTTGTGTTCGCGTACCTCAGTGTTATGCTATTGTCTGCTTCAACGAATGTACACCTTGTAAGTCGCTTTGGATAAAAGCGTCTGCCAAATGCCCTAAATGTAAATGTATCATACAGATGCAGGACTTGCACACGCCTGTTATCTAACCGACAGGTCCGCACGCACTCTCCAGCCAAAACTCTCTCGTCTTATTAATTTAAGCATTCCCCCCCCCCCCCCCCCCCAAATGCATAACCAGCCGCTCAATGCGCAGTGCAGATTTGGTAATGAATAAAAAAGAAGCATTCACGGCCAGTTCAGGCAACAGGTGTGCCACAGAGAGAAAGGGGTGGACATTTTACTCACCCTATTTGAAGAGGAAGGCCATTCTCCTGTCTTTCATGGTGGCGAAGTGGTCAATAACAATGTCATAGGACTTCCCAGCGGCCTTTAGGTCCTCCACAACAACAGAGTCAATGGATATTGTGGCTAGGTTGACAAGTCTGTCCTGTCCACAAGTGTTCCTCTGATACGTTTGCTGCTGTAGCGGAAGTTTAGTAAAGTTATATTTTATTAAGTACGCCAAATCTCCACCCTCCATAATGCTTAATTTGCTTGATACTATCAAACGGCGAGGATGACAGTTACAGTTCTACGTACTGATGTTGATGTGATTTGATTGGATTGTGAGGCAAGGGATTCCCTTCAAATCGATCCAATGGGATCAAGGGATCCCATTCCCTTGAAGGGAAGCCAGAGACGGCTGGCATCCCTTGGCATGGCCCTGACCAATCACAGGTTGGCAGGGGGGCATGACGTGGACCTCATCTGATTGGTCAATCCGGGACAATCCCTCACCAAGGGAAGCTCATTCGGCTGGCTTCCTCTGGCAACAGTGAATGCAATTTACTGTTTCACCATAACATCTAGAGGGGCGCTGTTGTTTCACTCTTTGTAAAATACTCAATGAGAATGGGGGAGAGACGGTCCGGCAGCAACACACAGCAAAGGAGAATTACCGAAAAAAAGTGTTTTTATTTATTTATTAAAATTATAACTACAATCCGAAAAAACAGGGGAAGCCTGGCTTCCCTTGGCCTCCGGGAGAAAACGCCACTGCTTAGATGAAGAGTGTCACGGCCCTTCCTCATTCTCAACCGTTTGTTTTTGTTTGTGTGCTTGGCTGTCTGTGTGTTAGTGGGTGTGCCTGCACTTCCTGTTTCCCCCCCCCATGTGTTTCCTTTGTGCCTGATTGATTGTCGCACACCTGAATCCTGTAAGGCTCATCTCTGCTGGCAGTTAAGATCTCCATGCCGGAGTCTCCTTGCCAGATTGTCTCACCACAAAGCTTTGCCTGAAGAGGTTTCATTCTAAGGACATCCCTCTGTGTTCCGTGTCTGCAATTGGATGTGGTCTCTGCTTGTAAAGGCCCCGTCACACCATAACGTTCTGGTCAGCGTTTGAGGAAACGTTGGTAATCGTCCGTGGTCGCTGGCATAGCGCCAGAAGAGCGTTGTGTGAACGCTGGTGAACGCTGGTAATCGTCGGTAATCGTTAGTTGTACTAACGTTCGCCGAACGTTCCACGCGTTCGGCTATTGTTAGTCAGTCGTTACCCTAGCGTTTCTTGGTTGTTATTAATCGTTCACAATCTTTGCTTTGCAGTGAATGACTCACTGGTACACATCCGACATTGTGTGCCTATTTTCGGATTGGAGATGGAGTGTGTGTGTGTGTGGGTCAGGACCAGTGCTCATAGTCATACACTCATCCGACATTGTGTGCCTATTTTCGGATTGGAGATGGAGTACAGACGAGATGTAGATGGAGTTTAACAGTAGCCCCCTTAACACGCTTTTTTCCTCTTGGCGGCATGATGTGCACTGTTCAATATCCAGAAGAACTGTCACGGTTACGGTGGTTGACAGGGGGCGTGGCCAAGCCACGTGCGCTGGCGGCGCACACACACACCTGTCAACAATTGCCGTGGCTGATTGCTAATCACCTCACCTGGGGTATATATACCCTGGCTTCCCGTTACCCCGGGGTTAAATCGTACGTCATACTTTGTTCATGTTACGTCGTACATTCTGGACGGAATCGCCACGCTGATGTCCCGGAGATCCAGATCCTTTGCCTATCCCGCATCACCCGCCTGTCTGGTACCTGTCGCTACTCCGACCTCCCGGTATCCAGACTCCTCCCCCGTCCCGGACTACTCGCCGGTCTACTACCTGCCGGTACTCCAAGGATCGACCTCCCGGTACCCAGACCCCTGGACTGTCCCTGATTACTCTCTTGTGTTGTGTTTGCTTTAAATAAAGCTCTGTTATAGCTCCACTGTGTCTTGGTCTGCGTTCTGGGTCCCATCGAACAATCCACTCGTGACTAGAACAACTGAATCCACTGTGATTTCCCCGCGTACCCGTGCCTTAAGCCTCTAACACAGAAAACAAGCTCTCCTCTTACTAAAACCAGCCCATAGATATAGAATATTGATATAGAATTTAGATTTTCCACAGATGAATAAGGCTGGAGTTACAGCTAATTATTATTATATAAATTATTGCATTTTTTTACATGGAAGAATCACAGTGGTTGAAGTGTCCTGTGGATAAAAATAAATAATAAATCAATATATATATACACAATATATATGTTAGTTTGAATACGCATCAAAATGTGTGAATGCGATTATCTACCGTCCCCTAGTTGTAAAAGTTGTTATCTTCATTAATGAAATACATTGTGAAAAAACTACGAGACATCAAAATTCCTCTTTGGCCCTCACATGATTCAGATTGTAACACATAAACACGTCATAAACTGAGGGCTTGGATCACTGCTGTACATTTATATCACTTTCACCAAGGTGACAACACAGTGAAAAGAGTCGGGAATTGTTAACAACTCAATGGAAATCCATTGTAAATGTTACCTGGTGGGGAGCATTCAGAACTAAATATAAATGGATTGAGTTGTCATGGTTTACAAATAACTATCCGATATGGCCGCTAGGTGAATAATGTATCAGTACCCTGCTATATAAAATATAAATATAAACAACACAATATTTTGTGAATTATCATGCATAGGCTACCATGTCCTGCCCTAATCTATAGCCTAATACGTTTGACTGGATACGTCACGCTTCAACATTAAACTCACTGTGTAGGCCGCTGTGTACCCTGCTCGCTCTGGACAGGAAAAAGCAGGTTCAAAACTCAGCCGTGACCAGCCGAGCTCCACCTTTGGGAACAGCTGCAGGAACCGACAGACAAAATATTCCTGTATGAATTTAAGGAGTTAGGCCCGGAAAGTTCTTCAGCACATTGTATCTCAGCTGCACGGTGCTCAAAAACAAACCCCACCATTTTCACCTCATATTTGTAGCAACTACAATCTTGTACAGCACCAAAGTCTCGCTTTACCGTATCTCCATTTATCCCTTCCAACCATCCATAAGCATACACAGAAACACCCAAATATTATCCAGAATCAAATAAAAAAATACAAATAATCCTAAAATCAAAACAATAATAATTGGTAGTAGTTGGAAGTAGTTGTTCGGCACGAAGCCCTCGCGGCTGCAGAGCGAGGCCCACCACCAGTCTACACCATCGGGCCTCTGCAGGATGGTCCCCATGTCCCCCTCCCGGAAGCTCAGCTCGTTGGCCGCCTGCGCCGGGTAGCTCCACAGGGCGTTGAGCACCCCGCTGTTATCGGCAGCCATTGCCTCCTCCACACCTGGGGGGGGGGGGGGGGTCAGGGGTGAGCTAATGCTTCTTCTGCTACAGGGTTCAGGGTGAACGGTCGTTTTGTCTCTCTCTCTTTCTCTCAGTTCAGAGGCATGAAGAGGAATAGTGTGAGTGCTCTGGATGATGATTTGCATTGTTATTTTTAGGGGCAAGCGTTTTAATGTGTATGTGAGTGCGCATGTGTGTGTGTGTGTGTATTTGTGTACATATGTGTGTGCAAGTATGTGTCCTCCTTCTCCTCCTCCTCCTCTTCTCCTACTCCTGCTCTTTCTCCTCCTCACCTCTCAGGAAGTTCTCACACTCCTCGTAACCCGGGGCGTAGGGGTCACACTTCTGTGCGGCACTGGTCCCATCACTCTCAGTGACGGCCATGACGGCGGCCCCATTGCGGACCAGGAACTCACACAGGGGCCGGTCGTTACAGGAGGCCAAGCAGTACAGTGGGGTCCTGGGGGGGATGGAGACCCGGGGTTACAGCCTGACTGGGAGGGGGTGGGACTGTTGCTATAGTGACAGTATTAGTGCCGTAGGCATGCGGTTGCTAGTGTGGTGACAGTGTTGTTGCTAGTGTGGTGCTAGTGTGGTGAGATGATGTTAGTGTGGTGACAGTGTTGTTGCTAATATGGTGACAGCATTGCCAGGATGCAGGACAGGTTATTTACCAGCCATGGCTGTCCGGGGCGCTGACGTTGGCTTCGATGCGAACCAGGAAGTCCACAACATTGTAGTGACCTCCACAGATGGCGTTGTGGAGCACCGTGATGCCCTCGTTGTTGGTTGCTGGTTTGGATCAGTCATCTAGAGCAGCGGTTCCCAACCTTTTTTGTGCCACGGACCGGCAGATACATGAAAAAAATCTCGCGGACCGGTTGTCATGCACTCTGCGCATGTACGCGGAGCACCCGTAAAAAAAACCCCGGCTCGTTCGCGGGTGCGAGGCGGCTCCCGTCGTTCACTTAACGAACGACACATCACTAGCGCGTAGTCTCTTTAGTAGCGTGTGCAACTGAAAGTCTCTCGTTATGCTGCCGATATATATTTAATCTATATATATAGATTATACCGCCCATATATACCGCTATATAATCTATATATATAGATTATACTATATACATAATCTCTATATAAAGATTATACCGCCCGCCGTTCACCTATACTCAAATTATTTGAGTCAAATATGATGATAAACACACAGCTGTTTCGCGGCCCGGCAGTAACACCTCCACGGCCCGGTAACGGTCCGCGGCCTGGCAGTTGGGAACCCCTGATCTAGAGAGGAGAAGGTCTTTGATGTCTCTTCATAAACACTGATAGTGATATGATGTTCATTGGTCTTATGGTCATCTATTCTGTTCTATTCATCTAGTCATTAAGCAGGGGCTTTTTTTCAGAGTGACTTAGTGAGTTCAGATCCATAACGTTAAGGAGCTGGTCGGGGTTAGGGGTCATTAAGGAGCAGGTAAGGGTTAGGGGTCATTAAGGAGCAGGTAGGGTTTAGCATCTTAGCTCAGGCTGTGAACATGGGGATCACACACACATACACATACACACATAACACACACACACACACACACACCCCTACCTCCTGCACAGCCTTCTGGATGGTCTCCAGCTCCCCGACCAGCGCCCCGTCCAGCAGCAGGACCAGGGGGTTGAGGCGAGCATGCCGCCCCACAGACTTCTGCTGCTTCTTAGTGCGTCGCAGGATGGAATGGTAGTTCTGCAGGGACAAAATACCTCACGTCTTCACTCAAACATACCTGATAACCAGGGGTCAGAGGAGTAGGAACACACAGTTTGCACACGAATACTAAGAGTGTTTGGTAGATTTGGTGACTGGCCTTAAAACTGGCCTTCTTTTGATAGCTGAAATGTTGTCATTTGTTGTAGTCCTTTAGTTTAACAGCATGCTCTTCTTTAGTATTGTACATGTACAGTGGGGAGAACAAGTATTTGATACACTGCTGATTTTGCAGGTTTTCCAGGTAGAGGTCTGTAATTTTGATCATAGGTACACTTCAACTGTGAGAGACGGAATCTAAAACAAAACCCACATTGTATGATTTTTAAGTAATTAATTAACATTTTATTGCATGAAATAAGTATTTGATCACCTACCAACCAGTAAAAATTCCGGCTCTCACAGACTTTGTTAGTTTTTCTTTAAGAAGCCCTCCTATTCTCCACTCATTACCTGTATTAACTGCACCTGTTTGAACTCGTTACCTGTATAAAAGACAGCTCTCCACACACTCAATCAATCAGACTCCAACCTCTCCACAATGGGCAAGACCAAAGAGCTGTCTAAGGACATCAGGGACAAAATTGTAGACCTGCACAAGGCTGGGATGGGCTATAGGACAATAGGCAAGCAGCTTGGTGAGAAGGCAACAACTGTTGGCGCAATTATTAGAAAATGGAAGAAGTTCAAGACGACGGTCAATCTCCCTCGGTCTGGGCCTCCATGCAAGATCTCACCTCGTGGGGCATCAATGATCATGAGAAAGGTGAGGGATCAGCCAGAACTACACGGCAGGACCTGGTCAATGACCTGAAGAGAGCTGGGACCACAGTCTCAAAGAAAACCATTAGTAACACACTACGCCGTCATGGATTAAAATCCTGCAGCGCACAATTTTGATTTTGAGCCCCCTGCTCAAGCCAGCGCATGATCAAACCCGTCTGAGGTTTGCCAATGACCATCTGGATGATCCAGAGGAGGAATGGGAGAAGGTCATGTGGTCTGATGAGACCAAAATGGAGCTTTTTGGCATAAACTCCACTCGCCGTGTTTGGAGGAAGAAGAAGGATGAGTACAACCCCAAGAACACCATCCCAACCGTGAAGCATGGAGGTGGAAACTTCATTCTTTGGGGATGCTTTTCTGCAAAGGGGACAGGACGAATGCACCGTATTGAGGGGAGGATGGATGGGGCCATGTATCGCGAGATCTGCATAAAATGCAAATGAATTACTTAAAATTCATACAATGTGATTTTCTGGATTTTTGTTTTAGATTCCGTCTCTCACAGTTGAAGTGTACCTATATCAAAATTACAGACCTCTACATGCTTTGTAAGTGGGAAAACCTGCAAAATCAGCAGTGTATCAAATACTTGTTCTCCCCACTGTACATGTACAATACTAAAGAAGAGCATGCTGTTAAACTAAAGGACTACAACAAATGACAACATTTCAGCCATCAAAAGAAGGCCAGTTTTAAGGCCAGTCACCAAATCTACCAAACACTCTTAGTATTCGTGTGCAACTTGTGTGTTCCTAAAATGATGATTACAGACCTCTACATGCTTTGTAAGTGGGAAAACCTGCAAAATCGCCTGTGTATTAAATACTTGTTCTCCCCACTGTATATCAGTGGTGAAGCGTCAGGGCCTTCAAGGTATTCAGAGAAGACCCTGGAACTCTCAGATGAAACCAAAGAATCGAATTAATTGTATTAATAAAATGTAATACAATTTAATAACATTTAATAAAATTTAAATAAAATGAATAAATGAGAATCGTATCTGTGTTATAATACAGTGTTACGTTGATTTGTTTGTCTTTCTCGGTCCATGCACGACGCATATGAGTGGTTTTGTGTTGGAAAAACAATGCAACCAATCAGATATTTTTCTGGGTTGCTGGGAAGAATATCCAACGTAAATCAACCAAAGTATTCCCGCTGACATTGGCCCTTAGACGGAATGATAGCGTACGTTTGGATTGACAATTTGATCAACCAATCATATCGTGATTTGTAGCCAATGGGCGTATTCTTTCAGATTTCCCCGGCAGCTCAATATGGAGCTAGAGGGTGCAAGGTGGTGGCTGGCGCGAGAGTGGATCTAGCGTAATGTTACGTTTTCTACGTTGTTTTTTTTACGCCAAAATGGCAACAGGTGAAGATGATGTCGTGGCGGAATTATTGTGTGAACCATTTTCAAGACGACCATTTAATGTTAAAATGGACATTATTAAAAAAGGCCGTCCAACACCTGACAATCTGGAGCTGACTCAAGTAGTTAAAGCAGGCTATGTTCGCCATTTTCAGAGTAGCAACTGGGAACGATCCCCGTGGCTAACGGGCTCTACTAGCCACGAGAGGCTCTACTGATGGGAGTGTTGCTGTTTGGGACCGACAAGAGAGCAGGGAATTGGAACTTATTTTGGATCTGAAAAGCGATCATCTTTATGACCTGATGGTGGTCGAACCATTCATCCAGAAGGACAGGAGAATGGATTTGGACTTTAAGTGAACATCATTGGTGAGTGAGACTCATTTGTCTTTGCTGGTTTTGTCTCAGCTGGTTGTTGCATTTTGTTTCCACACACTTGTTGACTGATTAGTTAATGGCTGACTTGGGTTTGTTAAGCATTGTTGTGCATTTGAATTGGACTTGATCTTTCTTTGCATCGCTTAACGTGAAAAGACTTGACGTAACTAAGAGTTACAAAACCGCGATCAATAATCACCTAATTTGCATATGTTTTGTCATTAGCACTTTCACCTTTTCACTTTCATTTTGACAGGTGAAAGTGCTAATGACAAGACATATGCCAGAGACATTTGGTGATTATTGATCGCTATTTTGGAACTTAAAGTTCCAAAGTTACGTTAAGCCTTTTCACGTGAAGCGTGTTAGACCGTCCCTTTAACCGATAGCCTGTGTGTGGTGGTCTGTTACTTCACTACATGGACACTGCTTTACAACTAGGGTACACATGGGAATTGGCTGCGACAATCTGATCTGCCTAAATTATATAAGGCATAAAGTGACTCCTCCGTGACGTCCGTCTGACTAGAACAACTGAATTTTCGAATGGTGATGGTGGGGGTGGTGGTCTACAGCAGGGGTTCCCAAAGTGGGGGTCGCGGGACCCCGAGGGGGGGGGGGGGGGGGGCGCGGGACCCCGAGGGGGGGGGGGGGTCGCGAGATGATTTCAGAATCCTCTTGATGTGACCATGAGGTTTTTATTGTTAATAATAACGTGTGCATAGATTAAAAAAGCCACACACAATTTTCAATATCACGATTACCCCCCCCCCCCCCTTGGACTTCACGATGTTCTCGATGGTGAAGATCTGCGCACACGTTGTTTTTAATGTTCCAGTCCCTCCGGTGATAGTGGGGGGGGGGGGGGGGTCTGTTATGTTGGGGGTCGCGGGCTGAAAAGTTGGGGAACCCCTGGTCTACAGAAGGTCCAGTTGTGATAGACACGCTTCGCCACTGCTGTATATATATACATATCAGTGGCAAAGCGTGTCTATCACAACTGGACCTTCTGTAGACCAGGGGTTCCCCAACTTTTCAGCCCGCAACCCCCAACATAACAGCGCTAGAGACGGTCGACACCCCCCCCCCACAATCACCAGAGGGACTGGAACATTAAAAACAACGTGTTCACAGATCTTCACCATCGCGAACATCGTGAAGTCCAAGGGGGGGGGGGGGTTATCGCGATCGCGAAAATTATGTGTGGCTTTTTTTCAGCTGCAAATTATACTGTCGTGAATCTGTCGGAATCTGAATTCCTTTATTCGTCACCCTTACATATTAAACAGACTTACATAATAAAAATATCTATGCACACGTTATTATTAACAATAATAATATTAATAATAATAATAATAATAATAATAATTTATTATATTTATTATATAATTATAATAAAAAATAAAAAATATTAAATAAAAACATTACAATAAAAACCTCATGGTCACATCAAGAGGATTCTGAAATCATCTCGCGACCCCCCCCCCCCCCCCTCGGGGTCCCGCGACCCCCACTTTGAGAACCCCTGCTGTAGACCACCACCACCACCACCACCACCACCACCACCCCATTCGAAAATTCAGTTGTTCTAGTCAGACGGACGTCACGGAGGAGTCACTTTATGCCTTATCTCATTTAGGCATCAGATTGCCACAGCCAATTTCCAAGTGAACCATAGTTGTCAAAGCAGTGTCCATGTAGTGAAGTAACAGCACAGACCACCACACAGGATATCGGTTAAAGGGACGGTCTAAAACGCTTCACGAGAAAAGGCTTAACGTAACTTTGGAACTTTAAGTTCCAAAATAGCGATCAATAATCACCAAATGTCTCTGGCATATGTCTTGTCATTAGCACTTTCACCTGTCAAAATGAAAGTGAAATGGTGAAAGTGCTAATGACAAGACATATGCAAATTAGGTGATTATTGATCGCGGTTTTGTAACTCTTAGTAGTTAAGTCTTTTCACGTTAAGCGATGCAAAGAAAGATCAAGTCAAAACTCTCAATTCAAATGCACAACAATGCTTAACAAACCCAAGACAGCCATTAACTAATCATTCAACAAGTGTGTGGAAACTAAATGCAACAACCAGCTCAACGAGACGCAACATTAAGACAAAACCAGCAAAGACAAATGAGTCTCACTCACTAACGATGTTCACTCCCATCAGTAGAGCCTCTTGTAGCTAGTAGAGCCCGTTAGCCACGGGTATCTTTCCCAGTTGCTAGCCTGAAAATGGCGAACATAGCCTGCTTTAACAACTTGATTCAGCTCAAGATTGTCAGGCGTTGGACGGCCTTTTTTAATAATGTCCATCTTTACATTGAATGGTCGTCTTGAAAATGGTTCCGACAATAAATCCGCAACGACATCATCTTCGCCTGTTGCCATTTTGACGTAGAAAAAACGTAGCACTACGCTAGATCCACTCTCGCTCCAGCCAGTATACCTTCTAGCTCCCTATTGAGCTGCGGGGAAATCTGAAACAATACGCCCATTGGCTACAAATCACTATATGATTGGTTGATCAAATTGTCAATCCAAATGTACGCTCTCATTCAGTCTGAGGGCCAAAGTCATCGGGAATACCTTGGTTGAAGGATATTCTTCCCAGCAACCCAGAAAAAGATCTGATTGGTTGCATTGTTTTTCCAACACAAAACATTTACATTTACATTTAGGGCATTTGGCAGACGCTTTTATCCAAAGCGACTTACAAGGTGTACATTAGTTGAAGCAGACAATAGCATAATAGCATAAAGCATAGACAATAGCATAGTCAATAGCATAAAACCACTCAAATGCGTCCTGCATGGACCGAGAAAGACAAACAAATCAACGTAACTGTAATATAACAGATAACAACACAGATACGATTCTCATTTATTCATTTTATTTAAATTTTATTAAATTGTATTACATTTTATTAAATTGTATTACTTTATTAATACAATTAATTCGATTTTTTTGGTTTCATCTGAGAATTCCAGGGTCTTCTCTGAATACCTTGAAGGCCCTGACGCTTCACCACTGATACATATATACACCCACCTTCGCCATATATGGCGGGCCGGAAGTCAGAAGGGAGCGGGATGTCTCGGAGTGTGGGCGGGGCTATTGGGATATCCCCGCCCATCCCCAGCCCCCGGGGAGGGGCCACAGGAGCCCGACCCGGTGGGGGTTCTGCAGGCGCATGATGACAGATGCTGGCGGGGGGGATGCAGATGCGTCCGATGATTGGCTGGGCGTGGAAGGGGGAGAGAGGCGGGGTCTCCGGGCGGGCGCGGCAATGCGCGTGTTGCATTGAAGCGAGTCAGCGCGTCAAACAGGAAGTGAAGGACATAAAGCATATGAAATACTATCATTCTTATTATTGATAATCCACACTAATGCTTCTTAATGACCTGTCTCTCTTTACGGTGAATCTATGAAATAACATAATAGTTAATAACCTTTTTGGGGGAGGGGGCCAGTGAAGGGCCGTCCAGGTTGGACTCCCTCCAGCTGCTGCTGGGCAGCGCCGGTCTCATCCACTCTGCTGTTCATGTGTTGTGTTTCATGTGCGTATCTGTGTGTTGTTTGTGTGTTGTGTATCGTGTGTGTATCTGTGTGTTGTTCATGTGTTGTGTGTTGGTATCTGTGTGCGGTCGTTAAGAGGACGTGGTGGTGGTGGAGGTTCTGGAGGTGGTGTTGGAGGTGGAGGAGGAGGTGTTGGTGGTGGTGGTGGTGGAGTTGTGGTGGTGTAGTGTGGTATGGTTGTGGTGGTGGAGGTGGTGGAGGTTCTGATGGTAGTTGTTATGGTGGTGGTGGTGGTGGTGGTGGTAGTGGTGGTGGTGGTGGTGGTGGTGGTGGTGGTGGTGGTGGTAGTGGTGGTGGTGGTGATGGAGGGCAATGACGTCAGAGGCCTGTCATCTCCAAGGATGATTTATTAAAGAGAGAAGTGGCAAGGAGCGAGGCGGGCGAGCTCTGATTAACCATTGGAGAGAGAGAGGACACAATCCAGTCTATTATTCATCATTTCAGAGAGAGAGAGAGAGAGAGAGAGAGAGGAGAGAGAGAGAGAGAGAGAGAGAGAGAGAGAGAGAGAGAGAGAGAGAGAGAGAGAGAGAGAGGTCACTTCTGACCCCAAAGATATTTATGTTATATAGTCTGTTGTTGGGCTCAACCAATAGGCTAAGAGCTCTCATTGGCTCTACGGTATATGGTCTATGGTTGGGCTTCACTAATAGGCTAAGAGCTCTTATTGGCTCTACAGTATATGGTCTATGGTTAGAGGACTCTCCTCTCCAGCCACGCTCCTCTGCCTCCCCCTCTCTGCCACCTGGGGTTACTACACCCAGAACACTCCGTCCCAGAAGACCGTAGTCACGTCAGCGTACCTGTTTCCTATTCCCAATCAGGCTCCCTATAGGCCTATATCACGTTAGATTTGAAAGCCGGAAGTACCCGTTAAAAATCGCTGAAGCAGTGTATCCCAAGTTCCGGTTAATGCATTCACCTTGGCATTCACCATGGTGGACAGTTATCGCCAGACAACATCACTGCATAACCTTCCAAAAGTCGGTCAAGACGATGCGGTTCAACTAGTGAATGAACACTACAGTGAAGAAGTCTAAATCCGAATCATACAATTCCCCGACATTGTGTCTTGTGGCTCTATCTGGATATATCACCATAGAACGAAGGCGATTTTGTGTAGGAGCAGAGGTATGCCTATGTATTTAATATACGCAATTTATTTTATGGATTTTTATTATTTCAATGTACCTTTTCATTTACGTGTTAATATGTAGTGTGCAGCTGTATATTTTCTAAAAGGGAATGCCTGTTATTCTTGTGAATATGAGTTGTCTTAAAATAAAAGTGCTTGTGACATACTTGTGGCATTGAGTTAAAACCGAATTTGTATAAAATACCGATATATATCGTATATCGCGATGCAGCCTAAAAATACCGGGTTTTGGTCCGTATCGCCCAGCCCTACTTGGGACCAGTGCTTTTAATCATATACTTACCCGTCATTATGTGGCTCTATTCGGATGAGAAATGGAGTGTGTGTGGGGGTCAGGACCAGTGCTTTTAATCACACACATACCCGACATTATGTGGCTCTATTCGGATGAGAGATGGGTGTGTGCAGTGGCGGCTCGTCCATAGGGGCGCAGGGCGCCGCCCACCTGGTTGAGAGTTTATTTGTGTTTTTATTTGACCCCTAAAAATAAACTAAACATGTTTAAAATGAATAATAATTACTCATTTTATGTATGTTTGTGTTTAAAATGCACAATAACGTTAATATAGCAAATATAAATCATTGTTGTGCGTGCTATTCTCCCCCCTCGTTTGTCATTGACGTCACTCTCATAGAAATCTGGTACCTACCTCCAAACCTGGCGCACGGCAGTGCCCAGGATCTCCGCGTCACTGCGCGCAAGCGGCCAATGAAGATGGATCAAGCAATTAAATGTAGCCTATCAAGGGTCCTGAATACGATCTCTGGGAGCGCATTTCATTGCGCCCGAACAAAGAAACCAGTCACGCATGCGCGACTCAAATTGAGTGGCGCATGCGTGAGCAAATTGAGTGGCGCATGCGTGAATGCGTGAGCAAAGAAAACCAGTCACGCATGCGCAATTCATAGCCTAGTTGAACCTTATTTGTAAAGCCTGTACTGCTCTGCTCTCAGTTCGCGTCTTGCTGTCTGAGGAAAGGTACGTTTTTGTTGTCCCGATTATAGTTTTACATTTATTTTTATTGTGGACGATGTAAACGTAAAGTAAAGGGGATAAGAAATGTTGGTCTTGCTGTATAAACATGCAGCTTGTGTCATTTGTATGTAAACGGTGTGGATTGGGGTTTTGTAAGTTTATCGTGGACACGTGCTTCCCCAATGCTAGCTACAGGGTCCTCTGTGTGTTTGTCTGCTAATATATGCTGTGGTCGAATGTATTAAGCATTTGTATTCTATTTAATAAGTTAAATTCAGAAGCATTTGTTAATGAGTCAGTTCGCGTCTTGCTGTCTGAGGAGAGGAGATTGAGACCCGTGTGTGTGGGAGAGACCTCATGTTGCAAGTTTGTTCTTTTTTTGTTCTGTACAGGACACAGCCATTACACTAGCTACCATGGAGAATTCTGTCAAATCCCTCAAAGCAACACCATTTGAAAGACGAACACTGCAAGAAAAACTCAGAGTGAAAGAGTTTGGACCTCATCAGCCTGACATCAGCATTCAGCAACCAGCAACAGACAGAGGAAGGCTATATATTCGGTCGTTTTCCAGAACCTGGTTTGCTAAGTGGTTCTTGTATAGTTCGTATAGCATAGGTACATAGATTAAACTGTATATTGTATAGTAGTGTAGTGTACATAGGACCCAGTACCTTTTAATTTGTAAGCTTAACATTGTATTGCATTTTATCTCAGGACTTGTATCAGGTCTATTTTATTATCTTCTATTTTGTTCTAATTACTTTTGCACAATCGAATGTAAGACCATATTTAGGTATTATTTTTGATGGCACACTGGGTAGTCTTTCTAATATAAGACCATATTTTTTTCTTATGTTTATTTTCTACTAGGCACCATATAATAAATGTTCTTTCACTATAAGTTTCAAGTTTGTTTATTATTTGTCACAACAAAATACAGAATACTGATTGATTGTGCTACATACAGTAAAAATAAAGTAAGTAAAAAAAGAAATTAAGCAGTAAGTAAAGGAATGTTCAGTCAATATACATATATACAATACAGAGTAGAATGAGTAACGGTGAGGTTTATATTATGTATAGTTTTTTATTTTTAATTAGCCCTCTCGGTCGTTTACATGGTGAAATGGCGCCACCGTCTGGGTAAATCCGGTATTGCACAGCAGATATGATTTAAAAATTTTTTTTTACCCCTGCGCCCCTCCTACTTCGGATGTCACCGGCCGCCACTGGGTGTGTGTGGGGGTCAGGACCAGTGCTTTTAATGACACACATACCCAACATTATGTGACTCTATTCGGATGAGAAATGGAGTGTGTGTGGTGGTCAGGACCAGTGCTTTTAATCACACACATACCCAACATTATGTGGCTCTATTCGGATGAGAGATGGGGTGTGTGTGGGGGTCAGGACCAGTGCTTTTAATCACACACTTACCCAACAATATTAGCCTATTCCGCCCACTTTTTGAGACGTATATGTTCTCCTTGTCAAAGTGCAAACTGCAGACATACGCGCTACCCTGAGAACATGAAACCAGGGACCTACATCCTCCTTATCAGCCTCACACAACTTGCAGAGAGTTTGTCTTTGGGGAAATGATGTAAACTGAGGTAGGGGCTGAGGAGAGGAGGCAGACACAGTTTGTCACGTATCTGGGGTAACTACCGGAAGTAAGAGTACACTACCGACCACAAAACATCAGGTTTTTATTGACAGAAATCAAAAGATTACAACACATATCTAAATGGGGCATGCAGGTCAGGTCGTGAGATGTAAGGGTGACATGTACATATGGAGCAATAAGGTTTGTGTGTAAAGCAGAACAACAGAAACAAATATGAGGATCCACTGATGTATCAACCTCAGTGCCCAAGATGGCACGTCAGTACAATGAAGATCAAGGAACACTTCTGGAGATTTAGCAGAAAGCCAGAGGGGAACCGCTGTAGACAGACTATTGGAAGAGCAGCAGCAGAGAAAGATAGGATGAGGGGAAGCCACAAGCCTTTAAAGGCCTCATATTACATCATATTATATATTTTAGTATACCACCAGGTGTAAGTGTGAACCCCCACCATTAGAAAATAGTTTCAGCTTCATTCAGGGACCCCTTCCATTCAGTTAGAATTTGCGGACAGTTGTGTAGCATCAGCAGGTGTAACCCTATCATCCAATCTGATATAATGCGTGCAATAGCACGTGTTTAACATATAGAGGGAATAAGTAGTGCCACTAATGAATTATTCAAAATGTTCAGTGTACAGCACAACAAAAGGAATTTCTCTGCATATAACCCATCCTAGTATTAAGAGCAGCGGTCAGCTATTTATATAGCGCCCGGGGAGCAGTTAGGGTTAGGGTCTCAAGGACACCTTGACAGTTTTTTTGCTAGGAGAAGCCGGGGATCCAACCAGCAACCTTCCGGTTGTGAGGCAACTGTTCTACCACCTGCTCTTACAGGTGCAGTACGTTCAGACAACCAGCAGGTGGTGCCTTTAGGACCTGCCCTCACAGGAGCAGGGCCATCACAAGTAGAAGCCTATACGACATGCAGAAAAACAATTGGACATTTTACACTGAATGAATGAGACACATTAAAGTACACCCACTTACAAAGCCAACCCACTATCTAAATCATGCTGATTTAAACTCTGGGTTGTTTATTGATGGTGCTGTATAACTGGTCACTGTCCCTGAAAAGAAGAAGTGAAAAAGAGATAATGAGAAGTTAGGAACTTCAGTTTATGTTACACAGATTTAGAAATGTCCTCCTCAAAGTCTCCCTTGGGTTGATGAAGTCCCACACATAGTTGAAGTTTAATTTTGGTCTAGAATTATAAAGAGATGCTTACTCAGGGACAGCGTTGGGTCTTTTAATGTTGACCAAAGAGTAAAGGACCTGCTCTTTCTGATCTGATTGGACCTGGTTCTCTGAGCAGGAAGTGTAGATGGTGGCATAGTGAAGATCATCCTGCTCTTCTATTGGTTCTCTTTGTGCTGCAGCAGCTGAGCGATTGGTCAGAGTTGAGACGTTGCCATACACAGGAACAGGAAGTGACTGAGAGGACAGAAGAGTACATTTAGTCATCCAAATTGGACAAATGGCGCAACTTGTCCAGGAGTTTCTCACAACGCTTGTATGAGGCAGTAATCTCTTAAAATAGAACATAGCTTAATGATTTCTCTTTGAGCTCAGCTCTTGGCCATTATATCTGCATCGTCAGAAAAGTAACAGAGCCAGCTAAAGAACGACACGTTGTTGTTGCACATGTTGTTGTTTGGGGCGTGGCCTCCAGGTAGCTCCAATGTTTAGGGGCGTGGCCTCGGGGGGTAGCTCTACTGTTTGGGGGCGTGGCCTCGGGGTAGCTGCACTGTGTGTCTTAGTAATGGCTGTGTTAGTGAAAAATGGGTTCTTGTCGCTCACCTCCACCACGATATCTGGCCTTCCTCCCGGGACATGTGCTTTTCTGGAAGCGCTCTTTCTTCTGGTGAACAGAACATAAAGATAAAGAAGCAGCAGAAGAAATTAATGTCAAACACAAGAGAGGGAAAGAGAGGGAGAGAGAGAGAGAGAGAGAGAGAGAGAGAGAGAGAGAGAGAGAGAGAGAGAGAGAGAGAGAGAGAGAGAGAGAGAGAGAGAGAGAGAGAGAGAGAGAGAGAGAGAGAGAGAGAGAGAGAGAATAAGAATATCTCACCTCATCCAAAGGAAGAGCAGGAGGAGTATGGTGACCAGTAAGACAGCAACGGTTCCTACTAATATGTGATGATGATGATGATGATGATGTCTCTGGAAAGCAGTGATTCAACACTTGATTCATGTGAACTTACCATTAGAAGGATAAAAAATATCAGGACCAGAAGTAATGCAGTATTATGACCAAGAACTCCATATTTATAGGACAATGAAATGTAACACATCTCCAATTGATGAATACATATTATAAATGTGATACATGTTTAACCAGGGTGCTCACACAGCACCAAAGTTAATACAAGTGTCAACACTGGATTTCGGCCATGATTTTGCTGAGGTTTCATTCAAGAGTTTGGTTGCTCCTTTAAACAGTGATCTCTCTTAAAGGAAAAATTACCCGTCACATTAACGAACAACAAGGTGGAATTGTGACGTCCGATTGCATTATGAGCTTGGCAGTAATAATGTCCTCCAAGCTCAGGGGTGACATGAGTGATGGTGTAGTTCTGTCCTGATTGCGTCACTGAGTCTTCATGTTCCTTGAACCAGGTGTAGTCAGCTGCTGGGTTGGCATCACTGCTGCAGCTCAGAGTCACTGAGCTGCCCTCCTCTATGTCACCAGAGGGACTCACCTCCACCCAGGGGGTCCTTGGAGAGTCTGTTATGAACACAAATGATCAATGTTCCTCCTAAAGACATGAAACTGTACAGCACACACTACAGTAGAGTCAGTATGAGACAGAATACTGTCTCTACTAATACAGATTACTCTCTCTAACACAATACTACTGTGGTTCATGGTTTTTACAGGCATACAGAAATACATGAATACCAAAGGAACATTTTGCATGACCGGATATATCAAAGGTGTTTGCATATTAGACATCACTGATTAATATTCTTATTATTATTTATGATTGTTTTTGACAACTCACACTCGACATCTATGAATACCGAGTTAGAGCTGAGCTGTCCATATTTGTTGTGTGCTTCACAGCGGTACGCTCCTCTGTCTTTAGAGCTGACTGATGGGAAGGTATAACGTTGACGTGGTTCCCAGAGCAGAGGCTGGTTGTTCTTGAACCAGGTGTAGTCGGCTGCTGGGTTGGCATCACTGCTGCAGCTCAGAGTCACTGAACTGCCCTCCTTTATGTCCTCAGAGGGACTTGATAACACAGATGTGTGTTTAGGCCCGTCTAGAGGTCATTGGGAAAACATGATGTGTGAGGAATTATGATGGTTCATCTTCATGTGGACATGGTTGTGACTTTAACATCTGTGTTATGTTATTATACTGTGTTGTGTTTTACTCACATTTCACATCGAGGGAGATGGAGGAGGAGGACGTTTTCCCTAGCACATTCTTAGCTTCACAGAGATATTGTCCAGAGTGTGAAGACTGGATGGAACCAAAGACAAGCTGTTGTCTCTGGTTTATGTATCTGGAGTGGAGACTTATTAACCCTGTATTAACCTCGAACCAGGTGTAGTCAGCTGCTGGGTTGGCATCACTGCTGCAGCTCAGAGTCACTGAGCTGCCCTCCTTTATGTCACCAGAGGGACTCACCTCCACCCAGGGGGTCCTTGGAGAGTCTAGAAGTCATTGGGAAAACATGATGTACTTTTATATGAATGACAATGTAAAGAACACGTTTGAGAAGTGAACCGAATAAGGGATGAATTATGATGGTTCATCTTCATGTGGACATTGTGACTTTAACATCTGTGTTATGTTATTATACTGTGTTTTGTTTTACTCACATTTCACATCGAGGGAGATGGAGGAGGACGTTGTCCCTAGCACATTCTTAGCTTCACAGAGATATTGTCCAGAGTGTGAAGACTGGATGGAACCAAAGACAAGCTTTGTGTGGAGACTTATTAACCCTGTATTAACCTCGAACCAGGTGTAGTCAGCTGCTGGGTTGGCATCACTGCTGCAGCTCAGAGTCACTGAGCTGCCCTCCTTTATGTCACCAGAGGGACTCACCTCCACCCTGGGGGTCCTTGGAGAGTCTGTTATGAACACAAATGATCAATGTTCCTCCTAAAGACATGAAACTGTACAGCACACACTACAGTAGAGTCAGAATAAAACAGAATACTTTCTCTACTAATACAGATTACTCTCTCTAACACAATACTAATGTAGTTCATTGTTTTTTCCAGGCATACAGAAATACATGAATACCAGCGGAACATTTAGCAAGACCGGATATATCAAAGATGTTTATATATTTTATACAATTTTTATTAGTTAGTTGTTTTGTTTTCTTTAGCTTAGGTATTAGTATTTTTTGTGTGTGCATTTATTCCCCCTGTGTCAACTGTTGCACCTTAATTTCCCTCGGGATTAATAAAGTAATCTGAATCTGAATCTGAATCTGAATATTAGACATCACCGATTACACGAAACGCTAGAGCTAGAGTGAATGTAGAGTACGATCCCAACGTGGAGGGAGCCTTGAGACAACAAGGTGGAGAACCGTCCTCCTAACAGGACAGAGCCTTGTCACTTAGGAATGACTACTATGTCCAAGGGACTGTGAATGATGGCTGATTGGATGTTTAATTGGTCTCTTAAGGTGGAACTGAAACAAAATAGGGAGCAAAGGTCAATGTACGTATGTGTGTCCACTCGTAGTCACTAGTCAAGTCAAGTGAAGGCAATTTTTTTTTGTATAGCCCTTAATCACAGTTACAGTCTACAAAGGGCTTACTATGTATCGTACTATGCATCGTACTATAGTACAATTTCTTCCTAAGTGGATCACATGCTTTTAAACTTTTTCACTCTTTCACCACTAGGGTGCAGCCATGATGGATTTACACACAAACTGAGTCACCAGAGTGACTTCTGACAGGACACAGTCTGAGTCACCAGAGTGACTGCTGACAGGACACAGTCTGAGTCACCAGAGTGACTGCTGACAGAGGCATGGAATCATCAGAGGACAAAGATCTTCACCCCAGGGTGCATTACACCAAGTTGTGTGCTTCTGTTTCTCTTCAATCTGAAACGGTTAAGGTACCAGTACCCTTAATTACGGGTAGCCTGAGGCCAATGCCGTTTGAGACCATTCATACTAAATCGACATTCTTTACCCTAAAGGTCCATTACATCTGGCCTCATGTCAGTATATTGTGGAGTTGACTTACACACTGGAAGAGAGGGAAGATCCTCGTATCCTCCAACAGCACACCAATAGCTTTCTTTAGAGTTAATCTCGCCACTGTAGTACATTCCAGTATTTATATACTGGCTACTCCTGTACCAGAGGTAGTCAGGACTAGCAGTTAGAGCACACATACTGTGACATTTAAGCTCTTGATGGGGAGGATTGGTCTGGGGATAAGGAATGGGCACCTGGACCTGGAGATCTGGGTCAGAGAACAAATGAAGTCAAAGATCATTCAGATTACACACAGATACATACAGACACATACACACATATACACACATATACACACACACAGAAACACACACACACACACATACTTATGCACGCACACACACACAGATACACACACACACACGTTTTGCAATAGACGTGTTAATAATAAGTTAGTTACCGGTCACAGTTAATGTCACTCCAGGGCTACCAGTATATCTCCCTTTCGTTTGGTTTGTTGTGAACCTAAACTTGTACACAGCAGAGTCACTCTGTGTCAGGTGTTTGATACTCAGGGTACACACCTCACAGCTCGACCAGACAGACCAACAGCTTGTCTCCACACAGCTGTATTCAACACGATCTGTATAGTCTTTATCTTGTTTCAGATCAATCGGCTGATTGCTGCGTTTTTTAGTAAACCACAGTCTTTCCATCACTTTGGTCTGGATATTCTTAATATATTGAGGGTATTCAAAGGAGCTTGTGATGTTAACCGTTGATCCTCTTAATGCGCAGATATTACTAGATGTGTAGGTGACATTCCAGCCATCATAACCGTGTAGCGCTGTAAAAAACAAACACATCTCATTGAGAATAAACAAGACACTTTCTCAGTCAAGACACAACAAGCAGTCAGCTGATGGAGTGGATGATCACAAGATACATAAAGAGGATGGAGGATGTTGGGTGGAGCTGGAAACGACAGATGCGGACCACTGAGCTGTGAGAGGAATGAGTGATAGAGACAGTTATATAGCTAGTGATATAGAGAGATAGTAATATAGCTAGTGATATAGATTATGATAGTGATAGAGATAGTGACAGAGGTAGAAATAGAGATAAGAGATAGTGATGCAGCTAGTGATGGAGATAGTGATAGACATAGTGATAAAGATAGCAACTGATACAAATAGTGATATACTTTTAATAGGAATTAAATCAACCCATCAATGTTGTATAGATTTAACAGAAGTTAAATAGCAACCAGGAAATGGCCAACACATCTGTTTTGTCATCTCAAATGCAACATAATGTAATGCAATGTAAACTATTATAATGAGCAGAATATTGTTCTCTGAAACAATTAGAACACAACTTTGACTATAGAGGCTGAAGTAATTGTTCTATTTGTTTGGTCTTCTAAACCAAACACAGCTGTCGAGGTCCATTCTGTAGATGTCACATCTAGTTACAACACTGTTGTTTCACCCTCTCCTCAGCCTCAGTTGCTTGCATGTCATGTTACAGATTGAACCAGTTCAACTAAATGTTCACAGTGTAAGTGTACCAACCTGGTACTGACAGAAGGAAAGCTAGAAGTCCTCTGGCTGCTGATCTAAGATTCATAGCTTGTTTCTCTCAGTGTGTTGTTCAGAGATCTCTTCAACAACACATGCAGGTCAAAACTAAAAACATAAAAAGGAGAAAAACATAATATTTTCACTGAGATAAGCATAATATTATTATTATACTTTTTAATGATTCTCTATAACGTCAGTTGGTTATTGAACATATGTTTGTATGTTACCCAATACAATTAAAGTTAAGACTTACTGTAAGGAGGAAGCTGCTGTTGCAGAAAGTGTCTGTGGTAACTGGTTAACCTTTTGTCCATGTTGACTTCCTCTTGGTGCTGGTGGTCCACCGGTGCCTAGTGTGCACCACAGCTTGATTGGTTGAATGTCTTACTATAGGCTGTACCAACACAGCACTCAAGTTCCATACACGCCACTACTGCAAGTTGTGAATACTATTTGATATTCTCATCATGTATCAAACTCCTTAGTCAACAGTTTTTAAGCAGAATCACCACCTAACCTGGTCTATTAACAGAGATGGAAAATGGATATGTAATAGTATGTATAAAAACAGGTATAACAGAACGTATAGAGTATGTATGCAATATGTGCAGAATTAAAGGTATATATATGCAGGTAATTAAACACATCCATGTGAAATGAATGAAGGTATTTTCATTCATTCATATTTACAACATTCCGAGTACAGTCATTTCAGGTTCAGTAGGTTCAGAAATATAAAAGTGGATTGACTCTCCATTATATTGGGCATCATACTTCATAACTGTTATCAACATCTTCTTTCAGGATCTCATCCAAGGTGTAGATGAAGACCAAAATATAAAAAATAGCTTTTAAAGTATACAAGTGAAATGAACGCCTTTATCGTAACCTATTTCTGTGTGTGTGTGTGTGTGTGTGTGTGTGTGTGTGTGTGTGTGTGTGTGTGTGTGTGTGTGTGCGCGTGTGTGCATGTGTGTGTGTGCTGTAGAGCCTCAGCGTAAAGCAGGTCCACACCAGCAGCCACAAAGCCTGACACTAAGGATTCCTGTTTAATACAATGGATTTAATATAACTTATAGAGTGAGTGCTCTCATTGGCAATGAAATACTAACGTATGGGCGTTCAAGATCAAATAGTGGAACCAGAGGAACATAACCTATTGAAGAGCAAGTAGTGGAACCAGAGGAACATAACCCATTTAAGATCGAATAGTGGAACCAGAGGAACCATTCATGGATATGTTATCAAACCACTTAGGAATAGAAGTCATTGTTGAACAGCAGGCGAATAAATCATACATCATAACTGGAGTCTGATACCTGATTTCCAGCCCTCATTATTAGTATGTAGAGCTCTTTGGCATATTTACCCTTGTTTAAACATTGAAATACATGCCAAAACCCCGCTCTGAGCAAGCTGGCCAGAACATATCTGTGTACCCCTGCAACCAACTCATAACCAGTGTTTTGATACGTTAAGAATCTATGTGGATGTGTTTGTTCCTCATAACTTGTGTATTAACACATTTTTAAAAATAGAATGTGTGTCATCTTCTTTATAAAGTCTTGAAAGCCACAGCTAGGAGTTGAGTCGTTCCCCACATATGAAGATTGTCACGACCCAGCCCAGTTCCTCTTCCTAGTTCTCAGTTAGTTTTTGTTTGTTATACAATATTTTTTGTATTGGCCATTTGCAACAAGTATAATGGGATGCTTACTCCCCCCCCCGCAGTATGAATTTCTAAAACAATAATATAAAAATACTATACACAATAAAAATGAACTTAAGAAAAACAATAAAGTTACTGATGGATGATATGTAAATGTTGAATTGTGCAAAAATATTATAAATAAGTGCCAGTAGTAGCATCATGAATACAGTGCATTACAGTGCAGAAGAGTGCAGTAACTGTAATGAGTCCAGAAAGTCCAGCAAAGTATGATAGTGTAATGTTAATGACAATGGTATGATAGTGGCAGCACTCCTAGCATTTCAGTAGGTGCACTGCCTGTGGATAAAAACTATCCTTAAACCTGGTAGTCCTTGTATGGATGCTACGAAAACGGCGACCAGACGGTGGTTGCAGTCCTTAGTGATGGAGATGGCCTTCTTCCGACTTCTGGTCCTAAAGATCTCCTCCTGATGGTCTTTTCTGCTGTCCTCACAACCCTCTGGCTGGCTTTCTTGTTTTGTGCAGTGGTATTGCTGTACCACACAGTGACGCCACTCGTCAGGACGCTCTCTACAGTGCCACAGTAAAAGTTCTCTAGCCACCGTTGTCCTATTCCGCTTTTCCTGAGGCACCACAAGGTATAGAGGCACCGGGGTGCCTTCCTCAGCATGACCTCCTTGTTGCGGGTCCACACCAGATCGTCAGAAATCTGTTGCCCTAGGAAACGGAAGCAGCTGACGACTTCTACCGGTGTCCCGGTGATACTCATTGAGTCTTGTTACTTTGGTATTTTTGAGTAACGGCACAATGGTTGTCTCTTTGAAGCATGGATCATAAACCACTCAGAGCAAGCAGTGGAACCCATTCATGGATATGTGTTTATCAAAACCATTTGAGGAATAGAAGTCATTGTTGAACAGCAGGCAAAGTAATCATAACTTGAGTCGGTTACCTGAAATTAGCCCTGAGTATTAGTAAGAAGAGCTCTTTGGCATATTTACCCTTGTTTAAACATTGAAATACATGCCAATGCCCCACTCTGAGCAAGCTGGCCAGAACATATCTGTGTACCCCTGCAACCAGCTCACAACCAGTGTTGTGATACGTTATGAATCTATTTGGATGTGTTTGTTCCTCATAACTTGTGTATTTACACATGTTTAAGAATATGTTAATAATATCGACATCCCAATATTTGTGAACAATACCACAATACCATATTTGGTCAATATCGTGCACTAGGCGTAGGGTGCCTATAGAGTCTACACGTGTGTGTGTGTGTGTGTGTGTGTGTGTGTATTTCTTACGCAGGCAACCACTGAGTTAAACACGCATCAGGTTATGTGTCACGGTTACGGTGGTTGACAGGGGGCGTGGCCAGGCCGCGTGCACTGGTGGCGCACACACACGCACCTGTCAACTATTACCGTGGCTGATTGCCAATTATCTCACCTGGGGCTATTTATACCGCGGCGTCATTTGGAGACGTCGCTCGTTCGTACTTCGTGTAACCCTTGATGTACGCTACTAGTCCCCAGGTGAAACTCTTCCCTGGTCCCGATCGTCCGGCTGCCTACTACCCGTTCGGTACTACGCACCTCGACCTCCCGGTATTTCGACCCTTCGCCTGTCCCTGATCTTCTACCTGTCTACTACCTGTCGGTACTCCGCTGACTCGACCTCCCGGTATCCAGACACCTCGCCCGTCCCTGACCACTCGCCTGTCTACTACCTGTCGGTACTACGAACCTCGACCTCCCGGTATTTCGACCCCTGTCATTGACCATCCCATGTGCATGCTGTTGTACAATAAATCAACTGTTCTCCCCTCTCTGGTCTGTTGTCTGCGTTCGGGGTCCAACCTACACCCTCCATTGTGACATTATGGGCCCAGACAAGAATACAAAGAAAAAGTTCACAAGACAAAAATACGAAGAAGAAGTTTGCGCGAGGCAAATAGCAAACGAAAAGTTAACAAAAATGTTAGCTTAGCAAGTCAAGTTTAGCTAGCGACGAGCAACGAGCGGTATGTGGTCTCAGCTTATATTCAACAGAGGTGAAAGAAAGTATGGACTCTGGGAGACAAGGTTTCTGGGGCACCTACACACTTTAAAGCTAAAAGAGACCATTTTAACCGGACCAGCCGATTACAGCGCAGAGGAGTTGGTGGCTAGACGACAAGAGTTTGTCACGTTGGTCATGCACGAACCATCAGAAGACAGCAGAGGAGCCCTGAAAATTCTGAGAGAAAATTATGCAGGGAGAGGAAAGCCCCGCATAATAAGACTAAATGCCGCGCTGACCACGCTTTGTTTTGCAAGTAACGAAAGCGTAACTGACTACAGGATAAGAGCGGAGACCATCATTACGGCACTAAGAGATGCGGGTGAAGTAATGAGCGACGGACTGACCGTGGCTATGATTCTAAACAGGCTACCGGACTCCTTTAAGGTGATAGTCATACACCAGAAGGAAGATCAAGTAACGTTCATAGACTTTAAGAGAAGACTGCAAAACTATGAGCAGTCTGAAAAGATGAATACAGCAGAGTCATCAGACAACGTAATGAAAATGTATGCGAGACTAGGCCGGGACCCGCAAGACAAATGCTGATGATCTAAAAAGCGAGGACCCCAGTATGGTGTGCTTCAAGTGCGGCACAAAAGGTCACAGGGCAAAAGCATGTTGACGAAACACATGGTGTAAAAACTGCAAGAGCAACACACACCAGGACTCTACGTGCAGGCTCTATGTGCAGGCGGAAAGATAAACAGGATGGTGTCCGGAAAAAAGGCATCCATGAGTATGGCAAATTATACTACCTTCATACAGTTGATGAAAATGTGGATAAATGTAATGGTTGCCATGACATGCAAACCTGGCATGACATTTTCAGTCATTTCAATTACGAAAATGTGCAAAAATGAAAAGAAGTTGTAGAAGGAAATAAAAGGCATGGCCATCAGACCAGTCCAGTTATGTGAAACATGTACACAAGGCAAGTTTACCCAGACCAGAAACAGAGACCCAGATAGGAGAGCAGAGAAGCCCCTACAGCTAGTGTATACTGACCTAGCCGGTCCTATGCAAACCGAGTCCATAGATGGACATAGATATGCACAGTAGTTCACAGATGATTACTCTTGTGCTGTATTCATATATTTCCTTAAATCCACAAGTGACACAATAGAGGCTACTGAAAAGTTCCTAGTAAACATAGCTCCATATGGAGAAGTAAAATGTATCCGTTCAGATAATGTAACAGAGTTTACAAGCAGGGGTTTTCAGGCACTGTTAAACAAGGATTAGACACGAAACATTGGCGCCTTATTCGCCTTACCAAAATGGCACAGCAGAAAGAGGCTGGCGAAAACTTTTTCAAATGGGCGTTACCTAATAGGCTGTGAAATCATGCAGTCCAGACAGCAGCCCATGTAAGGAATAGGTGCTACAGCAGATGCACAAAACAGACACCATACCAAATGTTAACTGACAGGAAGCCAAATGTGTCTAAAAAGTTTGGATCTGAGTTGTCACGGTTACGGTGGGTGACAGGGGGCGTGGCCAAGGCACAGGCTTTAGTGGCGCACCCACGCACCTGTCGGCAATTGCTGATTATGATAATCACCGCACCTGGGTGTATATATACCCTGGCGTCCTTTTACCCCTTTGCTAGATCGTATGTCGTTCTCCCTCGATGACACCGTACCAGCCCTCCGGTAATTATACTTGCCTGTCTACTACCTGTCGCTACTTCGACCTCCTGGTATCCAGACCCCTCGCCCGTCCCGGACCACTCGCCTGTCTACTACCTGTCGGTACTCCGCTGATCTACCTCCCGGTATCCAGACCCCTCGCCCGTCCCGGACCACTCGCCTGTCTACTACCAGTCGGTACTCCGCTGATCTTCCTCCCGGTATCCAGACCCCTCGCCCGTCCCGGACCACTCGCCTGTCTACTACCAGTCGGTACTCCGCTGATCTACCTCCCGGTATCCAGACCCCTCGCCCATCCCGGACCACTCGCCTGTCTACTACCTGTCGGTACTCCGCTGATCGACCTCCCGGTATCCAGACCCCTCGCCCGTCCCGGACCACTCGCCTGTCTACTACCTGTCGGTACTCCGCTGATCGACCTCCCGGTATCCAGACCCCTCGCCGTCCCGGACCACTCGCCTGTCTACTACCTGTCGGTACTCCGCTGATCGACCTCCCGGTATCCAGACCCCTCGCCCGTCCCGGACCACTCGCCTGTCTACTACCTGTCGGTACTCCGCTGATCGACCTCCCGGTATCCAGACCCCTCGCCCGTCCCGGACCACTCGCCTGTCTACTACCTGTCGGTACTCCGCTGATCGACCTCCCGGTATCCAGACCCCTCGCCGTCCCGGACCACTCGCCTGTCTACTACCTGTCGGTACTCCGCTGATCGACCTCCCGGTATCCAGACCCCTCGCCCGTCCCGGACCACTCGCCTGTCTACTACCTGTCGGTACTCCGCTGATCGACCTCCCGGTATCCAGACCCCTCGCCCGTCCCGGACCACTCGCCTGTCTACTACCTGTCGGTACTCCGCTGATCGACTTCCCGGTATCCAGACCGGTCTGTTCCCGACCGTTCTACTATTGTGCTTACGCAATAAAGCCTCACGTTACCGCTTCACTGTGTATTTGGTCTGCGTTCTGGGTCCTACCAACACTACACCCTGACATGAGTGCTTCACATACAGACAAGAGGGGAAGATTGACTCTAGGTGTGACCAAGGTGTTTTCGTAGGCTATGACAAAAACAGCCCAGCTTACTTAGTGTACTACCCAAACGAAGCGAGGGTTATGAAACACAGGTTGGTAAAATGTATGACCAACACAGCTAAGTCACAAAAAACACAAACACAAGAAGAGAAGAGAATACTGCCAAAGCGTAGAAAATGTACAGGAGCAAAGCGTACAGGGTCAAGGTGTTCAAGTGTTTCTGAGACCATACCTGAACAGACTGACCAATTACAGCCGGGTATGTCCTACAGTGAAACGGGGACTAAAAGGAACCCACCTAGAAGCAAGAAAAAGCCACCTTACCTTGAAGACTGAGGATAAACTGCAAACATGCGTAGACTTTTGTTACAGAGCCATATGTGATATCCCTCAAACCTACCAGGACGCTATGACGTCAGTGGAAAAATGCCATGGATGAGGAAATACAGTCATTAGAGGAAAACAAGACATTTACCCTCAACTTGCCACACGTAATAAGGCCAGTGGGGGTAGATGGGTCTATGCTGTAAGAAATTACATTGACGGATCAGACAGATTCAAGCCAAGATTTGTGGCAAAAGACTACAGTCATAAAAAGGGGACTGACTATGAGGAGACATTCTCACCCACAGCCGATATGACAAGCGTGAGAGTGGTCATGCAAAAAGTGGCACAAGAGAATCTAATTCTACACCAAATGGACGTCAAGACAGCTTATCTGCATGCACTGATAGACTGTGAAATATATGTAGAGCAACCAGAAGGTTATGAGAAGAAGACAAATACAGGTGAAAATCTAGTTTGTAAGCTACAGAAATCATTGTATGGTTTGAAGCAGTCAGGCAGGATGTGGAACACAATGTTACATACATGCCTAAGTGAAGAGGATTTTGTGCAAAATCCTGCTGACCACTGTGTGTATTCAAAAGAGAAACATGGTGAAAAGGTCATCATAATCATATCGGTTGACAATCTGATAATTGTAGCCAGTAATGAGAAAGTACTGAAAGATGTCAAAGAATGCTTACTGCTAAGTTTAAAAAGAAATACTTCCTGGGTATTGACTTTGATCAGACAGAAGGTTGTATAAAAATGACACAAAGAAGGTATGTAAACTAAATACAACAGAGGTTTGACATGCAAGACTGCAAACCAAGAGAAACCCCCTGTGAGCAAAAGCTAGAGTTCACTGAAAATGCTGTAAAAATGAAAGAACCCAAAATGTACAGGGAGGCAGTAGGGAGCTTGATCTATTTATCCACTTGCACTAGACCTGTTTTGGGCTTGGTAGTGAGTTAGCTGTCTCAATACTTTGCTGAGCCAACAGAGGAACACTGGCTCACAGTAAAACATGTACTCAGATACCTAAAAGGGACAACAGAAAAAGAGTTATGCTGCAGGAGAAGTGACAAAGAAAAGCTAGGCCTACGCGTATACACAGATGCTGATTGGGCAGCTGACGTGACAGACAGGCGCAGCACAACAGGGTACTGTCAGTCTAAGTGAGAGCAGTTATTTGATCTTGTGGAAGTCAAGAAAACAGCCAACCGTGGCTCTTTCCACATGTGAAGCAGAATACATGTCAATGGCTTCAGCCATGCAAGAAAATATCTAAGATCTACTTAGAACAATTACTCGAAGGTATTGACAAATATCAATATGCACAGACAAAAGTATATAATCAGGGTACCACAGCTCTAGCCAAGAACCCAGTGAGCAGGCAGAGATGCAAGCACATTGACATAAGATATCATTTCATAAGTGAAATTGTGAATGGAGGAAAAGTGATGTTGGAGTATTGTCCTACTTAGCAAATGATTGCAGATATGTTAACAAAACCTGTAACCAAGTTCAAGTGACAGAAATTTGCCATAGATATGTTTGGTACTTAAAGGGTATAGGCATAAGGGAAAAAGTGTTATCGTTTTGTTGTTTTTGATGTGGAGAACACAGTAGACTAAGATTGAGTGGGGGTGTAGAGTATTTACATTTATGTTGTACCAGTTACGTCCGTACTGTCACAGTTTTGCATTCCTGTTTCCTCGCTCCCACTGCACACTACCGGATAGCCACCCGCAGCTGCAGCGCATCACAATTAACCATGCTATTTACGCCTACCCCGCACACTCACACTTTTTATCGAGATTATCACACATACACACTCTGATTCTCGAAAAGCCTCACGTCACGTATCACGTCTTATGTTATGTTTTTGGATCTACCGTGTTTTTGACCATTGCTTGTGTAGCAGGAACACTGGGATCAGGTAACTGTCCCACACTCATCTCTAGGCCCTGAACTCACCATCACCTAAAGTAGGTCAACTCCTCCCCCAGAGCCAACCCCTAAGTAACTCAGGGGTATTTAAGGCACCTGTGGCATCATGGCAGCCATTGGTTTGTTTGTTGCCTGACTGTGGCCTCGGGGGTGGCTCAACTTTTTGGGGGTGTGGCCTTGGGGTAGCTCCACTGTGTGTCTTAGTAATGGCTGACCTAAGCTAAAAACTAAATAACAACTAACTAAATAAAACTACTATAAACAAAATATAACTAAATAACTCTAAATTAATCTAAGTGTATTGATAGATGAGTAGATGAATTGCACAATTTACAGTATTATTACAGTAATACTTAGGTATATACAATACACAACAATACGTATAGTGCAAATTGGCAGTAATAATATATTAACAAATAACTCAGATGAATACTGAAAAAGTGAAAAGTGAAAAGTGAAATAGAATTTACAGTGAAATGATTTACAGTGCGTTGACCAAAAAAAAAATAATAATAATAGTGCGTTGGCCTCAGGTCACTGAGTCTCCACTGTCCCTCTCACGACCCGAGGTAGATGAATTAAAGAGTCTGATGGCGTTCTGTGGCGTTCTGTGGTGCACCTGGGTGGAATGAGTCTGTTGCTAAAGGTGCTTCTATAGGAGGTCAGCACCTGATGGAGAGGGTGAGAGTTGTTGTCAAGGATACTACGCAGCTTGCGCAGCATCCTTCTCTCAGACACCACCAACAAGGAGTCCAACTGGACCCCCAGGACAGCGCCAGCCTTCCTGACAAACCTGCTGATCTTGTTGGCATCTGCTGACCTCAACCTGCTTCCCCAGCACACGACGCCGGAGAAGATGGCACTGGCTACCACCGACTGGTAGAACATATTTAGCATCTTGTTACAAACGTTGAAGGACCGGAGCCTCCGCAGGAAGTAGAGACGGCTCTGGCCCTTCTTGTAAACAGCCTCAGAGTTCTTGGCCCAGACCAGTTTGTTGTCCAGATGAACTCCCAGGTTTATCCCATTTATATTCCTGAACAACTTCAGCGGACACACCCTTGATGGAAATGGGTGTGGGGGTAGATTTCCTCCTGCGGAAGTCCACCACCATCTCCATCGTCTTGTCAGTGAGCTTCATGTGGTTAAGCTCACACCACTCAACGAAGGAGTCCACGACGCCCCTGTACTCCTCATCGTTTCCCTCGCTGACACAACCAACAACTGCAGAGTCGTCCGAGAACTTCTGCAGATGGCAGGACACAGAGTCTGAGGTGTAAAGGGTGAACAGGAATGGGGAAAGAACCGTTCCCTGTGGAGCACCAGTGCTGCTGACTACAGTGTCAGACACACAGTCCTGCAGTCTGACAAACTGTGGACGACCCATCAAATAGTCAGTAATCCATTTTTGTATAGCCCTTAATCCCAGTTACAGATTACAAAGGGCTTGCTATGTATCGTACTATGCATTGTACTATGGTACGATGTCTTCCTAAGTGGATCACATCCACTTAGGGATCCATGAGGGATCTGCACACAAACTGAGACACCAGAGTGACTGCTGACAGGACAAAGGCTGAGTCCCCAGAGTGACTGCTGACAGAGGCATGGAATCATCAGAGAACAAAGATCTTCACCCCAGGGTACATTACATTACTTCTGATTCTATTCAATCGGAAACGGTTCCAGTATCGGTACCAGTACCCTAAATTACTGGTGGCCTGAGGCTTGAGAGAGCCAAGGCAGTTTGAGTCCATTCATTCTAAATCTACATTCTTTACCCTAAAGGTCCATTATATCTGGTGTAATTTCAGTATATTGTGGAGTTGACTTACGCACTGAAAGAGAGGAAAGATGCTGGTATCCTCCAACAGCACACCAATAGCTTTCTATAGAGTTCATTTTGCCCCTGTAGTACATTACAGTATGTATATACTGGCTACTCCTGTACCAGAGGTAGTCAGGACTAGCAGTTACAGAACACATACTGTGACATTTAAGCTGTTGATGGGGAGGATTGGTCTGGGGATAAGGAATGGACACCTGGACCTGGAGATCTGGGTCAGAGAACAAATGTAGTCAAAGATCATTGAGATTACAAACAGATACATACAGACACATACACACATATACATATACACACACACACACACACACACACACACACACACACACACACACACACACATAAATACACACACAGATACATACACAGATACACACACACACAAGCATGCACACACACACACACACACACACACACACAAACACACACACACACACACACACACACACACACGTTATGCAATAGACGTGTTAATAATAAGTTACTTACCGGTCACAGTTAATGTCCCTAAACTTGTACACAGCAGAGTCATTCTGTGTCAGGTTTTTGATACTCAGGATACACACTTCCACAACTCGAGGCATACAGACAGCTTGTCTCCACACAGCTGTATTCAACACAATCTGTATAGTCTTCATCTTGTTTCAGATCAAACGGCTGATTGCTGGGTGCTTTAGTGAACCACAGACTTTCCTCCACTGTGGTACGGAAATTAAATTTTTTGTGTAGGTGACTGTCCAGCTATCATAACCGTGAAGCGCTGTAAAAAACAAACACATCTCATTGAGAATAAACAAGACACTTTCTCAGTCAAGACACAACAAGCAGTCAGCTGATGGAGTGGATGATCACAAGATACATAAAGAGGATGGAGGATGTTGGGTGTAGCTGGAAACTACAGATGCTGACCACTTAGCTGTGAGAGGAATGAGTGATAGAGATAGTGATATAGAGAGATAGAGATAGTGATAGTGATAGTTATTAGAGATAGTGATAGACTTTGATAGACATAGAGATACAGCTAGTTAAAGTGATAGGGATAGTTAAAAAGATAGTGATAGAGAAAGTGATAGAGATAGTGATAGAGACAGTGATATAGCTAGTGATATAGGGAGATAGTGATATAGCTACACTGCAAAAAATAGGGGTCTTCAAACAAGATAAAAACACTAAAACTAAGGGAAAAGGTACTCAAAACAAGTGAAAAAATCTGTCCATGCAGCAAGATAATTTGACTTGGCAAGATTTCTTAAATTAAGATTGTTAAATCTAGAAACAAGTATTCCTACAAAGGTATTTGGAAGGCTTAAAATAAGACAAATATGCTCATTATAAAATGAAATGACTTCATATTTAACCTTTTCTAGCCCTAAATGAAGTGAAATATACTAAAAATACAATGTAAATGCTGGTTTTAAGATGAAATTGCTAAAAAAAGTTAAATTTTAGAACCTCTTAATACATGTAATATACTGAATACAAGCGTAAAATACTGATTTTAAGTTTAAATATCTTGAAGAGCAACTTTTTACAACCTCAAAATGAGGGAAACATACTGAATACAAGCAATTACATTTTTTCTTTTAGCAAATTCAGATCAATATTAGTTGGGGTAAATATTGAATGTAGAGTAAAATATTTCAAAATGACTTAACTCAAGATCCATGATTATCTTGAAACAAGGCTGTCTACCTTAAAACCCAAGCCGGTCTTCAATATACATATTACATAAAAAACAACCAGAATGACTTGTAAACATGTTCAACATTTATTATTGAAACTCAATGGGTTAGAGTTGCTATGCAGTCTTGAAATCTTTCTTTACAGCACAAACATTTGAATACCATAAAAACAAAAAAATTCTCAGCCCTTATGAAGCAGCATTTTCGAACATTGTATCCTGAAATACAGGCTTTTTCAACGGACAACTATAACATTGCACTACTTGTCAAAGAAGGATTTCCATTCCGCCATTGCTTTTTTATATGCACTAGTGGCATCTTTATCATGGAGGGTGTCGCCAATGACCTCCGTTTGAATAACAGAGAGCAGGGTTGCGACACATTTGGGGTATGTTAAGTGCAATGTATAATAGTACGCCATCAACACCAACATCCCTTCTGAAAAATCTTCCTGCTTGAGGGTGGTCACAGGTATGTTACCCACAGCCACGATGGTGGTTGAGCCATCAAAGAGCAGAACTGGGGAGCAGAGAGGACGCTTCTGCAGGTAGAGACCAGGGTCTTCGTTTGACTGGAACAGAAAAGAGAACAATGTGCAGAGAGAGAAGAAAGAAAAATGTTAAGCATCATGCAACCATTGGCTTGAATCCCCAAATGAAATTCCTGTATAAAAACCTTGCAGATTCTAAGAAAATCATTATTACTTTACAATAGGGGAGGGAGGAATGCAGTAAGTATGATTCCTACAACTTTTAAGTTCATACATGTCTTTCTGTATTTCATCATAATTATTACGATTATGGCCTAGAGACTGCAATTTTTGCGCAGCTCAGCAGTTTTCCAAGTGTCAAAATCAGCTGACATCGCTGGGTAACAGACATTCTGTCAGTTGCCATTGACAGCGGTCATAGAACTGTTATAGAACACCACATCTGTTACACATATATATATATATACACACATACACATATATATATACACATATACACATATATACACATATACACATATATATATACACATATATATATACACACATATATATACACACACATATATATACACATATATATACACACACATATATATACACACACATATACACATATATATATATATATACACACACATATACACATATATATACACATATATATACACACATATATATATACACACACATATATATATACACATATATATATACACATACATATATATATACACATACACATATATATATATATACACATATATATATCGAAGCATTTGCTGACAATCGAGGTGAGGGCTACAGGTCTATAGTCATTCAGGCATGTTACCTTGGGTTGTTTAGGGACAGGCACGATGGTGGACATCTTGAAGACCGCGGGGACAACAGCCTGGGACAGGGAGAGGTTGAAGATGTCTACAAAGACTCCTGCCAACTGGTCTGCGCATGCTCTGAGGACGTGGCCCGAGATGTCGTCGGGGCCTGCCGCCTTACGGATGTTCAGCCGCTTGAAGGTGTGGCGCACATCTGCCTCCGAGATGCTCAGCAGGCTGGTCTCCTCAGGCGGCGCTGGCTTCGGCGGGTTGCCATTCACGTTGAACCGAGCAAAAAAAGTATTTAGCTCTCCTGGGAGGGAGGTAGAGGAGTTCTCTACACAACTGGTTCTCCCTCTGAAGTTCGTTTTCGTCTGCAGCCCCTGCCACATACCCCTCACGTCGTGGCTCTTGAATTTATCTTCCACTCTGTCCTTGTACTCCCGCTTGGCAGTGACGATGGTCTTGCGGAGGTCGTAACGGGCTCTCGTATATTCCTCCGTATTCCCGGAGCCAAAGGCGGCGTTACGCGCATGTAGGGCAGCGCGAACATCGCCGTTAATCCACGGTTTCTGGTTGGGATATATCCGAACCGACTTGGTCGGAACAACGTCATCTATGCACTTCTTGATGAACCCGGTGACCGACGACACGTACTCGTTGATGTTATTGTCCGAGGCAACGCGGACAGCACAATCAAAACAATCCCGCAGCATAGAGTCCGATTGGTCCGACCAGCATTGGACCTCCCTCACAGCGATCGGTTGCTGCTTCAGTCTCTGCCTATAGGCGGGGAGTAGCTGGATAGAGCGGTGGTCTGATTTGCCAAACGGTGGGCGGAGGAGGGCCTTGTAGCCATCACGGAAGGGGGTGTAGCAGTGGTCGAGGATCCGCTCGCCCCGTGTGTTGCTCGTTATGTGTTGGTAGAACTTCGGGTGAACCTTCTTCAGGTTCGCCTTGTTGAATTCCCCCGCCACGATGAGAGCAGCCTAGGGGTGTGCCGACTCCTGTTCGCTGATAGCCCCGCGATCTTTACCGGAGAGAGCATTTGTTCTGTCCGCCCGGTGGACGTCGGCTCGATAGCTGCGTCGGTAACCCCCTCCGACATCCATGTCTCCGTCAGGCAGATGATACAATTGTCCGGTGGAATTGAATACGAGCCTGTAGCTCGCTTAACTTATTGTCCAGAGACTGTACATTAGCCAGTAGAATGGTGGGTAGTGGGGGGCGATCGGATCGACATCTCAGCCTGAATAGCACGCCGGATCGCTTCCCTCGCTTCCTCCGGCGACGCTTGCGTGTAATCGTGCCCAAGATGGTCGGAGATAATCTAGCTGTGACTTTGGGCAGGACGATGGAGTCGAAAGAATGAAAAAACTCCGGTAGGCGGCGAGCGACTGTCGATCTGATCTCCAGAAGTGTGCAAAAGTTATAAATGAACGTGTTGCTAACTTCCTGAACTAAAATAGAATAAATAACAAAAATCTGCGTCGTCGTGCGGGAGCTCACGACACAGCAGCCATCTCGTAGGGCGCCATACTCCAACGCCATACACCAACCTTCATCGTCCTGAAGGTTCGGCGGGGAAGGTTTGGTGGGTGTTCAAGTTGTTGGTCGGCTCATGGTCCCTTTCAAAGCAAGCGGAAAACTTGTTAAGCTCATCTTGTAGGTTAGGTTTGTTGTTGGTGACTGCCCCTAAGCTCCCCTTGAAGTTGGAGAGGAACCTCAGACCTTGCCACATGCGTCTGGTGTCAGAGCCCCCGAACAGTGATTCCAATTTGTTTTTATAATACAATTTATTCCTTATCCAAAACTCTTGAACGTGCTGTCTTTAACCAATTGTCCTTGTATCTCCACCAGAACTGCACGCAAGTGGAAACACGCATTGCCGTGTGCTTAGCATACATCTCAAAGTGGATGTCGATGCACCACCTAAAGCTCAACCTGGACAAGACTGAGCTAGTATTCTTCCCGGTAAAGGGCTGTCCGCACCGAGACCTGGCTGTCACCATTGATGATGCTGTGGTGACACCTACTCGGACCGCAAGGAATCTGGGTGTGACCCTGGACGACCAACTGTCGTTCTCGGCAAACATTGCTTTGGTGACACACTCCTGCAGATTCGTCCTCTTCAACATCAGGAGGATTCAGCCTTTTCTCCCTGAAAAGGCTGCGCAGGTGCTCATCCAGGCTCATCTCCTGGCTGGACTACTGCAACTCCCTCCTTGCTGGCGCCCCGGCATTTGCCATCAGGCCCCTGGAGCTCATTCAGAAAGCTGCAGATCGCCTAGTGTTCAACCATCCCAAGTACTCCCACACATCTACCCTCCTTCGGACACTACACTGGCTACCTGTAGCTGCTCGCATCCAGTTCAAGACCTTGGAGCTAGCCTACATGGCAGTAAAAGGTACTGCTCCATCATACCTCCAGGCAATGGTCAAGGCCTACATCCCAACCCGTCCGCTTCGCTCGGCTTCTTCGGGCCGTCTGCTTGCCCGCTCACTTAGGGGCCCGTGTGGCCGATCTACACGGTCACGGCTGTTCTCCGTCCTGGCCCCAATTTGGTGGAACAAACTCCCCACGGAGGTCACGAACGCAGAGTCACTCCCCATCTTCCGCCGCAGGCTGAAAACCCATCTCTTCAGGACACACTTCCAGGATCCTTCCTCGTAGGGTGACATGTACATATGGAGCAATAAGGTTTGCGTGTAAAGCAGAACTGAAACCAATATGAGGATCCACTGATGTATCAACCTCAGTGCCCAAGACAGCACGCCAGTACAATGAAGATCAAGGAACACTTATGGAGATTAAGCAGAGAGCCAGAGGGGAACCACTGTAGACAGACTATTGGAAGGCAGCCCTGGATAGCAGCAGAGAAAGATAGGATGAGGGGAAGCCACAAGCCTTTAAAGGCCTAATATGACATCATATTATATATTTTAGTATACCACAAGGTGTAAGTGTGACCATTAGAAAATAGTTTCAGCTTAATTCACGGACCCCATCCATTCTGTTTGAATTTGCAAAGAACAGGTGTGTAGCATCAGCAGGTGTAACCCTATCAGCCAATCAGAGGTTATGCATGCAATAGCAAGTGTTTTTACATGAATGGAGTGACTGCTGACAGGACACTCACAGTCTGAGTCACCAGAGTGACTGCTGACAGGACACAGTCTGAGTCACCAGAGTGACTATTGACAGGACACAATCAGATTCCCCAGAGTGACTGCTGACAGAGGCATGGAATCATCAGGGAACAAAGATCTTCGCCCCAGGGTGCATAACACCAAGTTGTGCGCTTCTGTTTCTCTTCAATTTGAAACGGTTCCAGTACCGGTACCAGTACCCTTAATTACTGGTAGCCTGAGGCTTGAGAGAGCCAACGCCGTTTGAGTCCATTCATAATAAATCTACATTATTTACCCTAAAGGTCCATTACATCTGGGGTCATGTCAGTATATTGTGGAGTTGTATCCTCCAACAGCACAAAAATAGTTTTCTTTAGAGTTAATGTAGCCCCTGTACTACATTCCAGTATGTATATGCTGTTTACACCTGTACCAGAGGTAGTGAGGACGAGCAGTTACAGCACACATACTGTGACATTTAAGCTCATGACAGGGAGGATTGGTCTGGGGATAAGGAATTGACACTTGGACCTGTAGATATGGGTCAGAGAACAAATGTAGTCAGAGATCATTCAGCTTACACACAGATACATACAGACACATACACACATATACATATACACACACACACACACATACACAGATACACAAACACACACACATGCACGCACACACAGATACACACACGCACACGTTTTGCAATAGACGTGTTAATAATAAGTTAGTTACCAGTCACAGTTAATGTTAATCCAGGGATACCAGTATATCTCCCATTCCGTTGGTTTGTTATAAACCTAAACTTGTACACAGCAGAGTCACTCTGTGTCAGGTGTTTGATTCTATTCTCAGGGTACACACTTCCTCACAGCTTGAGGCATACCAACAGCTTGTCTTCACACAGCTGTATTCAACACGATCTGTATAGTCATTATCATGTTTCAGATCAGGCTGATTGCTGGGTTCTTTAGTAAACCACAGTGTTTTCTCCACTGTGGTATGGATATTGTTAATATATTTAGGGTAATCATAGGAGCTTTTGATGTAAATTGTTGTTCCTCCTAAAGCGCAGACATTACTAGTTGTGTAGGTGACTGACCAGCCACCATTACTGTGTAGCGCTGTAAAAAACAAACACATCTCATTGAGAATAAACAAGAAACATTCTCAGTCAAGACACAACAAGCAGTCAGCTGATGGAGTGGATGATCACAAGATACATAAAGAGGATGGAGGATGTTGGGTGAAGCTGGAAACTACAAATGCTGACTACTGAGCTGTGAGAGGAATGAGAATAGAGTAAATATAGTAAAAGAGAGAGAGACATAGATAGCTAGTGATAGAGATTATGATAGTGTTAGTAGGTTCATGTAGGGCAAGGCTGCCTATCCCTTTGTGTGTCTGGAAGTGAACGGGAGTAGTAGCAATGTACATCTGTCTAGAATAAGTTATCAATAAATCCTACCCTCTCGGAAGTAAACCCTGCCTGTCTGTTCATTAAGTGGGATATTGAACCCGAAGCCTGTGCTTCGGCCCTGGATGAATATCCCCTGTATTCCTCGACTACTGTCTGGCAGCTAGTCAGGAAAGTTCAACAATAGTGATAGTGACAGAGATAGAAATAGAGAAAAGAGATAGTGATAGTGATGCAGCTAGTGATGGAGATTGTGATAGACATAGTGATGAAGATAGTAAGTGATACAGATAGTGATAGAGATATCGATAGTGATATACTTTAAATAGGAATTAAATCAACCCATCAATGTTGCATAGATTTAACAGAAGTTACATAGGAACCAGGAAATGGCCAACACATCTGTTTTGTCATCTCAAATGCAACATAATGTAATGCAATGTGAACTATTATAATGAGCAGAATATTGTTCTCTGAAACAATTAGAACACAACATTGACTATATGAGGCTGTAGTAATTGTTGTATTCGTTTGGTCTTCTAAACCAAACACAGCTGTCAAGTTCCATTCTGTAGATGTCACATCTAGTTACAACACCGTTGTTTCACCCTCTCCTCAGCCTCAGTTGCTTGCATGTCATGTTACAGATTGAACCAGTTCAACTAAATGTTCACAGTGTAAGTGTACCAACCTGGTACTGACAGAAGGAAAGCTAGAAGTCCTCTGGCTGCTGATCTAAGATTCATAGCTTGTTTCTCTCAGTGTGTTGTTCAGAGATCTCTTCAACAACACATGCAGGTCAAAACTAAAAACATAAAAAGGAGAAAAACATAATATTTTCACTGAGACAACCATAATAATAATACATAAGCATATTATTATTATTAGACTTTTTAATGAATCTCTACAACATTTGGTTATTGAACATATATTTGTATGTTATCCAATACAATTTAAGTTAAGACTTACTGTAAGGAGGAAGCTGCTGTTGCAGAAAGTGTCTGTGGTAACTGGTTAACCAAACATACAGTTTACTTCCTCTTTACGCAGTCAATTAAAGAAAACCCTGATTATGAATGCCAAAGCTTTCCGTGAGGTGGAAGCTTTGGTATAGGCTATGGCCATCCAAGATACAAGATACATGATACCAGATGTTTGATTGACGATTTGCAACAAGTACAATGGAATAAGTTGTAAAGACAGTCTACTAGGTATAAAAACAGCTATACAATAACTTCTAAAGTATGTATGAGATATGTGCAGAATTAAAGGTATAGAAATATACAGGTAAGTAAACACATGTGAAATGAATGAAGGTATTTTCATTCATTCATATTTACAACATTCCGAGTCATTTCAGGTTCAGTAGGTTCAGAAATATAAAAGTGGATTGACTCTCCATTATATTAGGCGTCATACTTCATAACTCAACATCTTTCAGGATCTCATCAAAGATGAACGCCTTTATCGTAACCTATTTCTGTTTGTGTGTGTGTTTGCGTGTGTGTGTGTGCTGGAGAGCCTCAGTGAAAAGCAGGTTACACACCAGACAAGCCACAAAGCCTGACACTAAGGATTCCTGTTTAATACAATGGATTTAATATAACTTATAGAGTGAGTGCTCTCATTGACAATGAAATACAAACGTATGGGCGTTCAAGATCAAGTAGTGGAACCAGAGGAACATAACCCATTGAAGAGCAAGTAGTGGAACCAGAGGAACATAACCCTTTGAAGAGCAAGAAGTGGAACCAGAGGAACAAAACCAATTGAAGAGCAAGTAATGGAACAAGAGGAACATAATGTTGTGCCCCCACGCTCTAATCGATCCCTCTGGGATCTACCCTTCTTAAGGCTGCCGAAGACCGACGTCGGGCACTTGGTTATTGAGAACGTTATGGCTCCCTCCTACGCGTGAACCTGTGTTTCCAGCTCAGACTACGTTGCGTCTCGGCCTAACCTTCCCCCCCAGCTCCAAGGACCCTCTCCACGTTCCACCCTCTGGACCATCTCCGCGCGTCGACCACACCGCGTAACCTATCCTACCCTACCCTGTTTTTTTTTGAGTTTGTGGATATTTTTCAGTAAAGACATTTTCCGTAGTTTTGAGTGTCCTGTCTCTTCTTCTGGGTTCTCTGGCACATTTGGCTAGCCGGTCTCGCTGGGTCTTAACAGAATAACCAAGCCAAAAATGAGCCAAGCCGGGAACCCAGAAGCAGGGCACGGGACACCGTTCGAGTTACGAAAGATTGTAACCGAACAAGCCATCGAACTTACCCAACTGCAGGCCTAACTGGGAAAGGCTTTTCCCTCGGTCCAGTCCCAGATTGCGGTGCTGGAGAACACATCGCAGACTACCGTCAGTACGGTCACCAGTCTCACCGCCAAGGTGGACGCTATATCCGGAGCCCTAGCTTCCATCCAGCGCTCTCTGGACGCGTTAGCCGTCCGCACCTATCCAGCCCCAGGTTCCAGTTCTGGAACCAGTTCGTCCTACGTCCCAGCTGGCCCTGATGTCCCCACAGTCTTTTGCGCCGAGCCCAGCTTGGTTAGCCCCAGAGCGTTCGGAGGTGATTTGAACCAGTGCCGTGGGTTCCTAGCTCAGTACGAGTTACGTCCAAGTATTCCTCCGGTGGGGCCAGGATTGCTTTCGTGATGTCCCTCCTTGCCAACAGAGCTCTTAGCTGGGCGATAGCACCGGTGAACAGCGACGAGTTATGCCACCAATTACCCCCTGTTCAAGCGAGGGTGTTGCGCGGTCTTTGACCATCTTTTAGACGGGCAGGATTCTGCAAGCCGGCTGCTAGTTAGCCATGGACTCACAACTGCGTGAACGCCATTTGGACCGAGCCCAGCGTTCGTTCCTTCGCTCCCAGTCGCTCTGCCTCGGAGACCGCCACCCAGTCTGCCGCGGGCTTGACCATGCCCCCCTTTCCAACACGCGCTATCTACTGCAAAGTCGACGTCCGGGCCCGGAGAGCCCATGGAGATCGGCCGATCCCACCGGGCATCGGCCCCCACCAGACTCGGGTGCAGACGAATGTCTGCTTGATGTAACTCTAACCCGCCAGGCGGGGGTCCCTTTGGTGGCGTTAGATCGCACTCTCTCTCCCCGGGTCATAGACGGGCATTCTTTGGGTACTATTACGCATGCTACTGAACATCTCACGCTCACTCTTTCAGGGAGTCCATGGCTGGAGAGGCACAACCCTCACATCTCGTGGGTGTCTGGGCGGGTCTTGGGCTGTAGTACAGCTTGTCACGCTACCTGTCTGCGTTCCGCCCAGTCTGCGTCCAGCGGTTCCAGGCCTGTGTCCTCTCCGCCAGATATCACTGGGGTGCCTCACATGTATCACGACGGTCCATCTCCGAGGACCTCACATGGTCTACGCACACCACACACGTGGTGAAAACGGCCCAACAACGCCTGTATTTCCTCAGGCATCTGAGGAAATTCAGCATGGGCCCCCGCATCCTGAGAACAGTCTATACCGGCACCATCGAGAGTGTTCTTACAGGGTGTATCACCGCCATGTACGGGCACCGCACTCACACTTCAAAGGGTGGTGCGGATGGCCCAGAATGCCGTCGGAGGTGAGCTCCCCTCCCTCCTGGATATATACAACCAGCGGTGCGTGGCCAAGGCCAAACGCATCATAAAAGACATTGCCCACCCCAGTCACAAACTGTATTCACTTTTACCATCAGGCAGGCGATACCGCAGTATCAAGTGCCGTACAAATAGACTCAGAGATAGCTTCCACAGTCAGGCCATCAGGCTGCTGAACAAGGGCGTATAGCATATAATAATGTATATTTTATTACATTGATTTATATATACATTTTTTCTGTGGCGATATATTGCATTTTATAAATTGCATTATTTTTTTTTCAACTTATTTTATTATATTCAGTTTTATTCTATTTTTATCTATTTTTTATCTTATTTTTATAACTGCTGTCTGTCGTCGGGTATTGCACATAAGATTTTCACTCACTGCTTTATACTTGTTTAAACTGTGAAGTGACAATAAACTTGACTTGACTTGACTTGACTCTGGCGTTTAGTAAGGACAGAGCCCTCTCACTCCCCCCTCACCAGCCTTATGATTGTCCCATTGACCTCCTTCCTGGGGCCGCCCTACCTAAGAGGCGGCTCTAGCCGGGAGAAGGAGGCGACGTGCAACTATATTGCAGAGTCCCTAGTTTTCCCCCTGTATAGACTATCGGGCACTGAACGACATCAAGGTGAAGAATAAGTACCCCCTGCCTCTTCTTAGTTCCACTTTTGAGCCACTCACGCACGGGTGTTCACCAATTTGGACCTTCGTAACGCTTACCACTTAATCAGGATCAGGCAGGGTGACGAGTGGAAGACTGCCTTCAACACCCATCTCGGCCACTATGTGTACCACGTCATGCCGTTCGGTCTGTCCAATAACCCCAGGGTTTTCCAAGGCCTTGTGAATGACGTGCTGAGGGAAATGCTAAAAATATTTGCGGTGGTGTACCTGGACGACATCCTGATTTTCTCAAGGTCCATGGAGGAACACCACCAGCACGTCCGGCCTTCTTCAGACACCTACCGGTGTCCCATCCAGGCTGATAGTGGAGTGGGAGCCCGCCGAGGAGACCAGCCTGCTGAACATCTTGCCATCTCCTCTACTCCCTCTACATCCACGACTGCATGGCTATGCACAGCTCCAACGTCATCATCAAGTTTGCTGACGACACGATAGTGATGGGCCTGATCGCCGGCGACGACGAGACAGCCTACATGGAGGAGGTTGGATCACTGGAGCAGTGGTGCCAGGAGAACAGCCTCGCCCTCAACGTCAAGAAGACCAAGGAGCTGATCGTGGACTACAGGAAGCAGAGAGGAGAGCACTCCCCTATCTTCATTGACGGTGTTGCAGTAGAGAGGGTCAGCAGCTTCAAGTTCTTCGGCGTGCACATCTCCGAGGACCTCACATGGTCCACGCACACCATACACGTGGTGAAAAGGGCCCAACAACGCCTGTATTTCCTCAGGCGTCTGAGGAAATTCAGCATGGGCCCCCGCATCCTGTGAACATTCTACACCGGCACAATCGAGAGTGTTCTTACAGGGTGTATCACCGCCTGGTTGTCACGGGTTAGGTTAAGACCCAAATGCTGCACACGGACACCAAAGAGTGACACATCGTGTCGCGAGCTCCCGCACGATGAGGCAGTTTTTTGTTATTTATTATTTTTATCGCAACTATTTTAGTTCAGGAAGTTAGCAGCACGTTAATTTATAACTTTTGCACACTTCTGGAGATCAGATCGACAGTCGCTTGCTGCCTACTGGATATTTTTCATTCTTTCGACTCGGACGTCCCGCCCGAAGTCACAGCTGGATTATCTCCGACCATCTTGGGCACGATTACACACAAGCGTCGCCGGAGGAAGCGAGGGAAGCGAGGGTGCTAGTCAGGCTGAGATGTCGATCCGATCGCCCCCCACTACCCACCATTCTACTGGCTAATGTACAGTCTCTGGACAATAAGTTAAGCGAGCTACAGGCTCGTATTCAATTCCACCGGGAAACTAAGGACAATTGTATCATCTGCCTTTCGGAGACATGGATGGAGGGGGTTACCGAAGCAGCTATCGAGCCGACGGGATTTTCCGTCCTCTGGGCAGACAGAACAAAGGCTCTCTCCGGTAAAGATCGCGGAGGGGGGGTATGTCTCATGATAAATAGATTTTGGTGCAAGCAAAGTCATGTACATCCCCTCAAGTCTTTCTGTTCCCCGGACCTGGAGTACCTGATGCTTATGTGCCGTCCATACTGGCTACCTCGGGAGTTTACAGCGGTAACCGTGACCGCTGTTTACATTCCCCCACAAGCCAACATGGACACAGCGCTGAAGGAACTGTATGGGGCTATCAGCGAACAGGAGTCGGCACACCCCGAGGCTGCTCTCATCGTGGCGGGGGACTTCAACAAGGCAAACCTGAAGAAGGTTCTCCCGAAGTTCTACCAACACATAACGAGCAACACACGGGGTGAGCGGATCCTCGACCACTGCTACACCCCCTTCCGTGATGGCTACAAGGCTTTCCTCCACCCACCGTTCGGCAAATCAGACCACCGCTCTATCCAGCTGCTCCCCGCCTATAGGCAGAGACTGAAGCAGCAACCGATCGCTGTGAGGGAGGTCCAATGTTGGTCAGCTCTATGCTACGGGATTGTTTTGATCGCGCTGACTGGAACATGTTTTGCTTTGCCTTGGACAATAACATCAACGAGTCTGCGTCGTCGGTCACCGGGTTCATCAAGAAGTGCATAGATGACGTTGTTCTGACCAAGTCGGTTCGGATATATCCCAACCAGAAATCGTGGATTAACGGCGATGTTCGCGCTGCCCTACACGTGCGTAACGCCACCTTTGGCTCCGGGAATACGGAGGAATATACGAGAGCCCGTTACGACCTCCATAAGACCATCGTCACTGCAAAGCGGGAGTGGAAGATAAATTCAAGAGCCAAGATGCGAGGGGTATGTGGCAGGGGCTGCAGACGATAACGAACTTCAGAGGGAGAACAGGTTGTGTAGAGAACTCCTCTACCTCCCTCTCAGGAGAGCTAAATACTTTTTTTGCTCAGTTCGACGTGAACGGCAGCCCGCCGAAGCCAGCGCCGCCTGAGGTGACCAGCCTGCTGAGCATCTCTGAGGTGGATGTGCTCCGCACCTTCAAGCGGCTGAACATCCATAAGGCGGCAGGCCCCGACGACATCCCGGGCCGCGTCAAGTTCAAGACTCTGGTGCTGACCTTTAGGGCAGTCAATTGAACTGCCCCAGCCTACCTCCAGGCGTTGGTCAAGCCCTACATCTCAGCCAGAGCGCTCCGCTCAACTTCTGCCAGGCGACTTGTTCGACCTTCACTGATGACAACCAAGCATCGCTCGTCCAAGACCCAGCTTCACCGCTCTGGCTCCACAGTGGTGGAATGAACTCCTGTCTCATGTCAGGACGGCAGAGTCCCTCGCCAGCTTCCGCAAGAGACTCAAGACCCACCTGTTCAGAGTCCACCTGGACTCTCCTTGAACCCTCCTTCTCCTTTGTGAACCCCTAACTTGCTTAAGTCCTGACATTAATAGCTCTTAGCATGTTGTATATTCTAGCAAGTGTATATCCTTAATGTTGATAACACGCTCTTATCACAGCTACTTAAGCAGGTGACCTGGCAGTACGAAATTGTGTTATTCATCTTGTTAATATGAATACTTGTGAACTGCTGTATTTTTGTGTTTGCGTACCTCAGTGTTATGCTATTGTCTGCTTCAACAAATGTACACCTTGTAAGTCGCTTTGAATAAAAGCGTCTGCCAAATGCCCTAAATGTAAATGTAATGTCCTCAGAGCATGCACAGACCAGTTGGCAGTGCCGATATTTTGCATTTTAGAAATTGCATTTTTATTTTTATTTTTATTCTATTTTTATCTATTTTTATCTTATTTTTATAACTGCTGCCTGTCGTCGGGTATTGCACGAAGGCTGTGTCCACGGGGGAGGTGGGGGCAGAGGAGGATGACTCCTCCCTGTCCGAGGAGTCGCTGCCCCTTCCCCTGCCCCTCTGCTGCAGACCCTTGAGACGGAACAGCTTGTTGATGAGATGCTTGTACTGGTTGGGCTGGTAGTGGGACGCCTTCTTCAGGGGCTGCCATTGGTCGATGGAGCCCCGCCTCTTTAGGCCCAGCAGGATCTCTGAGGGGATGCAGAGCAGCTCCTCAGGGTCCGGGTCCTGCTGCACCTGGGGGGCCACCATGGGCTGCAGCCACGTGGGGCTGAGGGGCCTGGGGGCCTTCGCCGGGGGCGTCACCGTGCTGCCACTGGGCTCTGACCCACCGGGAGACTCAGGGATGGAGGGCATGTAGTGGACCAGATCTAGCTTCTCTAGCTCTGCGTCCACGTCGCCAGAGTTCAGCACTGCAGGGGTCAGTTTATAGATATACTATATAAGAATGATGTTTAACTATACTGCACGTCATAGATAAACAATATAATTGAGATACCAAATTGTGCTTATTTGAACCTATATACAAACTTAAACCTTTGTTATTAAATATTTAACACTAAGGTATACTTTATTAATCCCAGACGGGAAATTTAGGCGATAAGGTTTTAAAGGAGTGGTACACTTCTTTCAATATATATATATATAAACATATACATATATACATATATACACCCATGTTTGCCATAGATGGCGGGCTGGATGTCAGAAGGGGGCAGGATGTCTCGGAGTGTGGGCGGGGCTATGGGGATATCCCCGCCCATCCCCAGCCCGCGGGGAGGGGCCACAGGAGCCCGGGCCCAGTGGGGGTTCTGCAGGCGCATGATGACAAATGCTGCCCTGCGCCTGCAGAACCCCCACTGGGCCGGGGCTCATGATGACAGGGGGGATGCAGATGCGTCTGATGATTGGCTGGGCGTGGAAGGGGGAGAGAGGCGGGGTCTCCGGGGGCGTGGCGATGCGCGTGTTGCGTTGAAGCGAGCTCTGCACATAGGATCCCGCCAGGGAGTCCTGGGTGTGGACAGGAAGTCAGGGTGTCAAACAAGAAGTGGAGGACATTAAGCATATGAAATTCTATGATTCTTATTATTGATAATCCACACTAATGGTTTTTAATGACCTGTCTCTCTTTACTGTGAATCTATGAAATAACTTATTAAACATAATAGTTAATAACCTTTTTGGGGGAGGGGGCCAGCGAATGGCCGTCCAGGTCGGACTCCCTCCAGCTGCTGCTGGGCAGCGCCGGTCTCATCCACTCTGCTGTTCATGTGTTGTGTTTCATGTGCGTATCGGTGTGTTGTTTGTTGTGTATCGTGTGTGTATCTGTGTGTTGTTCATGTGTTGTGTGTTTGTATCTGTGTGCGGTCGAGGAGGTGGTGGTGCTGGTGGTGGTGGTTATGGTGGTGGTGGTGGAGGTGGTGGAGGTGGTGGAGGTGGTGGTGGTAGAGGTGGTGGAGGTGGTGGTGGTGGTGATGCTGGTGATGGAGGGCAATGACGTCATCTCCAAGGATGATTTATTAAAGAGAGAAGTGGCAAGGAGCGAGGCGGGCGAGCTCTGATTAACCATTGGAGAGAGAGAGGACACAATTCACTCTATCATTCATCCTTACAGAGACAGAGAGAGAGAATTATTTTTACACACACACGCACACACACACACACACACACACACACACACACACACACACACACACACACATTGGTGGCCCTCAGGTCCCCTGCTTGCCACAGGAGGAAGGTGACATCATGTCTCTAAGATCCACCATTGTCACCGTCCGACAGAAATGACATCACAGCCCTGACATCGTCTCCCCGGCGGTTCAACAACTCTTTGGTCCATGATACCTGACCCCATTTTCACTTCTGACCCCAAAGATATTTATGTTATATAGTCTGTTGTTGGGCTCAACCAATAGGCTAAGAGCTCTCATTGGCTCTACGGTATATGGTTTATGGTTGGTCCCAGAAGGCCGTAGTCACGTCAGCGCACCTGTTCCCTATTCCCAATCAGGCCCCCTATTATTTAGACTCCGCTCCCCTGTCACTCGTTGCCAGAACTTTCCCGTTGTTCAACCCGAGACTCTCTGGCAATACTCCTCCGTGTTCCCCAGTGAAGACCCTGTCGCGATCTCCTGTGGATTCCTGGTATTTCCTCGTTGGACTATTTTTCTCGTTTGTTCCTTTGTTGGATTTTTTTTTACCCCTGGATTTGTCTGCACTACCCCACGGGGTTCCGCAAACAACAATCCGTGTGTGGCATAAAACATAAACCGACCCCAAAACAGTAAAGGTTCATCAGGTTTTTATTGACAGAAATCAAAAGATTACAACACATATCTAAATGTGGCATGCAGGTCAGGTCGTGAGATGTAAGGGTGACATGTACACATGGAGCAATAAGGTTTGTGTGTAAAGCAGAACAACAGAAACCAATATGAGGATCCACTGATGTATCAACCTCAGTGCCCAAGACGGCACGTCAGTACAATGAAGATCAAGGAACACTTCTGGAGATTTAGCAGAAAGTCAGAGTGGAACCGCTGTAGACAGACTATTGGAAGGCATCCCTGGACAGCAGCAGAGAAAGATAGGATGAGGGGAAGCCACAAGCCTTTAAAGGCCTCAAATTACATCATATTATATATTTTAGTATACCACCAGGTGTAAGTGTGACCCCCACCATTAGAAAATAGTTTCAGCTTCATTCAGGGACCCCTTCCATTCAGTTAGAATTTGCGGACAGAGGCCAGGTGTGTAGCATCAGCAGGTGTAACCCTATCAGCCAATCTGATATTATACATGCAATAGCACGTGTTTAACATAAAGAGGGAGTCGTCATCTAAAATACAAACCAATAAGTAGTGCCACTATATAATTATTCAAATATTTGCAGCACAGCAAAAGGAATTTCTCTGCATTTATCCCATCCTAGAATTAAGAGCAGCGGTCAGCTATTTATACAGCGCCAGGGGAGCAGTAAGGGTTAGGGTCTCAAGGACACCTCGGCAGTTTTTTTGCTAAAAGAAGCCGCGGATCCAACCAGCAACCTTCCGGTTGTGAGGCAACCGTTCTACCTCCTGAGCTAAACTGCCGCCTGTTAACTGCCACTCACAACCACCTGCTCTTACAGGTGCAGTACGTTCAGACAACCAGCAGGTGGTGCCTTTAGGACCTGCCCTCACAGGAGCAGGGCCATCACAAGTAGAAGCCTATACGACATGCAGAAAAACAATCAGACATTTTACACTGAATGAATGAGACACATTAAAGTACACCCACTTACAAAGCCAACCCACTATCTAAATCATACTGATTTAAACTCTGGGTTGTTTATTGATGGTGCTGTATAACTGGTCACTGTCCCTGAAAAGAAGAAGTGAAAAAGAGATAATGAGAAGTTAGGAACTTCAGTTTGTTACACAGATTTAGAAATGTCCTCAAAGTCTCCCTTGGGTTGATGAAGTCCCACATAGTTGAATTTTGGTTTCATTTTGGTCTAGAATTATAAAGAAATGCTTACTCAGGGACAGCGTTGGGTCTTTTAATGTTGACCAAAGAGTAAAGGACCTGCTCTTTCTGATCTGATTGGACCTGGTTCTCTGAGCAGGAAGTGTAGATGGTAGCATAGTGAAGATCATCCTGCTCTTCTATTGGTTCTCTTTGTGCTGCAGCTGCTGAGCGATTGGTCAGAGTTGAGACGTTGCCATACACAGGAACAGGAAGTGACTGAGAGGACAGAAGAGTACATTTAGTCATCCAAATTGGACAAATGACGCAACTTGTCCAGGAGTTTCTCACAACGCTTGTATGAGGCAGTAATCTCTTAAAAATAGAACATAGCTTAATGATTTCTCTTTGAGCTCAGCTCTTGGCCATTATATCTGCATCGTCAGAAAAGTAACAGAGCCAGCTAAAGAACGACACGTTGTTGTTGCACATGTTGTTGTTTGGGGGCGTGGCCTCCAGGTAGCTCCAATATTTAGGGGCGTGGCCTCGGGGGTAGCTCTACTGTTTGGGGGCGTGGCCTTGGGGTAGCTGCACTGTGTGTCTTAGTAATGGCTGTGTTAGTGAAAAATGGGTTCTTGTCACTCACCTCCACTACGATATCTGGCCTTCCTCCCGGGACATGTGCTTTTCTGGAAGCGCTCTTTCTTCTGGTGAACAAAACATAAAGATAAAGAAGCAGCAGAAGAAATGAATGTCAAACACAAGAGAGGGAAAGAGAGAGAGAGAGAGAGAGAGAGAGAGAGAGAGAGAGAGAGAGAGAGAATAAGAATATCTCACCTCATCCAAAGGAAGAGCAGGGGGAGTATGGTGACCAGTAAGACAGCAACGGTTCCTACTAAATATGTTGATGATGATGATAATGACGATGATGATGTCTCTGGAAAGCAGTGATTCAACACTTGATTCATGTGAACTTACCATTAGAAGGATACAAAAATATCAGGACCAGAAGTAGTGCAGTATAATGACCAAGAACTCCATATTTATAGGACAATGATATGTAACACATCTCCAATTGATGAATACATATTATAAATGTGATACATGTTTAACCAGGGTGCTCACACAGCACCAAAGTTAATACAAGTGTCAACACTGGATTTCAGCAAGGATTTTGCTGAGGTTTCATTCAAGAGTTTGGTTGCTCCTTTAAACAGTGATCTCTCTTAAAGGAAAAATTACCCGTCACATTAACGAACAACAAGGTGGAATTGTGACGTCCGATTGCATTATGAGCTTGGCAGTTATAATGTCCTCCGAGCTCAGGGGTGACATGAGTGATGGTGTAGTTCTGTCCTGATTGCGTCACTGAGTCTTGCTGTTCCTTGAACCAGGTGTAGTCAGCTGCTGGGTTGGCATCACTGCTGCAGTTCAGAGTCACTGAGCTGCCCTCCTCTATGTCACCAGAGGGACTCACCTCCACCCAGGGGTCCTTGGAGAGTCTGTTATGAACACAAATTATAAATTTTCATTCTAAAGACATGGAACTGTACAGCGCACACTAGAGTAGTCAGTATGAGACAGAATACTGTCTCCACTAATACAGATTACTCTCTCTAACCCAATACTACGATGGTTCATGGTTTTTACAGGCATACAGAAATACATGAATACCAAAGGAACATTTTGCATGACCAATATCCGCCTGACCGCTGACGGCCTCAGCCCGCTACACTCAAACGTAGAGGCGGTACTGCGCCTGCCTGAGCCGTCCTGCCCAGCTCAGATCTCTTCGTTTCTGGGGATGATGGCCTACTACCTGCGTTTCCTTCCCCAGTACTCCTCGACCACCTCCCCACTACGCGAGCTCCTGAAACAGGACGCGGTCTGGGAGTGGACCCAGGCCTGCTCTGCCGATATTCGCCAGCTCAAGACGCAGCTCACCTCAACACCGGTGCTCGCATTCTTTGACCTGGCGAGCCCCACGTTCGTGACCTGTGACGCGTCCAATACGGCAATAGGGGCGGTGCTGTCCCAGATCCAAGGGGGCACGGAACGCCCGGTGGCGTTCACCTCTCGGTCCCTCAACTCGGCCGAACAGAAATACTCGGTGGGGGAGCGGGCGGTGGCACATGTATGTGTACGGGCGACATTTTACGTTGCGTACTGACCATCAGGCTCTCACGGCCCTGCTTGCTACATCGGGGTCGGGGCACAAACCGCTGAGGATCTACCGCTGGTCAGAGAGACTCCAGCCGTATGACTTCACCACACTGTTTACTCCCAGCAGGGAGAATGTGGTGGCTGACCTGCTCTCCCGCGCCACCCCCGCCCCCCCGCCCGGACACAACAGAGCTCATACTCATGCTCCACGCCCCGCTCCAGGCCCTGGAGGACCTTCGGCTCGCGTCGGAGGAGGACCCCATGCTCTCCCGGCTCTGCACTTACATCCGGGAGGGCAGGCCTGCGAAGGTCCCAGAGGAGCTGGCATCTTTTCATCGGGTCAAGGACGAGCTGACCTGCTGGAACGGTGTCTGCGTGGCCCGGGGCCTCCGCACGTTTGTCCCCATCGACCTCAGGGCACGCGTTGTGGCTATGGCGCACGTGGGCCACCTGGGTATCGTAAAGGTGAAACAGCGCTGCAGGGATTTGGTGTGGTGGCCGGGCATAGATCGAGATATAGAGACAATGGTGAATGAGTGCACGGCCTGCCTGCTCAGTGGCAAAACTGGCCAGCCACCCCCACCTGCAGCCCTTGCAGTGGCCGCGCGCGCCTTGGGAGCACATCCAGCTGGACATCTGTGGGGAGCTCCATGGCGTCCCACTCCACCAACGCTTCCTCCTGGTGGCCTACGACCTCCATTTGAAATGGCCAGAGGTGGTCGCCACGGGGTCCGTAACGGCTTGGGTGGTCACAGACTTTCTTGCCTCTCTGTTTGCTCGGTGGGGCAGTCCTAACGACGGATTCACCGTCCTAACCGGGACCACAAGCTGCTATCCTTCTGGACGGTGTCGATGAAGGTCACCGCTCAACTGGGGCCAGCCACCTTTCGTCTGGCCGACGGATCACGGTGGCACGCAAGCCGGCTTCGGAAGGTGGCACCGGCCCCCATCGTGGACCCTGGGCCCGGGGAGGACGGGGACTTTGCTTTCCCTGATGAGCAGTTGCAGGGTCCATCCGGGTTCCCACCTGAGCCGGCTGAGCCAGTGGTTCGTCCTGAAGCTCGTCCGGCCCGTGTCCGGGTCAGACCAAGATACTTGGAGGACTATATTGTGAGCTAGTGACTCTCAGGGGAAATGTTCAGAGCATAGTCTGTTGCGTGGCAGAATAATCCACATGGCTATGCTGGTGACTGGCAGTCACCAGTTCATCTAGAGTTAAAGTTAAAAGTTAATTGGGTTCCTTGTGGGGGGGGTAAATGTTATGTATGCGTAACATCCGGTGTGACCGGGAGTTTTGGGGTGTGTGAACCGGACACAGTTGTTGTTGTTGTTGTTGTTGACGCCATGGCAGTGTGTACAATAAACGGTCAACCTAAAAGTCGTAGTCCATAGTCTTATTAAACACAACAGGAGGCAGTTGGGAGCTTGATCTATTCATCCACTTGCACTAGATCTGATTTGGGCTTGGTAGTGAGTAAGCTGTCTCAATACTTCGCTGAGCCAAAAGAGGAACACTGGCTCACAGTAAAACATGTACTCAGATACCTAAAAGGGATAACAGAAAAAGAGTTATGCTGCAGGAGAAGTGACAAAGATAAGCTAGGCCTACACGTATACACAGATGCTGATTGGACAGCTGACGTGACAGACAGGCACAGCACAACAGGGTACTGTGTCAGTCTAAGTGAGAGCAGTTATTTGATTTTGTGGAAGTCAAGAAAACAACCAACAGGGGTTCTTTCCACATGTGAAGCAGAATACATGCCTCTGGCTTCAGCCAGAGACATGTATTCTGCTTTGTATACTGTGCATGTACTATGCACAGACAAAGGTGTATGAGGATAATCAGGGCACCATAGCCCTAGCAAAGAAGAGCAGGCAGAGATGCAAGCACATTGACATAAGTTATCATTTCATAAGGGAAATTGTGAATGGAGGAAAAGTGATGTTGGAGTATTACTACTGAGCAAATGATTGCAGATATGTTAACAAAACCTGTAACCAAGTTCAAGTTACCGACATTTGCCAGAGATATGTTTGGTACTTAAAGGGTGTAGGCATAAGGGAAAAAGTGTTATTTTTTAGTTGTTTTTGATGTGGAGAACACAGTAGACTAAGATTGAGTGGGGGTATTTACATTTACGTTGTACAATTTATGTCCTTATGTACTGCTGATACTGTGTATACTACGGTTACCTGTTCTTACGGTAATCTGTTAATATGTTGTTAAGAAGGTGACGTCACTACGCAGAGCACGTACTCTGAGTCACCTGAGTCACGAAGAGCGTGTGAGGCTTGAGCGCCTCAGTGTGTCTGTTCATGGGCAAGTTCATGTGAGGCAACTAAATAAATCCGCCGGACGGCTAAACAAGTATAACAGTGTATATAAGTGTATATAAAACAAGTATAATGTGTCTTACACAGGAAACCGCTGAGTTAAACACTCATCATCGCCAAATTGAATTGTTGTTTAATAATTTGTAAGAATAAAAAATATAGATTACCTGAGATGAAATGATGGCTACACACACGGGTAGACTAACTAACAACTAATTGGATCTGGTCTCTGCTTGTAAGCCTCTAACAAAGAAAACAAGCTCTCCTCTTCTTAAAAGCACCACACAGATTTTCAACAGATAAATAAGGCTTGAGTTACTTAAAATAACATTAATTATGTTTGCAGTAATAACACATTCTACATAAATTATTGAATTATTTTTTACATGAAACAATCCGGGCCTGAAAGTCAGGCCTGTTCTCAGTGGGTGTTGGCCTCCGCCAGGGCTGCGCTTTGTCACCCATCCTGTTTGTGATTTTCATGGACAGGATTTCAAGGCGTAGTCATGGAGGGGAGGGGTTTCAGTATGGTGGGCTCAGGATTGAATCGCTGCTGTTTGCAGATGATGTGGTCCTGTTTGCGTCATCAGTATGTGACCTTCAGCACTCACTGGATCGGTTTGCAGCAGAATGTGAAGCGGCTGGGATGAGGATCAGCACCTCCAAATCTGAGGCCATGGTTCTTAGCAGGAAACCGGTGGATTGTCTACTCCAAGTAGGGAGGGAGTCCTTATCCCAAGTGAAGGAGTTCAAGTATCTCGGGGTCTTGTTCTCGAGTGAGGGGAGGATGGAGCGTGAGATTGACAGGAGAATAGGTGCAGCGGGAGCGGTATTGGGTGCACTTTGGCGCACCGTTGTAACCAAAAGAGAGCTGAGCCAGAAGGCAAAGCTCTCGATCTACCGATCAGTCTTCGTTCCTACCCTCACCTATGGCCATGAGCAATGGGTAATGACCGAAAGGACGAGATCGCGAATACAAGCGGCCGAAATGAGTTTCCTCAGGAGGGTGGCTGGTATCTCCCTGAGGGATAGGGTGAGAAGCTCAGTCACTCGTGAGAGACTCGGAGTAGAGCCGCTGCTCCTTCGCGTAGAAAGGAGCCAGTTGAGGTGGTTCGGGCATCTAGTAAGGATGCTTCCTGGTCGCCTCCCGAGGGAGGTTTTCCAGGCACATCCAACTGGGAAGAGACCACGGGGCAGACCAAGGTACAGGTGGGGTGATTACATCTCCACACTGGCCTGGGAACGCCTCGGGATCCCCCAGTCAGAGCTAGTCGATGTTGCCAGGGAGAGGGAAGTTTGGAGTCCCCTGCTGGAGCTGCTGCCTCCGCGACCCGATTTCGGATAAGCGGGAGAAGATGGATGGATGGATGGATGAAACAATCCCAGTGGTTGAAAAGTGTCCTGTGGATAAAAAATATTTATACCATGTACATATACATATATATGTACGCATATATACGCATATATATTAGTTTGATTACGCACAACAAAATGCGTAAATGCCATTATGTAACTAATAATAATTAATTAAATATATTAAATTGAACTAATTAACATAATTTAACTAAGCCCCTTGTGAAAGTTGTTATCTTCATTAATGACATACATTTTGAATGTATTCGTAATGTTTATTATTAAACAATTACTAAAATACATTAACCTTCAATAGAGAACAAAAAAAAACAGGATACTGAGGATTACTGTCCTGGTAAAAAACTACGAGACATCAAAATACACATGATTCAGAACACATAAACACATCATAAACTGAGGACAAGAGAGGGCTTGGATCACTGCTGTACATTTAGTCAAGTCAAGTTTATTGTCAATTCACAGTTTACACAAGTATAAAGCAGTGGTGTGAAAATCTTATGTGCAATACCCGACGACAGACAGCAGTTATAAAAATAAGATAAAAATAGAATAAAAATAGAATAAAATAGAATAGAATAAAGTTAAAAAATAAAAATAAAAATGCAATTTATAAAATGCAATATATCGGCACAGAAAAATACCAATATGTATATATAAATCAATGTAATAAAATCTACATTGTTATATGCTATACGCCCTTGTTCAGCAGCCTGATGGCCTGACTGTGGAAGCTATCTCTGAGTCTATTTGTACGGAACTTGATACTGCGATATCGCCTGCCTGACGCTAAAAGTGAATACAGTTCATGCAAATTTCCATGGGTCCAGCGTGGCAGGTATCACTTTCACCAAGAGTGACAACACAGTGAAAAGAGTCGAGAATTGTTAACAACTCAATGGAAATCCATTGTAAATGTTACCTGGTGGGGAGCATTCAGAACTAAATATAAATGGATTGGGTTGTCATGGTTTACAAATAACTATCTGATATGGCCGCTAGGTGAATAATGTATCAGTACCCTGCTATATAAAATATAAATATAAACTACACAATATTTAGTGAATTAACACACGTAGGCTACCATGTCCTGCCCTAATCTATAGCCTAATACGTTCGACTGGATACGTCACGCTTCAACATTAAACCACTGTGTAGGCCGCTGTGTACCCTGCTCGCTCTGGACAGGAAAAAGCAGGTTCAAAACTCAGCCGTAACCAGCCGAGCTCCACTGTGGGCCTCTGAGATTTGGGCCGTGTATTAGATTATTATTTTGGGGTATTTTATGCATCCCTAAATTGAAGCAACACCCTTCCATCACAGGCGTACCACGACGGGTCCGAAACAGATCCAGCCTGTCTGGCGGAGGGGAAATATCTCCAATCCAAACAACAACAACTGACACGTTCAAGTTTCTTACAGTTCCCACGGACACCTGGTGAGGATTCAAACTTTAGTTTTAAACCCTTTTTTTCCACCTCCATTTGCTTTCAACGAAACGCCAAACTCTTCTTGTACTTTTCACAGTTGTAGCGATTTTGATCTAGTTGCATATCAGTTGAAGTCCCTTCCAGCTCGTCCTTGTGTCCTCCTGTCTACTGGTAAAGGCCAGGCCTCCCCGGCTCCCCCTGGTGGAGGGACATGGTGTAGACGAGACGACCTCGACCTCTGATCCACCAGCCCATCAACACAGAGACGTGGGACGGACCTTTGGGAACAGCTGCAGGAACCGACAGACAAAACATTCCTGCATGAATTTAAGGAGTTAGGCCTTCAGCACATTGTATCTCAGCTGCTTACTAACCAACAACTAAAAGGGAGAAAATATTGCTCTCATAAACCGAAACTTGACCATATCATTATTTTATTCTATGACCCAAAGCCCACAATTTTCACCTCATATTTGTAGCAACTACAATCTTGTTCAGCACCAATGTAGTCTCGCTTTGAATAGGACCGTATCTCCATTTATCCCTTCCACCATCCATAAGCATACACAGAAACACCCAAATATCATCCAGAATAAAATTAAAAAATACAAATAATCATAAAATCAAAGCAATAATAATTGGTACCCCGAAGTAGTTGTTTGGCACGAAGCCCTCGCGGCTGCAGAGCGAGGCCCACCACCAGTCTACACCGTCGGGCCTCTGCAGGATGGTCACCATGTCCCCCTCCCGGAAGCTCAGCTCGTCTGCCGCCTGCGCCGGGTAGCTCCACAGGGCGTAGATCACCCCGCTGTTATCGGCACCCATTGCCCCCTCCACACCTGGGGGGGGGGGGGGGTCAGGGGTGAGCTGCTGCTGCTACAGGGTTCAGGGTGAAGGCTCGTTTTGTCTCTCTCTCTTTCTCTCAGTTCAGAGGCATGAAGAGGAATAGTGTGAGTGCTGGATGATGATTTGCATTGTTATTTTTAGGGGCAAGCGTTTCAATGTGTATGTGAGTGCGCATGTGTGTGTGTGAGTGTGTGTGTGTATTTGTGTACAAATATGTGTGCAAGTATGTGTCCTCCTCCTCCTCCTCCTCCTTCTCCTTCTCCTACTCCTGCTCTTTCTCCTCCTCACCTCTCAGGATGTTCTCACACTCCTCGTAACCCGGGGCGTAGGGGTCACACTTCTGTGCGGCACTGGTCCCATCACTCTCAGTGACGGCCATGACGGTGGCCCCATTGCGGACCAGGAACTCACACAGGGGCCGGTCGTTACAGGAGGCCAAGCAGTACAGTGGGGTCCTGGGGGGGACGGAGACCCGGGGTTACAGCCTGACTGGGAGGGGGGGGGACTGTTGCTATAGTGACAGTATTAGTGCTGTAGGCATGCGGTTGCTAGTGTGGTGCTAGTGTGGTGACAGTGTTGTTGCTAGTGTGGTGAGATGTTGTTAGTGTGGTGACAGTGTTGTTGTTAGTGTGGTGACAGTGTTGTCGCTATAGCGACAGCATTGCCAGGATGCAGGACAGGTTATTTACCAGCCATGTTACGGCTGTCCGGGGTGCTGACGTTGGTTTCGATGCGAACCAGGAAGTCCACAACGTTGTAGTGACCTCCACAGATGGCGTTGTGGAGCACCGTGATGCCCTCGTTGTTGGTTGCTGGTTTGGATCAGTCATCTAGAGAGGAGAAGGTCTTTGATGTCTCTTCATAAACACTGATAGTGATATGATGTTCATTGGTCTTATGGTCATCAATTCTGTTCTATTCATCTAGTCATTTAGCAGGGGCTTTTATTCAGAGTGACTTAGTGAGTTCAGATCCATAACGTTAAGGAGCTGGTAGGGGTTAGGGGTCATTAATGAGCAGGTAGGGGTTAGGGGTCATTAAGGAGCAGGTAAGGGTTAGGGGTCATTAAGAAGCAGGTAGGGTTAAGCATCTTAGCTCAGGCTGTGAACATGGGGATCACACACACACACATACACACATAAACACACACACACACCCCTACCTCCTGCACAGCCCTCTGGATGGTCTCCAGCTCCCCGACCAGCGCCCAGTCCAGCAGCAGGACCAGGGGGTTGAGGCAAGCATGCCGCCCCACAGACTTCTGCTGCTTCTTAGTGCGTCGCAGGATGGAATGGTAGCTCTGCAGGGACAAAATACCTCACGTCTTCACTCAAACATACCTGATAACCAGGGGTCAGAGGAGGAGGAACACACGGTTTGCACACGAATACTAAGAGTGTTTGGTAGATTTGGTGACTGGCAAATTAAAACTGGCCTTCTTTTGATAGCTGAAATGTTGTCATTTTTTGTAGTCCTTTAGTGTAACAGCATGCTCTTCTTTAGTATTGTACATGTATATATATACATATATACACCCACCTTCGCCATATATGGCAGTCCGGAAGTCAGAAAGGGGCGGGATGTCTCGGAGTGTGGGCGGGGCTATTGGGATATCCCCGTCCATCCCCAGCCCCCGGGGAGGGGCCACAGGAGCCCCGGCCCAGTGGGGGTTCTGCAGGCTCATGACGACAGATGCTGGCGGGGGGGATGCAGATGCGTCTGATGATTGGCTGGGCGTGGAAGGGGGAGAGAGGCGGGGTCTCCGGGCGGGCGTGGCGATGCGCGTGTTGCGTTGAAGCGAGTCTGCGCGTCAAACAGGAAGTGATGGACATAAAGCATATGTCCATGTCCATCATTCTTATTATTGATAATCCACACTAATGCTCTTAATGACCTGTCTCTCTTTACGGTGAATCTATGAAATAACTTATTAAACATAATAGTTAACCTTTTTGGGGGAGGGTGCCAGTGAAGGGCCGTCCAGGTCGGACTCCTTCCAGCTGCTGCTGGGCAGTGCCGGTCTCATCCACTCTGCTGTTCATGTGTTGTGTTTCATGTGTGTATCTGTGTGTTGTTTGTATGTTGTGTATCGTGTGTGTATCTGTGTGTTGTTCATGTGTTGTGTGTTTGTATCTGTGTGCGGTCGTTAAGAGGAGGTGGTGGTGGAGGTGGAGGAGGAGGTGTTGGTGGTGGTGGTAGTGGTGGTTATGGTGGTGTGGTGGTGGTGGAGTTTGTGGAGACATTTTTTTGGTTTTGTATTTGGTGAGTGTGAGTACACACACACACACACACACATTGGTGGTCCTCAGGTCCCCTGCTTGCCACAGGAGGAACGTTACATCATCATCATCATGTCTCTAAGTTCCACCATTGTCACCGTCCGACAGAAATGACATCACAGCCCTCACATCGTCTCCCCGGCGGTTCCACAACTCTTTGATCCATGATCCCTGACCCCATTTTCACTTCTGACCGCAAAGATATTTATGTTATATAGTCTGTTGTTGGGCTCAACCAATAGGCTAAGAGCTCTCATTGGCTCTATGGTATATAGTCTATGGTTAGAGGACTCTCCTCTCCAGCCACGCTCCTCTGCCTCCCCCTCTCTGCCACCTGGGGTTACTACACCCAGAACACTCCGTCCCAGAAGACCGTAGTCACATCAGCGCACCTGTTCCCTATTCCCAATCAGGCTCCCTATTATTTAGACTCCGCTCCCCTGTCACTCGTTGCCAGAACTTTCCCGTTGTTCAACCCGAGACTCTCTGGCAATACTCCTCCGTGTTCCCCAGTGAAGACCCTGTCTTGATCTCCTGTGGATTCCTGCTATTTCCTCGTTGGACGATTTTTCTCGTTTGTTCCTTTGTTGGATTATTCTACTTTTTATTTTACCCCTGGATGTTTTCGTATTTTGGACTTCAGCCTTCTCCCCGCAACACATTATACAACACCCCCTGTTTGGATTTCCATTTCGCACTCACGTAAGTCGCTTTACACATTGTATTATTTACTTCCATAATTGACACACACATAGTTGATTGTTGACACCTCATATCAGTTTATTCCTTGGAGCTTTATCTGAATAAAGACGCCTACGGGTTCTAAACTCCTTTTTGCCTCCGACTCTTTCTGCACTACCCCCCGGGGTTCAGCAAACAACAATCCGTGTGTGGCTTAACATTCATTTTAGTTAAACATGTATCACATAAATGTGATACATGTTTAACCAGTGTGCTCACACAGCACCAAAGTTAATACTATTATTAAGTGTCAACACTGGATTTCAGCCAGGATTTTGCTGATTCAAGTGTTTGGTTGCTCCTTTAAACAGTGATCTCTCTTAAAGGAACAATTACCCGTCACATTAACGAACAACAAGGTGGAATTGTGACGTCCGATTGCATTATGAGCTTGGCAGTAATAATGTCCTCCAAGCTCAGGGGTGACATTAGTGATGGTGTAGTTCTGTCCTGATTGCGTCACTGAGTCTTCATGTTCCTTGAACCAGGTGTAGTCGGCTGCTGGGTTGGCATCACTGCTGCAGCTCAGAGTCACTGAACTGCCCTCCCCCCCCTTTATGTTCTCAGAGGGACTTGATAACACAGATGTGTTTTTAGGCCCATCTAGAGGTCATTGGGAAAACATGATGTGCTTTGATATGATTGACAATGTCAAAAACAGGTTTGAGAAGTCAACCGAATAAGGGTGAAGGGAAAATTATGATGGTTTATCTTCATGTGGACATTGTGACTTTAACATCTGTGTTATATTATTATACTGTGTTGTGTTTACTCACATTTCACATCGAGGGAGATGGAGGAGGACGTTGTCCCTAGCACATTCTTAGCTTCACAGAGATATTGTCCAGAGTGTGAAGACTGGATGGGACCAAAGACAAGCTGTTGTCCCTGGTTTATGTATCTGGAGCGGAGACTGTTTGTATTAACCTTGAACCAGGTGTAGTCAGCTGCTGGGTTGGCATCACTGCTGCAGCTCAGAGTCACTGAGCTGCCCTCCTCTATGTCACCAGAGGGACTCACCTCCACCCAGGGGGTCCTTGGAGAGTCTGTTATGAACACAAATGATCAATTTTCATTCTAAAGACATGGAACTGTACAGTGCAGACTACAGTAGAGTCAGTATGAGACAGAATACTGTCTCTACTAATACAGATTACTCTCTCTAACACAATACTACGGTGGTTCATGGTTTTTACAGGCATACAGAAATACATGAATACCAGAGGAACATTTTGCAAGACCAGATATATCAAAGGTGTTTGTATATTAGACATCACCGATTAACATTCTTAATATTATTTATGATTGTTTTTGACCACTCACACTTGACATCTATGAAAACCGATTTAGAGCTGAGCTGTCCATATTTGTTGTGTGCTTCACAGCTGTACGCTCCTCTGTCTTTAGAGCTGACTGATGGGAAGGTATAACGTTGATGTGGTTCCCAGAGCAGAGGCTGGTTGTTCTTGAACCAGGTGTAGTCGGCTGCTGGGTTGGCATCACTGCTGCAGCTCAGAGTCACTAAACTGCCCTCCTTTATGTCCTTAGAGGGACTTGATGACACAGATGTGTGTTTAGGCCCGTCTAGAGGTCAGTGGGAAAACATGATGTACTTTTATATTAATGACAATGTAAAGAACACGTTTGAGAAGTGAACCGAGTAAGTGATGAATTATGATGGTTCATCTTCATGTGGACATGGTTGTGACTTTAACATCTGTGTTATGTTATTATACTGTGTTGTGTTTTACTCACATTTCACATCGAGGGAGATGGAGGAGGACGTTGTCCCTAACACATTCTTAGCTTCACAGAGATATTGTCCAGAGTGTGAAGACTGGATGGGACCATAGACAAGCTGTTGTCCCTGATTCATGTATCTGGAGCGGAGACTGTTTGTATTAACCTTGAACCAGGTGTAGTCAGCTGCTGGGTTGCCATCACTGCTGCAATTCAGAGTCACTGAGCTGCCCTCCTTTATGTCACCAGAGGGACTCACCTCCACCCAGGGGGTCCTTGGAGAGTCTGTTGACATTTGCATTTCATTAGATTATAAAACGTGTATTTATAAAGAAACCAATAGAAGAGTCATTTTCACGCCTCGTATTGCATCCAGTTTATCATTAAAGAGCAGCTTACGCGTGTCTCTAAGTTCACACACTGACCAAAAAGTACACTGAAGGTTAGCAAAACGCTAGAGCTAGAGTGAATGTAGAGTACGATGCCAACATGGAGGGAGCCTTGAGTCAACAAGGTGGAGAACCGTCCTCCTAACAGGACGGATCCTTGTCACTTAGGAATGACTACTAAGTCCAAGGGACCATGAGCTACAGGCGACCAAGTGGGCCACAGAAAGAATGAATAAATGTTTAATTGATCTCTTAAAGTGGAACTGAAACTAAATAGGTAGCAAAGGTCAATGTACGTATGTACGTCCTTGTTACCAGTCAAGTCAGGGCAAGTTTTTGTATAGCCCTTAATCACAGTTACAGTCTCAAAGGGCTTACTATGAATCGTACTATGCATCGTACTATGGTACGATTTCTTCCTTAGTGGATCACATTGAATAAATGTGTTTTACAATTTCACTCTTTCACCACTAGGGTGCAGCCATAATGGATTTACACACAAACTGAGTTACCAGAGTGACTGCTAACAGGACACAGTCTGAGTCACCAGAGTGACTGCTGACAGAGGCATGGAATCATCAGAGAACAAAGATCTTCACCCCAGGGTGCATTACACCAAGTTGTGCGCTTCTGTTTCTCTTCAATCGGAAACGGTTCCAGTATCGGTGCCAGTAACTTTAATTACTGGTGGCCTGAGGCTTGAGAGAGCCAACGCCGTTTGAGTCCATTCATACTAAATCTACATTCTTTACCCTAAAGGTCCATTACATCTGGTGTCATGTCAGTATATTGTGGAGTTGACTTACACACTGGAAGAGAGGGAAGATGCTCGTATCCTTCAACAGCACACCAATAGCTTTCTTTAGAGTTAATGTCGCCCCTGCAGTACATTCCAGTATGTATATGCTGTCTACTCCTGTACCAGAGGTAGTGAGGACGAGCAGTTACAGAACACATACTGTGACATTTAAGTGTAGGATTGGTCTGGGAATAAGGAATGGACACCTGGACCTGGAGATCTGGGTCAGAGAACAAATGTAGTCAAAGATCATTCATATTACACACAGATACATACAGACACATACACACATATACATATATATACACACACACACACACACACACACACACACACACACACACACACACACACACACACACACACACACACACACACACACACACACACACACACACACACACACATACAGATACACACACACTTATGCACGCACACACACAGATACATACACAGATACACACACACACACACACACACGTTTTGCAATAGATGTGTTAATAATAAGTTAGTTACCGGTCACAGTTAATGTCACTCCAGGGATACCAGTATATCTCCCATTCGGCTTTGTTATGAACCTAAACTTGTACACAAGTTTAACTATTATAATGAGCAGAATATTGTTCTCTAAAAAAACTTTGACTATAAGAGGCTGTAGTAATTTGTGTATTTGTTTGGTCTTCTAAACCAAACACAGCTGTCGAGGTCCATTCTGTAGATGTCACATCTAGTTACAACACCGTTGTTTCAGCCTCTCCTCAGATGCTTGCATGTCATGTTACAGATTGAACCAGTTCAACTAAATGTTCACAGTGTAAGTGTACCAACCTGGTACTGACAGAAGGAAAGCTAGAAGTCCTCTGGCTGCTGATCTAAGATTCATAGCTTGTTTCTCTCAGTGTGTTGTTCAGAGATCTCTTCAACAACACATGCAGGTCAAAACTAAAAACATGAAAAGGAGAAAAACATAATATTTTCACTGAGACAACTATAATACATAACAATATTAATATTATACTTTTTAATGAATCTCTATAACATTAGTTGGTTATTGAACATGTTTGTTTGTTACCCAATAAAAGTGCAGTTAAGACTTACTGTAAGGAGGAAGCTGCTGTTGCAGAAAGTGTCTGTAACTGGTTAACCAAACGTATATGTTTACTTCCTCTTCATGCAGGCAAATATAGGATAAAAAAACAGATGGTGGTGGTGCACAGCTACCATGATTGGTTAATGTCTTACTGTTTCAATGTCTTACTATAGGCTGTGCGTGTGTGTGTGTGTGTGTGTGTGTGTGTGTGTGTGTGTGTGTGTGTGTGTGTGTTTGTGTGTGTGTGTGTGTGTGTGTGTGTGTGTGTGTGTGTGTGTGTGTGTGTGTGTGTGTGTGTGCTGGAGAGCCTCAGTGTCAAGCAGGTCGCACCCCAGACCAGCCACAAAGCCTGACACTAAGGATTCCTGTTTAATACAATGGATTTAATATAACTTATAGAGTGAGTGCTCTCATTGGCAATGAAATACAAACGTATGGGCGTTCAATGAGGCCATCAGGCTGCTGAACAAGGTGTATATATATTTTATTATTGATTTATATATACATATTGCTGTTTTTCTGTGCCGATATATTGCATTTTATAAATTGCATTTTTATTTTTATTTTTTAACTTATTTGATTGTATTCTGTTTTTTGTCGTTGTTCGGTATTGCACATACGATTTTCACTCACTGCTTTATACTTGTGTAAACTGTGAAGTGACAATAAACTTGACTTGACTTGACTCAAGATCAAACAGTGGAACCAGAGGAACATAACCCATTGAAGAGCAAGAAGTGGAACCAGAGGAACATAACCCATTGAAGAGCAAGTAGTGGAACCAGTGGAACATAACCCATTGAAGAGCAAGTAGTGAAACCAGAGGAACATAACCCATTGAAGAGCAAGAAGTGGAACCAGAGGAACATAACCCATTGAAGAGCAAGTAGTAGAACCAGAGGAACATAACCCATTGAAGAGTAAATAGTGGAACCAGAGGAACATAACCCATTGAAGAGCAAGTAGTGGAACCAGAGGAACATAACCCATTGAAGAGCAAGTAGTGGAACCAGTGGAACATAACCCATTGAAGAGCAAGTAGTGGAACCAGAGGAACATAACCCATTGAAGAGCAAGAAGTGGAACCAGAGGAACATAACCCATTGAAGAGCAAGAAGTGGAACCAGAGGAACATAACCAATTGAAGAGCAAGTAGTGGAACCAGAGGAACATAACCCATTGAAGAGCAAGAAGTGGAACCAGAGGAACATAACCCATTAAAGAGCAAGTAGTGGAACCAGAGGAACATAACCCATTGAAGAGCAAGTAGTGAAACCAGAGGAACATAACCCATTGAAGAGCAAGTAGTGAAACCAGAGGAACATAACCCATTGAAGAGCAAGAAGTGGAACCAGAGGAACATAACCCATTGAAGAGCAAGTAGTAGAACCAGAGGAACATAACCCATTGAAGAGTAAATAGTGGAACCAGAGGAACATAACCCATTGAAGAGCAAGTAGTGGAACCAGAGGAACATAACCCATTGAAGAGCAAGTAGTGGAACCAGTGGAACATAACCCATTGAAGAGCAAGTAGTGGAACCAGAGGAACATAACCCATTGAAGAGCAAGAAGTGGAACCAGAGGAACATAACCCATTGAAGAGCAAGAAGTGGAACCAGAGGAACATAACCAATTGAAGAGCAAGTAGTGGAACCAGAGGAACATAACCCATTGAAGAGCAAGAAGTGGAACCAGAGGAACATAACCCATTGAAGAGCAAGTAGTGGAACCAGAGGAACATAACCCATTGAAGAGCAAGTAGTGGAACCAGAGGAACATAACCCATTGAAGAGCAAGTAGTGGAACCAGAGGAACATAACCCATTGAAGAGCAAGTAGTGAACCAGAGGAACATAACCCATTGAAGAGCAAGTAGTGGAACCAGAGGAACATAACCCATTTAAGATTGAATAGTGGAACCAGAGAAACCAATTCATGGATATGTTTATCAAAACCACTTGAGGCATAGAAGTCATTGTTGAACAGAAGGCGAAGAAATCATACATCATAACTGGAGTCTGTTACCTGATTTCCAGCCCTCATTATTAGTATTTAGTGCTCTTTGGCATATTTACCCTAGTTTAAACATTGAAATACATGCCAAAACCCCGCTCTGAGCAAGCTGGCCAGAACATATCTGTGTACCCCTGGAACCAGCTCACAACCAGTGTTTTGATACGTTAAGAATATATTTGGATGTGTTTGTTCCTCATAACTTGTGTATTTATCATTATATCATTATATATAAGGACATCCCTCTGTGTTCCGTGTCTGCAATTGGATGTGGTCTCTGCTTGTAAGCCTCTAACACAGAAAACAAGCTCTCCTCTTATTAAAACCAGCACATAGATATAGAATATTGATATATAATTTAGATGTTCCACAGATGAATAAGGCTGGAGTTACATCTAATTATAATAGTTTGCAATAATTACACATTCTACAGAAATGATTGAATTTTCTTTTTACATGGAACAATCACAGTGGTTGAAAAGTGTCCTGTGGATAAAAATAAATAAATAAATAAATATATATATATACGCAATATATATATTAGTTTGATTACGCATCAAAATGCGTAAATGCGGTTATCTACCGCCCCCTAGTTGTAAAAGTTGTTATCTTCATTAATTACATACATTGTGATTGTATTCGTAATGTTTATTATTCAACATTTACTAAAATACATTAACCCTCAAAAGAGAAAAAAACAGTGTACTGAGGATTTCTGTCCTTGTAAAAAAAACTATCAGACATCAAAATTCCTCTTTGGCCCTCACATGATTCAGATTCTAACACATAAACACATCTTAAACTGAGGGCAAGAGAGGGCTTGGATCACTGCTGTACATTTATATCACTTTCACCAAGAGTGACAACACAGTGAAAAGAGTCGGGAATTGTTAACAACTCAATGGAAATCCATTGTAAATGTTACCTGGTGGGGAGCATTCAGAACTAAATATAAATGGATTGAGTTGTCATGGTTTACAAATAACTATCCGATATGGCCGCTAGGTGAATAATGTATCAGTGCCTTGCTATATAAAATATAAATATAAACTACACAATATTTAGTGAATTAACATGCGTAGGCTACCATGTCCTGTCCTAATATATAGCCTAAAAGGTTCGACTGGATACGTCACGCTTCAACATTAAACTCACTGTGTAGGCCGCTGTGTACCCTGCTCGCTCTGACAGGAAAAAGCAGGTTCAAAACTCAGCCGTGACCAGCCGAGCTCCACTGTGGGCCTCTGAGATTTGGGCCGTGTATTAGATTATTATTTTGGGGCATTTCATGCCCCAATAAAAACCTCCATTTGCTTTCAACGAAACGCCAAATTCTTCTTGTACTTTTCACAGTTGTAGTGTTTTATTCTAGTTACATATCAGTTGAAGTCCCTTCCAGCTCGTCCTGGTGTCCTCCTGTCTACTGGTAAAGGCCAGGCCTCCCCGGCTCCCCCTGGTGGAGGGACATGGTGTAGACGAGACGACCTCGTCCTCTGATCCACCAGCCCATCAACACAGAGACTTAGGACAGACCTTTGGGAACAGCTGCAGGAACCGACAAAACATTCCTGCATGAATTTAAGGGGTTAGGTCCGGAAAGTTCTTCAGCACATTGTATCTCAGCTGCACGGTGCTCAAAAACAAACTAACCAACAACTAAAAGGGAGAAATTCTCACAGCCCGAAACCTGACCATATCATTATTTTATTCTATAACCCAAAGCCCACAATTTTCACCTCATATTTTTAGCAACTACAATCTTGTTCAGCACCAATGTAGTCTCGCATTGAATAGGACCGTATCTCCATATATCCCTTCCACCATCCATAAGCATACACAAAAACACCCAAATATCATTCAGAATAAAATAAAAAAATACAAATAATCCTAAAATCAAAGCAATAATCAAATCCCCTTGGTACCCCAAAGTAGTTGTTTGGCACGAAGCCCTCACGGCCGCAGAGCGAGGCCCACCACCAGTCTACACCGTCGGGCCTCTGCAGGATGGTCACCATGTCCCCCTCCCGGAAGCTCAGCTCGTCTGCCGCCTGCGCCGGGTAGCTCCACAGGGCGTAGATCACCCTGCTGTTATTGGCACCCATTGCCTCTTCCACACCTGGTGGGGGGGGTCAGGGGTGAGCTAATGCTTCTTCTGCTACAGGGTTCAGGGTGAAGGCTCGTTCTGTCTCTCTCTCTTTCTCTCAGTTCAGAGGCATGAAGAGGAATAGTGTGGGTGCTCTGGATGATGATTTGCATTGTAATTTTTAGGGGCAAGCGTTTCAATGTGTATGTGAGTGCGCATGTGTGTGTGTGTGTGTGTATTTGTGTACATATGTGTGTGCAAGTATGTGTCCTCCTTCTCCTCCTCCTCCTCCTCCTCTTACTCCTGCTCCTTCTCCTCCTCACCTCTCAGGAAGCTCTCACACTCCTCGTAACCCGGGGCGTAGGGGTCACACTTCTGTGCGGCACTGGTCCCATCACTCAGTGACGGCCATGACGGCGGCCCCGGTTGAGGCGAGCATGCCGCCCCACAGACTTCTGTGTGTCGCAGGATGGAATGGTAGCTCTGCAGGGACAAAATACCTCCCGTTTTCACTCAAACATACCTGATAACCAGGGGTCAGAGGAGGAGGAACACACGGTTTGCCTCTCTGCATTAAACATGCATGCCGGCACGGCAATGACACATTTACAAATGTATAAATAATATTGCCGGCACTAGAAGGTTATGTATATGCATGCATATGTCGTGACAAAGAGAGACGTATGATACACACTCCTAGGTCAACACACAGAGTTTCTTACAGGGTAAGGGTCTTGGGGCGCGGAGGAGGCTGTGACCACGGGGGAGGGGGGGGCAGAGGACGATGACTCCTCCCCATCCGAGGAGTCGCTGCCCCTTGAGGGGCCTGAGGGGCCTGGGGACCTTCGCCGGGGGCGTTACCGTGCTGCCACTGGGCTCTGACCCACCGGGAGACTCAGGGATGGAGGGCATGTAGTGGACCAGATCTAGCTTCTCTAGCTCTGCGTCCACGTTGCCAGAGTTCAGCACTGCAGGGGTCAGTTTATTGATATACAATATAATAATGATGTTTAACTATACTGCACGTTATAGATATACAATATAATAGAAAAACAAAATTGTGCTTATTTGAACCTATATACAAACTTAAACCTTTGGTATTAATAGTATTATCGTTATTAAATATTTAACCCTAAGCTATACTTTATTAATCCCAGATGGGAAATCAGGGACACACCTTCGCCATAGATGACGGGCTGGAAGTCAGAAGTGGGCGGGATGTCTCGGAGTGTGGGCGGGGCTATGGGGATATCCCCGCCCATCCCCAGCCCCCGGGGAGGGGCCACAGGAGCCCCGGCCCAGTGGGGGTTCTGAAGGCGCATGATGACAGACAGGGGGATGGGCTTGCGCTGGCACTTCCCAGCGCTGGAGGGGGGATGCAGATGCGTCCGATGATTGGCTGGGCGTGGAAGGGGGAGAGAGGCGGGGTCTCCGGGGCCGTGGCGATGCACGTGTTGCGTGGAAGTGAGCTGTGCACATAGGATCCCGCCAGGGAGTCCTGGGTGTGGACAGGAAGTTGGCGCGTCAAATAGGAAGTGAAGGACATAAAGCGTATGAAATGCTATCATATGTGGATTGATAATCCACACTAATGCTTCTTAATGACCTGTCTCTCTTTACGGTGAATCTATGAAATAACTAATTAAACATAATAGATCATAACCTTTTTGGGGGAGGGGGCCAGCGAAGGGCCGTCCAGGTTGGACTCCCTCCAGCTGCTGCTGGGCAGCGCCGGTCTCATCCACTCTGCTGTTGGAAGAGGAGAACATGTTCTCTGAGCTCTCTCTCTCTCTCACTCTCACTCTCACTCTCGCTCTCGCTCTCGCTCTCGCTCTCGCTCTCGCTCTCTCTCCTCCTGGGTCCTAAAGCCTGTGGAATATGTGTCGCGTGTTTGGTGTGTGCCTTTTGCGTTTCAGAGGAGGTGATGGAGCAAACCGACCAGGAGATGGCGACCTGGGGCTGATGACGGCGGCTGCGCTGAGTAACAGCTCTGAGGGCGGGGCAGCGTACGCAACGCCAGGTGCCCCTGATCAGCTGATGAGCTCCAAGCCAGGTGCCAATTATGACGTCTGGAGCCGGGACTAAAAGAGAGCTTGGGGATGGTTGTGGGAGGCAGAACGAGCCAGAAAGGAAGCACGACAACACGTCGAACGGACCACGGATCGCCGACGCCTCGCACGGGGAACAGCAGCCTGGTTTGAACGACCGCGGATCGCCGACACCGAACGCCTGCACGGGGAACAGCAGCCTGGCGGGACTGACCGCGGATCGCCAACGCCTCGCACGGGGAATAGCAGCCTGTGGGGACCGACCAGTTGCCACACTGCCGACCGTGAACATTGCAGTACGGGTGAGCTGTCGTTGCGGGCTTACCGTACCCGTGGAGAGGACGCTTGAGAGTGCGCCAGGTTAACCTGACACTAGTTATCCCCACTGGGGGTTTGTTTTTACGCAGCTGGGGAGCAGAGACATTTCCTTTTTTTTTTGGCCGATCCGAGGAGACTGACAGTGGGAGTCCCTCGATCGGCCACGACTAACACTGTTGCGCCCTAGGCACTTCGTTCCCTGTTTATGGGGTACAGGCCGCATAGTGTAGTTAGCTTAGTATAGCTGTGTTAGGGACAGGGTTAGGGGAAGGGGGGCTTGATCCATAGGCCTACCGCCCAGATAGGGCCACGTCCCCAGTATCAGCAGTACCCCCCCATTTTAAGAACACGCGTGCTTATTTTTCCTTGGTTGCAGTGTCACCCCTACGTGTGTAGTGTGCCTGATTGTAGGGTCACCCTGAATTAATAGGGCACGTGTGTAGGTGGCTAAGAGCCCTTAGTTTTTCCTTGGTTGCAGTGTCACCCCTACGTGTGTAGTGTGCCAGTCTGTAGTGTCACCCCTACGTGTGCAGTGGACCACCTGACGAGGGGGGGGAACCGGATAGCGGGGGAGGAACTAGCAGGGTGGGGAGACCACCGGGAGCAGGGCCCCTTATAGCCTAGCCTGTAGTCCCAGAGGCAGCCCCACGCACAGTGTAGTTTTATAGGTTTAATAGTACTGTATTTTATGAATTATATTGGGAACCCCCTATGTGTTTAATAAAGATTTTTATACTCTTATTCACCGCCTCCGTGCTTGCTTGTTGGAGTGATATTGGAGATCGGTATGGTAGCTAGCCCACTGGAGAGTGTATCCTATGTAGCTACCCGCTTGCACTGTGTGGTTGCATGGATTAGGACATTCTCCGTGGTGCACTAGTGACATCTTTTGGCGTTTGTCGGCAGGGTCTCCTTATCACCCGCAACAAGCATGTCGGACGACGAGATTACTCAGGGCGGTGAGCCAGGGACTTCGATAACCCCAAATCCCCCAGTTATGAGTGCAGTTATGATGCCATGGTTTTTGGGGTCCCATTGGGTTCCTAGGTTCAGTGGAGAGAAGGGGACAGTCAGATTCAGCCAGTGGTTAGCACAGGTAGAAGCATTCTTGCGAGCGCAGACCTTACAGCCCCAACTGAGAGTAGATTTCATCCTTAGCTCCCTTGATGGCGCAGCTCACAGAGAAGCTATGCTACTCCCATCAACCACTAGGGGATCCGCCCAAGGGATACTAGATGTTCTAACCAGGAAATATGGTGACAATCGGTCCCCCGACACCCTCCAGGTCGAGTTTTTTGGTTGTCGACAGACGGAGAAGGAAGGGATCGAGGAATTCACTCTACGCCTGAGAGAGTGTCTCCACCGATGGCGAACCAGCGATCCAGACGAGCCTGGCGACGAGGACAAGAGACTGCGGACACAGTTCGCCAAGGGCCTACGGGAGGGCCCAATAAAGCGTGAGCTCCTACGCCACCTGCGTCGAAACCCCCGAGTGCCGTTCAAGGACGTCTGCCAGGAGGCAAGCTCCATAGAGAGGGAAGAGCGAACCACCATGGGGGAGGTGGCGGCCTGTCAAGCCCAAGCCGCCACGGTCACACCAGCCCCCAAAATTGAACCACTGTCCCAGAGCAGTCTGCAGCAGCTGAAGGACTCCCTGCGGGCGGAGCTACGGGAAGAGCTACGCGACCAGGTGGTGCTGCTGGGGAAAACCATTGCTGAGGATTTACGGAGCCAGTTCCAAGCCCCAGAACGCAACCCCGAGCCAGCACAACGCTGGACTCGTCCACCAACCGGCCACCCATCAGGATTTCCCACACACCGACGTCCTGACCTCCAGGAGGCCCGTAACTACCAGTGGGACGACCAGGGTCGCCCCATTTGTCGGAGCTGCGGTGACGTGGGCCACGTTCAGCGGTATTGCCCCCGTAGAGCAGGGCCACCTCCGGATTTTCACTCCTCCCGGTCACTGCAGGGCAAGTGACCGGTCCCGGAGCCACGGTTGAAGCCCTGGAGAGACCAGCAGTAGTGGGCCGCTGTCCGGAGGTAGAGGTTCTGATACGGGGCAAGAAGGTGCCTTGCGTGCTGGACACGGGCTCGCAGGTGACTCTGTTCGGACAATCGTTCTTCCAGCGGCACATCGGCAGTGAAGGGCTACACGGCGCCGAAGAACTCCAGTGGCTGACCCTACGGGCCGCTAACGGCCTACAAGTCCCCTTTGTGGGCTATGCAGTATTGGATTTCACCATCGGGGGCATGGAGATACCGGGCCGCGGAGTGGTGATTGTAAAAGATGACTGTATTAGTGCTGAGTATGGCTTACTAGGCATGAATGTCATATCGGAGTGTTGGGAGGGGCTCTTCTCAAAAGGCCATCCAGGCCAAGAGGCCTTTAAGTCTACCGTCCCCCCCACTGCCCGGAAGGCGTGGGAGAAAGCATTCACCCTTTGCCAGCAGGTACAGAGTTCTACACCGCTGGGGGAGTCTGGTGGCACAGCGAGGCTACCACGACAAGCCCCGGTCCTGGTGCCCCCGGAGTCCGAAATGGTGGTCTGGGCCGACGTACCTCCTGCACTGGGCCGTCTTGGTTGCCCGGTGCTAATCGAAGACCTCGCTGACTGGGCTGAAGAGCGTGGCTGGCGGGTGGCCCGGTGTATTGGCTGGGTACGGGGAGGTAAGGTGCCCCTCCGCATTTGTAATCCCCACCTCTCCTCGGTACAGATTCCTCAAAGGTGTGCCCTGGCAAGTGTGACACCCGTGGCCCCGCGGGATGTCCACGGGGCTGACCGGCTGATCCTGAGAGACATGGCCCCAGGGGTGCTGGAGGTGGATGTGTGTCCAGTGACGGAATCTCCCGTGGTAAACCACCCGGCCCTCGAGCTGAAAGGAGACGGGCTGACGGAGGAACAGCAAGCTGAACTCTCCGCCATGCTGCGCCGGTGGACCCACGTCTTCGCTGCACATGAGGAGGATTTCGGGCGCACCAGGGTGATCCAACATCACATACCCACTGGAACGGCACCCCCTATCCGGGAGAGGTACCGCCCGATTCCTCCAAACCTCTACACCGAGTTGAGAACTCTGTTACAGGGGATGGTAGACAGTAAGGTGGTACGCGAGAGTTCCAGCCCATGGGCGGCCCCGGTGGTGTTGGTGCGCAAGAAGGACGGCTCCTGGCGCTTCTGTGTGGATTACCGCAAATTGAATGCTGTGACCCACAAGGACGCATACCCACTACCCCGGATCGAGGAGTCACTGACCAGCTTAACCCAGGCCAACTGGTACAGCACCCTCGACCTGGCCAGTGGATATTGGCAGGTGGAAATGGCGCCTGAGGACCAGGAGAAAACTGCCTTCGCCACACCCATGGGCTTGTACCAGTTTGAAAGGATGCCCTTTGGCCTCTGTAATGCCCCGGCCACATTTCAGAGGCTGATGCAGCGCTGCCTGGGCGGGCAGGTTTATGACCACCTGCTCATCTACCTCGATGACATCATCGTGTACTCGCCGGACTTCCAGAGCCACCTGGGCCACCTGGAGCGAGTGTTCCACCGACTACAGGAGCATGGCCTTAAGCTCCAGCCGGGGAAGTGCAGGCTGTTCCATCGGGAGGTCATCTACCTGGGGCACGTGGTCAGCAGTAAGGGTGTCTCGACCGACCCAGAGAAGACCCGGGCTGTCAGCAGCTGGCCTGTCCCGACCACGGCGCGGCAGGTGAAGTCATTCCTGGGGTTCGTGGGGTACTACCGCCGCTTTATCCCGGGTTTTGCTCGGATAGCGGCGCCACTGACCCACCTCCTCCAAGGCACGGCCGGGCGACCCACTGCACCGGTGACCTGGACACCGCCCTGCCAGCAAGCGTTCGACCAACTGAGACAGAGGCTTCTGGAAGCCCCAGTCCTTGCCTTCGCTGACTTCACCCAGCCCTTCAAGCTCTACACAGACGCCAGTCTGGGGGGGCTGGGTGCCGTCTTGTCCCAGGTCCAGGAGGGCCGAGAGCGGGTCATCGCCTATGCCAGTCGCAGCCTGTCCCGGACGGAGCGTAACGACCAGAATTACAGCTCCTTCAAGCTAGAGCTGTTGGCCTTGAAGTGGGCGGTCACGGAGAAATTCAAGGACTATCTCTGGGGGGCCCAGTTCACCATTTACACCGACAACAATCCGCTTGTGCATCTGGACACCGCCCGGTTGGGTGCGCACGAGCAAAGGTGGGTGGCCCAACTTGCAAATTTTTCTTATGTGATTAAGTACCGCCCAGGGGCTGTGAACCAGAACGCGGACCTACTGTCCCGGCTGCCGGAGGGCGTGGCAGCCCAGGCAGTGGAAGGACGAGGTCACCCGGACAACGCCGCCGTGGAGGAAACGGCCCCGGACCCGGACGCTACTGCGTGGGTGCGGAGCCAGCGAGAGGATCTGGACCTGCGTAAAGTCTGCCAGTGGCTAGAGGAGGGAAGGCAACCCCCTCCGGGTGGTCGCCACCAAATGTCCCCTGCCCTACGAGGTCTGCTCGTCGAGTGGGAACGCCTGGACGTCCAGGAGGGACTCTTGGTGCGGAGGGTGACGGAGCCAGACACCCAGATACCGGCCAACCAGCTCGTCGTACCCCTTAGCCGAGCCAAGGCACTTTGGCAGGAGTACCATCGGGCAGCTGGCCACTCGAGTGCCGAAAAAGTGCTGTCGATACTACGGCGACGGTTCTTCTGGGCAGGCATGGGTAAGGCGGTACAGGTGTGGACCACAGAGTGTCCCACGTGTGTGGTCAGTAAGGCGGGGCCGGAGCAGCGGGCACCCATGAAATCCATTGAGAGCAGCTATCCATTTGAGGTAGTGGGACTAGACTACCTATCGTTGGGTCGACCAAGTGATGTTTACCCCTACATTCTCGTAATGACGGATCTGTTCTCTCGCTATGCTTTTGCAGTCCCCACCAAGGACCAGACGGCGACCAGCACCGTTAAGGCACTGTGGACGGCGCTGATCCAGCCCTTTGGTTACCCAGAGCGGTTCGTCACCGACCAGGGGGCTGCCTTCGAGTCCCGACTGTTGAAGCAGCTGTGTGAGGTATACGGGTGTGTGAAGAGCCGGACCACCCCCTACCATCCGCAGGGCAACGGAGCTTGTGAGCGGTTCAACCAAACGCTGCTGTCCCTGCTGAGCTCCCTGGATCTAGCCACCCAGCCGTACTGGCACCACCAGCTGCCGTTCCTACTTCAGGCCTATAACAACTCCACCCATTCCAGCACCGGAATGACGCCCCATTTTGTTCTGTTTGGTCGTCATGCCAGGTTGCCGGTGGACCTGATCCACGGCGTTTCCCCTCCACAGCGGAAGACCACGCTGGAAGGATGGGTTGAGGACCATCACCGGGTGTTGACCGAGGCGTACGAACGGGTGCGAACGAATGCTGCCCGACGACAGGCGTGGGACCGAGCCCGGTACGATCGGGGAGCCCGTGCCGTACCATTGCTGCCCGGTGAACGGGTCCTGGTGAGGAATTTCCGGCGTCGGGCGCACGGAAAACTTGCACCACGATGGCTGCCTCAGCCCCATGTCGTCATTGGGCAACCCCGGCCGAACCAACCCGTGTACCTGGTCCGGCCTGAAGGACAGGAGGGCCCTGGCCGTACCCTTCATCGGAACAACCTCCGGCCGTGTCCGGCCGGGGTACTCACATGCCCGGATGATCCGAGCGACGCCCCACCAGCCGAAGAACCGGCAACAGGGGCCTGGGTCCCTGACCTCCCCTTTCTCCCTCCACCTGCCCCTGTGGTTGCTGCCGGGGAGTATGAACATCCCGTTCGGGGAGGTCCTCTTGACCCCGACCCCGTTGAGCCGTACCCAGTGGTAGTGAGGGACAGGGTTAGGGGAAGGGGGGCTTGATCCATAGGCCTACCGCCCAGATAGGGCCACGTCCCCAGTATCAGCAGTACCCCCCCATTTTAAGAACACGCGTGCTTATTTTTCCTTGGTTGCAGTGTCACCCCTACGTGTGTAGTGTGCCTGATTGTAGGGTCACCCTGAATTAATAGGGCACGTGTGTAGGTGGCTAAGAGCACTAGAGACATATGTGTATGTATTTATTGTACTGCACGGAAAACTTGCACCACGATGGCTGCCTCAGCCCCATGTCGTCATTGGGCAACCCCGGCCGAACCAACCCGTGTACCTGGTCCGGCCTGAAGGACAGGAGGGCCCTGGCCGTACCCTTCATCGGAACAACCTCCGGCCGTGTCCGGCCGGGGTACTCACATGCCCGGATGATCCGAGCGACGCCCCACCAGCCGAAGAACCGGCAACAGGGGCCTGGGTCCCTGACCTCCCCTTTCTCCCTCCACCTGCCCCTGTGGTTGCTGCCGGGGAGTATGAACATCCCGTTCGGGGAGGTCCTCTTGACCCCGACCCCGTTGAGCCGTACCCAGTGGTAGTGAGGGATGCGATGCCCCAGCCAGAGAGGGCAGAACAGGGGCCCGATGACATGGGAAGGGGCCCGGGAGAAGTGGCGGTTCCCGCCAACCCTGAGAGAAGAGAGGTGGCCGCTGAAGGTGTAGGGCCCGAGAACGAGGATGCTGTAGCTCTCCCTGAGGCTGTGCCCCCCCGACGATCCCGACGGAGTAACAAAGGTAGACCACCTATCCGCTTGGTCCAACTGTGATGACCGGGACGGCCATCGATATAGGGGGGGGGAGTTATGTCGCGTGTTTGGTGTGTGCCTTTTGCGTTTCAGAGGAGGTGATGGAGCAAACCGACCAGGAGATGGCGACCTGGGGCTGATGACGGCGGCTGCGCTGAGTAACAGCTCTGAGGGCGGGGCAGCGTACGCAACGCCAGGTGCCCCTGATCAGCTGATGAGCTCCAAGCCAGGTGCCAATTATGACGTCTGGAGCCGGGACTAAAAGAGAGCTTGGGGATGGTTGTGGGAGGCAGAACGAGCCAGAAAGGAAGCACGACAACACGTCGAACGGACCACGGATCGCCGACGCCTCGCACGGGGAACAGCAGCCTGGTTTGAACGACCGCGGATCGCCGACACCGAACGCCTGCACGGGGAACAGCAGCCTGGCGGGACTGACCGCGGATCGCCAACGCCTCGCACGGGGAATAGCAGCCTGTGGGGACCGACCAGTTGCCACACTGCCGACCGTGAACATTGCAGTACGGGTGAGCTGTCGTTGCGGGCTTACCGTACCCGTGGAGAGGACGCTTGAGAGTGCGCCAGGTTAACCTGACACTAGTTATCCCCACTGGGGGTTTGTTTTTACGCAGCTGGGGAGCAGAGACATTTCCTTTTTTTTTTGGCCGATCCGAGGAGACTGACAGTGGGAGTCCCTCGATCGGCCACGACTAACACTGTTGCGCCCTAGGCACTTCGTTCCCTGTTTATGGGGTACAGGCCGCATAGTGTAGTTAGCTTAGTATAGCTGTGTTAGGGACAGGGTTAGGGGAAGGGGGGCTTGATCCATAGGCCTACCGCCCAGATAGGGCCACGTCCCCAGTATCAGCAGTACCCCCCCATTTTAAGAACACGCGTGCTTATTTTTCCTTGGTTGCAGTGTCACCCCTACGTGTGTAGTCTGCCTGATTGTAGGGTCACCCTGAATTAATAGGGCACGTGTGTAGGTGGCTAAGAGCCCTTAGTTTTTCCTTGGTTGCAGTGTCACCCCTACGTGTGTAGTGTGCCAGTCTGTAGTGTCACCCCTACGTGTGCAGTGGACCACCTGACGAGGGGGGGGGAACCGGATAGCGGGGGAGGAACTAGCAGGGTGGGGAGACCACCGGGAGCAGGGCCCCTTATAGCCTAGCCTGTAGTCCCAGAGGCAGCCCCACGCACAGTGTAGTTTTATAGGTTTAATAGTACTGTATTTTATGAATTATATTGGGAACCCCCTATGTGTTTAATAAAGATTTTTATACTCTTATTCACCGCCTCCGTGCTTGCTTGTTGGAGTGATATTGGAGATCGGTATGGTAGCTAGCCCACTGGAGAGTGTATCCTATGTAGCTACCCGCTTGCACTGTGTGGTTGCATGGATTAGGACATTCTCCGTGGTGCACTAGTGACATATGTGTATGTATTTATTGTACTGTGCAATGTGCTATATTAGGTGTGAAGGTAGCAGGTAAAACACTGAGGTTTTAAAGAGGGCATAATAGAAGGCAGGGGAGCAACATAGTAACAATAGAGCTAACACAAGTCACAGTATTATCATGTGTGTATCTGTGTGTTGTTCATGTGTTGTGTATCATGTGTGTATCTGTGTGTTGTTCATGTGTTGTGTATCATGTGTGTATCTGTGTGTTGTTCATGTGTTGTGTGTATCTGTGTGTTGTTCATGTGTTGTGTGTGTGTGTGTATCTGTGTTTTGTTCATGTGTTGTGTGTTTGCATCTGTGTGCAGTCGTTAAGAGGAGAAGGTGGTGGTGGAGGTGGTGGTGGTGGTGGTGGAGGAGGTGGAGGTGGTGGTGGAGGTTCTGGAGGTGGTGTTGGAGGTGGAGGAGGAGGTGCTGGTGGTGGTGGTGGTGGAGGAGGTTCTGGTGGTTCTGGTGGTGGTGGTGGTTGTGATGGAGGGCAATGACGTCTGTGCTGGTTGTGCATCGGTGAATTGACCCCTGAAATGGTTATTTTACTTTATTGACTTTTTATTTATATGTTTTGATATTGATATTGATATATTTATTGATGTTTTTATGTTCTGATGGAGACATGGCTGTCATGATGTCATCACGACTGACTGACCTTCCACCTTGGACATCTCTGGATGACATCAGCGCTGGGGGCCGGTTGGACAGGGAAGAGCAGAGAAGAGGAGAAAGGAGAGTTGAGGAGATGAGAGGAGAGGAGAGGAGAGGAGAGGAGAGGAGAGGAGAGGAGAGGAGAGGAGAGGAGAGGAGAGGAGAGGAGAGGAGAGGAGAGGAGAGGAGAGGAAGAGAGAGGAGATGCTTCTCATAAGCTGTACGTTATATGATTTATGGTTGGGCTCCACCAATAGGCTAAGACGTCTCATTGGCTCTACGGTATATGGTCTATGGTTGGGCTTCACCAATAGGCTAAGAGCTCTCATTAGCTCTTTGTTATATGGTCAATGGTTCGAGAACTGAATCCTGACTAAGCTTTTGGGAATTCACAGCTCAACATTTAACTTGGTGAGATACTATTCTTTGTATAATTTAAGAGTGTGTTATGATTACCTCAAGCCATCGCAACTATAGACTGACCCCAAAACAGTAAAGGTAGTAGTTCATCAGGTTTTTATTTACAGAAATCAAAAGATAACAACACAAAACACATATGTAAGGTTTGCGTGTAAAGCAGAGACAACAGCAAGGAAGCTTGAGGGGAACCGCTGTAGACAGACTATTGGAAGGCAGCCCTGGACAGCAGCAGAGAATGCCAGGATCAGGGGAAGCCACAAGCCTGTAAAGGCCTCATATTACATCTTATTATATATTTTAGTATACCACCAGGTGTAAGTGTGACCCCCACCATTAGAAAATAGTTTCAGCTTCATTCAGGGACCCCTTCCATTCAGTTTGAATTTGCGGACAGAGGACAGGTGTGTAGCATCAGCAGGTTTAACCCTATCAGCCAATCAGAGGTTATGCATGCAATAGCACGTGTTTAACCTATAGAGGGAGTCAGTTTACAAGTGGTGTTGGGGTTTGGTTCTCTTTTAACACCTCCTATCACAGTTGCAGTATATTCAGACCACCAGCAGGTGGTGCCTTTAACACCACCACTCCCAGTGCAGTACGTTCAGGCCACCAGCAGGTTGGGCCTTTAGGACCTGCCCTCACAGGAGCAGGGCCATCACACATAGAAGCCCACAGGACATGTAGAAAAACAATTGGACTTTTTACACTGAATGAATGAGACACATTAAAGTACACCCACTTACAAAGCCCACCAACTATTTATATCATACTGATTTAAACTCTGGGTTGTGTATTGATGGTGCTGTATAACTGGTCACCGTCCCTGAAAAGAAGAACTGAAAAAGAGATGAGAATTTGGAACTTTAGTTTATGTTATGGTGCCCTCACACCATAGCGTATGCTTAAACCTATGAGTAAAAAATATTTGTATAGGCACCAAACGCAACCAAAATCAATAATTTGTCAATTTGTAACTTATTCGACCTATGGGTTGCGTGTGAGTTGCGCGTGGGTTGCGTGCAGAACTTACGAGTTGCCTTTGAGTTTCGTTCAAAACTTACAAGTTAAGTTTGACCTGCGTGCTAGTTGCGTGGTATTTGCGAATATCGGTCACGTGATAAAAACCTATAAAAGCGGAGCCGATTCAGTGTTTCCTTCTGATTTGGTCATCGAAGAGTCAACATGGTTGAAAGCTACCAAGAAATCAGATAAAAGTGACCCCAAAACCTGGCCAGATACCTCAAATTTGGACCTGCGTTCAAAACGTATGAGTTGCGTACCTGTTGCGATCGTGTTGCGTGCGTAGTGTACCTGTTGCAACCCTGTTGTGTATAAATTTATGGCAGGCATTCGCAGAGAATTATTGAACCAAAATTTCCGAACTTACTCTGTGTGTGTCTGCGATCATCTGTGTGCTTGTTGGGTACTTCAAACCTATTAAACCTATTAGTTGCGTGTGAGTTGCGTTCGGAACTTATGACCACTATTATTTATTCGCAACCATAGGCAACTGGTGATCGCTATGGTGTGAGGGCACCATTACACCGATTTAGAAATGTTCTCCTCAAAGTCTCCCTTGGGTTGATGAAGTCCCACACATTGGAAGTTTATTTTCTGTCTAGAATTATAAAGAGATGCTTACTCAGGACAGCGTTGGGTCTTTTAATGTTGACCAAAGAGTAAAGGACCTGCTCTTTCTAATCTGATTGGACCTGGTTCTCTGAGCAGGAAGTGTAGATGTTGGCATAGTGAAGATCATCCTGCTCTTCTATTTGTTCTCTTTGTGCTGCAGCAGCTGAGTGATTGGTCAGAGTTGAGACGTTGACAAACACAGGAACAGGAAGTGACTGAGAGGACAGAAGAGTACATTTAGTCATCCAAATTGGACAAATGGCGCAACTTGTCCAGGAGTTTCTCACAACCCTTGTATGAGGCAGTAATCTCTTGAAAATAGAACATAGCTTAATGATTTCTCTTTGAGCTCAGCTCTTGGTCATTATATCTGCATCGTCTGAAAAGTAACAGAGCCGCTAAAGAACGACACGTTGTTGTTGCACATGTCGTTGTTTGGGGGCTTGGCCTCCAGGTAGCTCCACTGTTTAGGGGCGTGGCCTCGGGGGGTAGCTCTACTGTTTGGGGGCGTGGCCTCGGGGGGTAGCTCTACTGTTTGGGGGCGTGGCCTCGGGGGTAGCTCAACTGTGTGTCTTAGTAATGGCTGTGTTAGTGAAAAATGGGTTCCTGTTGCTCACCTCCATCATGATATCTGGCCTTCCTCCCAGGACATGTGCTTTTCTGGAAGCGCTCTTTCTTCTGGTGAACAGAACATAAAGATAAAGAAGCAGCAGAAGAAATGAATGTCAAACACAAGAGAGAGAGAGAGAGAGAGAGAGAGAGAGAGAGAGAGAGAGAGAGAGAGAGAGAGAGAGAGAGAGAGAGAGAGAATATCTCACCTCATCCAAAGGAAGAGCAGGAGGAGTATGGTGACCAGTAATACAGCAACGGTTCTTACTAAATATGTCGATGATGATGTCTCTGGAAAGCAGTGATTCAACACTTGATTCATGTGAACTTACCATTAGAAGGATACAAAAATATCAGGACCAGAAGTAATGCAGTATTATGACCAAGAACTCCATATTTATAGGACAATGAAATGTAACACATCTCCAATTGATGAATACATATTATAAATGTGATACATGTTTAACCAGGGTGCTCACACAGCACCAACGTTAATACAAGTGTCAACACTGGATTTTGGCCATGATTTTGCTGAGGTTTCATTCAAGAGTTTGGTATCTCCTTTAAACAGTGATCTCTCTTAAAGGAAAAATTACCCTTCACATTAACGAACAACAAGGTGGAATTGTGACGTCCGATTGCATTATGAGCTTGGCAGTAATAATGTCCTCCAAGCTCAGGGGTGACTTTAGTGATGGTGTAGTTCTGTCCTGATTGTGTCACTGAGTCTTCATGTTCCTTGAACCAGGTGTAGTCAGCTGCTGGGTTGGCATCACTGCTGCAGCTCAGAGTCACTGAACTGCCCTCCTCTATGTCCTCAGAGGGACTTGATAACACAGATGTGTGTTTAGGCCCGTCTAGAGGTCATTGGGAAAACATGATGTGCTTTTATATGAATGACAATGTAAAGAACACGTTTGAGAAGTGAACCGAATAAGTGATGAATTATGATGGTTCATCTTCATGTGGACATGGTTGTGACTTTAACATCTGTGTTATGTTATTATACTGTGTTGTGTTTTACTCACATTTCACATCGAGGGAGATGGAGGAGGACGTTGTCCCTAGCACATTTTTAGCTTCACAGAGATATTGTCCAGAGTGTGAAGACTGGATGGGACCAAAGACAAGCTGTTGTCCCTGGTTTATGTATCTGGAGCGGGGACTTATTAACCCTGTATTAACCTTGAGCCAGGTGTAGTCAGCTGCTGGGTTGGCATCACTGCTGCAGCTCAGAGTCAGTGAGCTGCCCTCCTCTATGTCACCAGAGGGACTCACCTCCACCCAGGGGGTCCTTGGAGAGTCTGTTATGAACACAAATGATCAATGTTCCTCCTAAAGACATTAAACTGTACAGCTCACACTACAGTAGAGTCAGTATGAGACAGAATACTGTCTCTACTAATACAGATTACTCTCTCTAACACAATACTAAAGTGGTTCATGGTTTTTACAGGCATACAGAAATACATGAATACCAAAGGAACATTTTGCATGACCAATATCAAAGGTGTTTGCATATTAGACATCACCGATTAACATTCTTACTATTATTTATGATTGTTTTTGACCACTCACACTGGACATCTATGAATACCGAGTTAGAGCTGAGCTGTCCATATTTGTTGTGTGCTTCACAGCGGTACGCTCCTCTGTCTTTAGAGCTGACTGATGGGAAGGTAAAACGTTGAAGTGGTTCCCTGAGCAGACGCTGGTTGTTCTTGAACCAGATGTAGTCGGCTGCTGGGTTGGCATCACTGCTGCAGTTCAGAGTCACTGAGCTGCCCTCCTTTATGTCACCAGAGGGACTCACCTCCACCCTGGGGGTCCTTGGAGAGTCTGTTATGAACACAAATGATCAATGTTCCTCCTAAAGACATGAAACTGTACAGCACACACTACAGTAGAGTCAGTATGAGACAGAATACTGTCTCTACTCATACAGATTACTCTCTCTAACACAATACTACTGTGGTTCATGGTTTTTACAGGCATACAGAAATACATGAATACCAAAGGAACATTTTGCATAACCAATATCAAAGGTGTTTGCATATTAGACATCACCGATTAACATTCTTACTATTATTTATGATTGTTTTTGACCACTCACACTTGACATCTATGAATACCGAGTTAGAGCTGAGCTGTCCATATTTGTTGTGTGCTTCACAGCGGTACGCTCCTCTGTCTTTAGAGCTGACTGATGGGAAGGTATAACGTTGACGTGGTTCCCAGAGCAGAGGCTGGTTGTTCTTGAACCAGGTGTAGTCGGCTGCTGGGTTGGCATCACTGCTGCAGCTCAGAGTCACTGAACTGCCCTCCTTTATGTCCTCAGAGGGACTTGATAACACAGATGTGTGTTTAGGCCCGTCTAGAGGTCATTGGGAAAACATGATGTGCTTTTATATGAATGACAATGTAAAGAACACGTTTGAGAAGTGAACCGAATAAGTGATGAATTATGATGGTTCATCTTCATGTGGACATGGTTGTGACTTTAACATCTGTGTTATGTTATTATAGTGTGTTGTGTTTTACTCACATTTCACATCGAGGGAGATGGAGGAGGACGTTGTCCCTAGCATATTCTTAGCTTCACAGAGATATTGTCCAGAGTGTGAAGACTGGATGGGACCAAAGACAAGCTGTTGTCCCTGGTTTATGTTTGAGCGGCGACTGTATGTATTAACCTTGTACCAGGTGTAGTCAGCTGCTGGGTTGGCATCACTGCTGCAGCTCAGAGTCACTGAGCTGCCCTCCTCTATGTCACCAGAGGGACTCACCTCCACCCAGGGGGTCCTTGGAGAGTCTGTTATGAACACAAATGATCAATGTTCATCCTAAAGACATGAAACTGTACAGCGCACACAACACTAGAGTCAGAATAAGACAGAATACTTTCTCTACTAATACAGATTACTCTCTCTAACACAATACTAATGTAGTTCATGGTTTTTCCAGGCATACAGAAATACATGAATACCAGTGGAACATTTAGCAAGACCGGATATATCAAAGATGTTTATATATTAGTCATCACCGATTACGCAAAACGCTAGAGCTAGAGTGAATGTAGAGTACGATCCCAACGTGGAGGGAGCCTTGAGACAACAAGGTGGAGAACCGTCCTCCTAACAGGACAGAGCCTTGTCACTTAGGAATGACTAATATGTCCAAGGGACTGTGAATGATGGCTGAATGGATGTTTAATTGGTCTCTTAAGGTGGAACTGAAACAAAATAGGGAGCAAAGGTCAATGTACGTATGTGTGTCCACTCGTAGTCACTAGTCAAGTCAAGTGAAGGCAATTTTTTTTGTATAGCCCTTAATCACAGTTACAGTCTACAAAGAGCTTACTATGTATCGTACTATGCATCGTACTATAGTACAATTTCTTCCTAAGTGGATCACATGCTTTTAAACGTTTTCACTCTTTCACCACTAGGGTGCAGCCATGATGGATTTACACACAAACGGAGTCACCAGAGTGACTGCTGATAAGACACAGTCTGAGTCACCAGAGTGACTGCTGACAGGACACAGTCTGAGTCACCAGAGTGACTGCTGACAGGACACAGTCTGAGACACCATAGTGACTGCTGACAGAGGCATGGAATCATCAGAGAACAAAGATCTTCACCCCAGGGTGCATTACACCAAGTTGTGCGCTTCTGTTTCTCTTCAATCTGAAACGGTTAAGGTACCAGTACCCTTAATTACGGGTAGCCTGAGGCCAATGCCGTTTGAGACCATTCATACTAAATCGACATTCTTTACCCTAAAGGTCCATTACATCTGGCGTCATGTCAGTATATTGTGGAGTTGACTTACACACTGGAAGAGAGGGAAGATTCTCGTATCCTCCAACAGCACACCAATAGCTTTCTTTAGAGTTAATCTCGCCACTGTAGTACATTCCAGTATTTATATACTGTCTACTCCTGTACCAGAGGTAGACAGGACTAGCAGTTAGAGCACACATACTGTGACATTTAAGCTCTTGATGGGGAGGATTGGTCTGGACCTGGAGATCTGGGTCAGAGAACAAATGAAGTCAAAGATCATTCAGATTACACACAGATACATACAGACACATACACACATATACACACATATACACACACACAGAAACACACACACACACACATACTTATGTACGCACACACACACAGATACACACACACACACGTTTTGCAATAGACGTGTTAATAATAAGTTAGTTACCGGTCACAGTTAATATCACTCCAGGGCTACCAGTATATCTCCCATTCGGTTGGTTTGTTATGAACTTAAACTTGTACACAGCAGAGTCACTCTGTGTCAGGTGTTTGATACTCAGGGTACACACTTCCTCACAGCTCGACCGGGCAGACCAACAGCTTGTCTCCACACAGCTGTATTCAACACGATCTGTATAGTCTTTATCTTGTTTCAGATCAAACGGCTGATTGCTGCGTTCTTTAGTAAACCACAGTCTTTCCTTCACTTTGGTCGGGATTCTCTCAATATATTGAGGGTATTCAAAGGAGCTTCTGATGTTAACCGTTGATCCTCTTAATGCGCAGATATTACTAGATGTGTAGGTGACATTCCAGCCATCATTACCGTGTAGCGCTGTAAAAAACAAACACATCTCATTGAGAATAAACAAGACACTTTCTCAGTCAAGACACAACAAGCAGCTGATGGAGTGGATGATCACAAGAGACATAAAGTGGATGGAGGATGTTGGGTGGAGCTGGAAACGACAGATGCTGACCACTGAGCTGTGAGAGGAATGAGTGATAGAGATAGTGAAAGAGAGAGATAGAGATAGTGATAGTGATAGAGACTGTTATATAGCTAGTGATATAGAGAGATAGTAATATAGCTAGTGATATAGATTATGATAGTGATAGAGATAGTGACAGAGGTAGAAATAGAGATGAGATAGTGATGCAGCTAGTGATGGAGATAGTGATAGACATAGTGATAAAGATAGTAAGTGATATAGATAGTGATATACTTTTAATAGGAATTAAATCAACCCATCAATGTTGCATAGATTTAACAGAAGTTACATAGCAACCAGGAAATGGCCAACACATCTGTTTTGTCATCTCAAATGCAACATAATGTAATGCAATGTAAACTATAATAATGAGCAGAATATTGTTCTCTGAAACAATTAGAACACAACATTGACTATATGAGGCTGTAGTAATTGTTCTATTTGTTTGGTCTTCTAAACAAAACACAGCTGTCAAGGTCCATTCTGTAGATGTCACATGTAGTTACAACACCGTTGTTTCACCCTCTCCTCAGCCTCAGTTGCTTGCATGTCATGTTACAGATTGAACCAGTTCAACTAAATGTTCATTGTGTAAGTGTACCAACCTGGTACTGACAGAAGGAAAGCTAGAAGTCCTCTGGCTGCTGATCTAAGATTCATAGCTTGTTTCTCTCAGTGTGTTGTTCAGAGATCTCTTCGACAACACATGCAGGTCAAAACTAAAAACATAAAAAGGAGAAAAACTTAATATTTTCACTGAGATAAGCATAATATTATTATTATACTTTTTAATGAATCTCTATAACATCAGTTGGTTATTGAACATATGTTTGTATGTTACACAATACAATTAAAGTTAAGACTTACTGTAAGGACGAAGCTGCTGTTGCAGAAAGTGTGGTAATTGGTTAACCTTTTGTCCATGTTGACTTCCTCTTGGTGGTGGTGGTCCACCGGTGCCTAGTGTCACCACAGCTTGATTGGTTGAATGTCTTACTATAGGCTGTACCAACACAGCACTCAAGTTCCATACACGCCACTACTGCAAGTTGTGAATACTATTTGATATTCTCATCATGTATCAAACTCCTTTGTCAACAGTTTTTAAGCAGAATCACCACCTAACCTGGTCAATTAACAGAGATGGAAAATGGATTTGTAATAGTATGTATAAAAACAGGTATAACAGAACGTATAGAGTATGTATGCAATATGTGCAGAATTAAAGGTATATATATGCAGGTAATTAAACACATCCATGTGAAATGAATGTAGGTATTTTCATTCATTCATATTTACAACATTCCGAGTACAGTCATTTCAGGTTCAGTAGGTTCAGAAATATAAAAGTGGATTGACTCTCCATTATATTGGGCATCATACTTCATAACTGTTATCAACATCTTCTTTCAGGATCTCATCCAAGGTGTAGATGAAGCTTTTAAAGTATACAAGTGAAATGAACGCCTTTATCGTAAGCTATTTGTGTGTGTGTGTGTGTGTGTGTGTGTGTGTGTGTATGTGTGTGTGTGTGTGTGTGCTGGAGAGCCTCAGTGTAAAGCAGGTCACACACCAGACGAGCCACCAAGCCTGACACTAAGGATTCCTGTTTAATACAATGGATTTAATATAACTTACAGAGTGAGTGCTCTCATTGGCAATGAAATACTAACGTATGGGCGTTCAAGATCAAGTAGTAGAACCAGAGGAACATAACCCATTGAAGAGCAAGTAGTGGAACCAGAGGAAGGAACATAACCCATTTAAGATCGAATAGTGGAACCAGAGGAACCAATTCATGGATATGCTTATCAAAACCACTTAGGAATAGAAGTCATTGTTGAACAGCAGGCGAATAAATCATACATCATAACTGGAGTCTGATACCTGATTTCCAGCCCTCATTATTAGTATTTAGAGCTCTTTGGCATATTTACCCTAGTTTAAACATTGAATTACATGCCAATACCCCACTCTGAGCAAGCTGGCCAGAACATATCTGTGTACCCCTGCAACCAACTCACAACCAGTGTTTTGATACGTTAAGAATCTATTTGGATGTGTTTGTTCCTCATAACTTGTGTATTAACACATTTTTTAGAATAGAGTGTGTGTGTCATCTTCTTTATTAAGTCTTGAAAGCCACAGCTAGGAGTTGAGTCGTTCCCCTCAGATGAAGATTGTCCAGTCCAGTTCCTCTTCGTAGTTCTCAGTTAGTTTTTGTTTGTGATACAAGATTTTTTGTATTGGCCATTTGCAACAAGTACAATGGAATGCTTACTCCCCATTCCCTCCCGCAGTATGTAGGTGTCACTCATCATTGGTTAAGAAGTTATTTAAATAATAGGTTTCAATATGTAAACATTAATAATACAGAATCACATCTTAGAAGAGTAACTTGTGGTGTTCCACAGGGTTCCGTATTGGGACCCAAGTTATTTATACTCTATTTAAATGATATTTTTACTTTGCTGATGATACTAATTTACTTTGTTTAGCGGAGGACATAAAATAATTATTGAAAACAGTAGAAAGGGAATTGATAAAGTTAAAGAAATGGTTTGATAGGAATACGTTGTCTCTTAATGAAAACAAAACTAAATGTACGGTATTTGGTGGTGTTCCTACCGACTGTGAAAATAAACTGAATTTAAATGGAACCGAAATTGAAAGAGTATATGAAACAAAATTCTTAGGTGTGATTATAGATCACAAACTCTGTTGGAAGCCACATATACAATATATCAAAGGTAAATTAGCCAAATCTGTTGGCATTCTGTACAAAACAAGGGAGCTGTTTAATCAGAAATGTTTGCATATATTGTATTTTTCACTTGTTGTGCCATACATGTCATATTGTGTTGAGGTCTGGGGGAATGTTTATAAAACAAATATATATCCTATTATTAAACTACAGAAAAGAGCTATTAGAATAATAAACAAAGCTAGTTACCTTGAATCGACAAATCCATCATTCATAAAGTCCTGCACATTAAAATTTGTAGATATGGTGTACATAAAAACCTTGGAAATAATTTTTCGTGCTAAGAGTAAAAGCCTACCAGTTTGTATTCAATGTCTCTTTCAACCAAGAGAAGGAAAGTATAATTTAAGAGGGTTGTGTATTCTTAAAACATGTAAAAAGGTAAGAACTAATGTAAAAGCTAGATGTGTTTCAATTTTGGGAGTTAAATTATGGAATAGCCTTAGTGACGGGTTGAAGTTGTGTACTTCTCAGGGGAGATTTAAAAAAGCCTTAAAGGATAAAATAATTCAGGAGTACAGTTTTGAGTAAAACATCAAACATTTGTTTTTTTCTTTAAAAAAAAAAAAAAAAATTATATCTTGCAGCATATTTTAAGTTTTTCTTTCTTATATTAAAATATATTTCGTTTTTAAGAATTTGTAAAGGATAGGCAAAAATAAGCATGTGCTTCAGCCTATTCCTTTTTTTCGGTAGTTGATTTTGGATTTTGTGTGTGAGCTTGCCTTGAATATGTAAATTTGTGATTTTCTATTTTTAGAAAGCGGAGTCGTCAGACAACGTAATGAAAATGTATGCGAGACCAGGCCAGGGACCCGGCAAGACAAATGCTAATGACCTAAGAAGCGAGGACCCCAGCATGGTGTGTCGGCACAAAAGGTCACAGGGCAAAAGCATGTCGACGAAAGACATGGTGTAAAAACTGCAAGAGCAACACACACCAGGACTCTACGTGCAGACGGAAAGATATACAGGATGGTGTCTGGAAAAAAGACAGATTTTCTCTTCAAAGCAAGTAACGTGGAGAGCCGACCATGGAAGCCACCGGACAACGTCCAGACTAGAGGCCTCATGGTGGATGCGGGGGCCACATCCCACATCATCAATGACATCAGGAAATTCAAGAGCTTCGACGACACATTCCAGCCCGGTGCGCATTCAGTGGAGCTGGCAGACGGGACCAAATGCAGTGGAGTCGCACAGCGAAGGGGAGATACGATTGTGTTCTTGTTCGACGAAACTGGACAACAAGTCAGCGCAATGCTACGTGGAGCGTTGTATATGCCTTCATACCCCCAAGACATCTTCTCAGTTGCAACAGCAACAGACAAAACAGCCACCGCCATCTTTAGGAAAGGAGAAAGCGTCATGACAAGCCGAGACGGTACAATGTTTGACATCCATGAGTATTGCAAATTGTTTTACCTTCATACAATTTCTAACAATTTTTGGGTCATTTAAATTACGAAGATGTACAACAATTACAAGAAGTAGTAGAAGGCATGGAAATAAAAGGCAGGGCCATCAGACCAGTCCACTTATGTGAAACATGTACACAAGGCAAGTTTATCCACACCAGAAACAGAGACTCAGATAGGAGAGCAGAGAAGCCCCTACAGACCTAGCCGGTCCTATGCAAACCAAGTCCATAGAGGGACATAGATATGCACAGACGATTACTACTTAAATGTTCCTAGCCGACATAGCGTTTACAAGCAAGTGTTTGCAGGCACTGTTAAACAAGAACAGGATTAGACACAAAACATCTGCGCCTTATACGGATCACCAAAATGGAACGGCAGAAAGAGGCTGGCGAACACTTTTTGAAATGGGCAGATGTTAGAAAGCCAGTTACCTAATAGGCTGTGGAATCATGCAGTCCAGACAACAGCCCATGTAAGGAATAGGTGCTAAAGCAGACGCACAAAACAGACACCATACTAAATGTTAACTGACAGGAAGCCAAATGTGTCCAAAATGCAGAAGTTTGGATCTGAGTGCTTCACATACAGACAAGAGAAGGGGACGATTGACTCTAGCTGTGACCAAGGTGTTTTTGTAGGCTATGACAAAAAAAGCCCAGCTTACTTAGTGTACTACCCAAACGAAGAGAGGGTTAAGAAACACAGGTTGGTAAAATGTATGACTAAGACAGCTAAGGCAAAAAGCGGTACAAGATAATCTAATTCTACACCAAATGGACGTCAAGACAGCTCTGCATGCACCGATAGACTGTGAAATATATGTAGAGCAACCAGTAGGTTATGAGAAGAAGACAAATACAGGTGAAAATGTAGTTTGTAAGCTCAGAAATGATTGTGTGGTTTGAAGCAGTCAGGCAGGATGTGGAACACAATGTTACATACACACTTAAGTGAAGAGGATTTTGTGCAAAATCCTGCTGACCACTGTGTGTATTCAAAAGAGAAACATAGTGAAAAGGTCATCATAATCATATTGGTTGACAATCTGATAATTGCAGCCAGTAATGAGAAAGCACTGAAAGATATCAAAATAATGCTAACTGCTAAGTTTAAAATTAAAGACTTAGGCAAACTGAAATACGTCCTGGCTATTGACTTTGATCAGACAGAAGGTTGTATAAAAATGACACAGGGAAGGTATGTAAACTAAATACTACAGAAGTTTGACATGCAAGACTGCAAACCAAGAGAAACCCCCTGTGAGCAAAAGCTAGAGTTCACTGAATATGCTGTAAAAATTAAAGAACCCAAAATGTACAGGGAGGCAGTAGGGAGCTTGATCTATTTATCCACTTGCACTAGACCTGATTTGGGCTTGGTAGTGAGTAAGCTGTCTCAATACTTCGCTGAGCCAACAGAGGAACACTGGCTCACAGTAAAACATGTACTCAGATACCTAAAAGGGACAACAGAAAAAGAGTTATGCTGCAGGAGTGACAAAGATAAGCTAGGCCTACGCGTATACACAGATGCTGATTGTGCAGCTGATGTGACAGACAGGCGCAGCACAACAGGGTACTGTGTCAGTCTAAGTGAGAGCAGTTCTTTGATCTCGTGGAAGTCAAGAAAACAACCAACAGTGGCTCTTTCCACATGTGAAGCAGAATACATGTCTCTGGCTTCAGCCAGAGACATGTATTCTGCATTGTATACTGTGCATGTACTATGCACAGACAAAAGTGTATGAGGATAATTAGGGCACCATAGCCATAGCAAAGAAGAGCAGGCAGAGATGCAAGCACATTGACATAATGTATAATTGCATAAGGGAAATTGTGAATGGAGGAAAAGTGATGTTGCAGATATGTTAACAAAACCTGTAACCAAGTTCAAGTTACAGACATTTGCCAGAGATGTTTGGTACTTAAAGGAGACCTTGGTGTGGTGGTAGATGTCCAGCTGTCCTGCAATGCCAACGTCACCGCGGTGGCCCGATCTTGCAGAATTGCCCTCTACAACATCCGCAGGATCCGGCCCTTCCTCACACGTGAAGTGGCGCAGATCCTGGTCCAAGCGCTCGCCATCACCCGCCTCGACTACTGCAACTCTCTCCTGGCGGGACTCCCCGCCTCTGCAATCAAGCCCCTCCAACGCATCCAGAACGCAGCAGCACGCCTGGTATTCAACCTACCAAAATTCTCCCACGTGACCCCCCTCTTCCGCGATCTCCACTGGCTTCCGGTAAATGCTCGCATCAAGTTCAAGACTCTGGTGCTGACCTTTAGGGCAGTCAATGGAACTGCCCCAGCCTACCTCCAGGCGTTGGTCAAGCCCTACATCCCAGCCGGAGCGCTCCGCTCAACTTCTGCCAGGCGACTTGTTCGACCTTTCACTGCTGACAACCAAGCATCGCTACTTCCAAGACCCAGCTCTTCACGGCTCTGGCTCCACAGTGGTGGAATTAACTCCCGTCTCATGTCAGGGCGGCAGAGTCCCTCGCCAGCATCCGCAAGAGACTCAAGACCCACCTGTTCAGAGTCCACCTAGACTCTCCATGAACCCTCCTTCACCTTTGTGAACCCCTAACTTGCTTAAGTCCTGACATTAATAGCTCTTAGCATGTTGGATATTCTAGCAAGTGTATATCCTTAATGTTGATAACACGCTCTTATCACAGCTACTTAAGCAGGTGACCTGGCAGTACAAAATTGTGTTATTCATCTTGTTAATATGAATGCTTGTGAACTGCTCTATTTTTATGTTTGTCACCTGAGTCACGAAGAGCATGTGAGGCTTGCACGCCTCAGTGTGTCTGTTCATGGGCAAGTTCATGTGAGACAACTAAATAAATCCGCCGGACGGCTAAACAAGTATAACAGTGTATATAAGTGTATATAAAACAAGTATAATGTGTCTTACGCAGGAAACCGCTGAGTTAAACACTCATCGCCAAATTGAATTGTTTAATATTTTATAAGAACAAAAAATATAGATTACCTGAGATGAAATGATGGCTACACACACGGGGAGACTAACTAACAACTAATTGGATCTGGTCTCTGCTTGTAAGCCTCTAACAAAGAAAACAAGCTCTCCTCTTCTTAAAAGCACCACATAGATTTTCAACAGATAAATAAGGCTTGAGTTACTTAAAATAACATTAATCATGTTTGCAGTAATAACACATTCTACATAAATGATTTAAATATTTTTTACATGAAACAATCCCAGTGGTTAAAGTGTCCTGTGGATAAAAAATATTTATACCATGTACATATACATATATATATACGCATATATATTAGTTTGATTATGCACAACAAAATGCGTAAATGCCATTTTCTAACTAATAATAATTTAACTAATTAACATAATTTAACTAAGCCCCTTAGTTGTGAAAGTTGTTATCTTCATTAATGACATACATTTCGATTGTATTCGTAATGTTTATTATTAAACATTTACTAAAATACATTAACCCTCAATAGAGAACAAAAAAAACCAGGATACTGAGGATTACTGTCCTGGTAAAAAACTACGAGACATCAAAATACACATGATTCAGAACACATAAACACATCATAAACTGAGGACAAGAGAGGGCTTGGATCACTGCTGTACATTTAGTCAAGTCAAGTTTATTGTCAATTCACAGTTTACACAAGTATAAAGCAGTGGTGTGAAAATCTTATGTGCAATACCCGACGACAGACAGCAGTTATAAAAATTAGATAAAAAAAGAATAAAAATACAATAAAATAGAATAGAATAAAGTTAAAAAATAAAAATAAAAATGCAATTTATAAAATGCAATATATCGGCACAGAAAAAGAGCAATATGTATATATAAATCAATGTAATAAAATCTACATTGTTATATGCTATACGCCCTTGTTCAGCAGCCTGATGGCCTGACTGTGGAAGCTATCTCTGAGTCTATTTGTACGGAACTTGATACTGCGGTATCGCCTGCCTGACGGTAAAAGTTAATACAGTTCATGCAAATTTCCATGGGTCCAGCGTGGCAGGTATCACTTTCACCAAGAGTGACAACACAGTGAAAAGAGTCGAGAATTGTTAACAACTCAATGGAAACACATTGTAAATGTTACCTGGTGGGGAGCATTCAGAACTAAATATAAATGGATTGAGTTGTCATGGTTAACAAATAACTATCCGATATGGCCGCTAGGTGAATAATGTATCAGTACCCTGCTATATAAAATATAAATATAAAATACACAATATTTAGTGAATTAACATGCGTAGGCTACCATGTCCTGCCCTAATCTATAGCCTAATACGTTTGACTGGATACGTCACACTTCAACATTAAACTCACTGTGTAGGCCGCGGTGTACCCTGCTCGCTCTGGACAGGAAAAAGCAGGTTCAAAACTCAGCCGTGACCAGCCGAGCTCCGCTGTGGGCCTCTGAGATTTGGGCCGTGTATTAGATTATTATTTTGGGGTATTTCATGCCTCCCATCACAGGCGTACCATGACGGGTCTGAAACAGATCCAGCCTGTCTGGCGGGGGGGAAATATCTCCAATCCAAACAACAACAACTGACACGTTCAAGTTTCTTACAGTTCCCACGGACACCTGGTGAGGATTCAAACTTTAGTTTTAAACCCTTTTTTTCCACCTCCATTTGCTTTCAACGAAACGCCAAACTCTTCTTGTACTTTTCACAGTTGTAGCGATTTTGATCTAGTTGCATATCAGTTGAAGTCCCTTCCAGCTCGTCCTTGTGTCCTCCTGTCTACTGGTAAAGGCCAGGCCTCCCCGGCTCCCCCTGGTGGAGGGACATGGTGTAGACGAGACGACCTCGACCTCTGATCCACCAGCCCATCAACACAGAGACGTGGGACGGACCTTTGGGAACAGCTGCAGGAACCGACAGACAAAACATTCCTGCATGAATTGAAGGAGTTAGGCCTTCAGCACATTGTATCTCAGCTGCTTACTAACCAACAACTAAAAGGGAGAAAATATTGCTCTCATAAACCGAAACCTGACCATATCATTATTTTATTCTATGACCCAAAGCCCACAATTTTCACCTCATATTTGTAGCAACTACAATCTTGTTCAGCACCAATGTAGTCTCGCTTTGAATAGGACCGTATCTCCATTTATCCCTTCCACCATCCATAAGCATACACAGAAACACCCAAATATCATCCAGAATAAAATGAAAAAATACAAATAATCATAAAATCAAAGCAATAATAATTGGTACCCCGAAGTAGTTGTTCGGCACGAAGCCCTCGCGGCTGCAGAGCGAGGCCCACCACCAGTCTACACCGTCGGGCCTCTGCAGGATGGTCACCATGTCCCCCTCCCGGAAGCTCAGCTCGTCTGCCGCCTGCGCCGGGTAGCTCCACAGGGCGTAGATCACCCTGCTGTTATCGGCACCCATTGCCCCCTCCACACCTGGGGGGGGGGGGGGGTCAGGGGTGAGCTGCTGCTGCTACAGGGTTCAGGGTGAAGGCTCGTTTTGTCTCTCTCTCTTTCTCTCAGTTCAGAGGCATGAAGGGGAATAGTGTGAGTGCTGGATGATGATTTGCATTGTTATTTTTAGGGGCAAGCGTTTCAATGTGTATGTGAGTGCGCATGTGTGTGTGTGTGTGTGTGTGTGTGTATTTGTGTACAAATATGTGTGCAAGTATGTGTCCTCCTCCTCCTCCTCCTCCTTCTCCTTCTCCTACTCCTGCTCTTTCTCCTCCTCACCTCTCAGGATGTTCTCACACTCCTCGTAACCCGGGGCGTAGGGGTCACACTTCTGTGCGGCACTGGTCCCATCACTCTCAGTGACGGCCATGACGGTGGCCCCATTGCGGACCAGGAACTCACACAGGGGCCGGTCGTTACAGGAGGCCAAGCAGTACAGTGGGGTCCTGGGGGGGACGGAGACCCGGGGTTACAGCCTGACTGGGAGGGGGGGGGACTGTTGCTATAGTGACAGTATTAGTGCTGTAGGCATGCGGTTGCTAGTGTGGTGCTAGTGTGGTGACAGTGTTGTTGCTAGTGTGGTGAGATGTTGTTAGTGTGGTGACAGTGTTGTTGTTAGTGTGGTGACAGTGTTGTCGCTATAGCGACAGCATTGCCAGGATGCAGGACAGGTTATTTACCAGCCATGGCTGTCCGGGGTGCTGACGTTGGTTTCGATGCGAACCAGGAAGTCCACAACGTTGTAGTGACCTCCACAGATGGCGTTGTGGAGCACCGTGATGCCCTCGTTGTTGGTTGCTGGTTTGGATCAGTCATCTAGAGAGGAGAAGGTCTTTGATGTCTCTTCATAAACACTGATAGTGATATGATGTTCATTGGTCTTATGGTCATCAATTCTGTTCTATTCATCTAGTCATTTAGCAGGGGCTTTTATTCAGAGTGACTTAGTGAGTTCAGATCCATAACGTTAAGGAGCTGGTAGGGGTTAGGGGTCATTAATGAGCAGGTAGGGGTTAGGGGTCATTAAGGAGCAGGTAAGGGTTAGGGGTCATTAAGAAGCAGGTAGGGTTAAGCATCTTAGCTCAGGCTGTGAACATGGGGATCACACACACACACATACACACATAAACACACACACACACCCCTACCTCCTGCACAGCCCTCTGGATGGTCTCCAGCTCCCCGACCAGCGCCCAGTCCAGCAGCAGGACCAGGGGGTTGAGGCAAGCATGCCGCCCCACAGACTTCTGCTGCTTCTTAGTGCGTCGCAGGATGGAATGGTAGCTCTGCAGGGACAAAATACCTCACGTCTTCACTCAAACATACCTGATAACCAGGGGTCAGAGGAGGAGGAACACACGGTTTGCACACGAATACTAAGAGTGTTTGGTAGATTTGGTGACTGGCAAATTAAAACTGGCCTTCTTTTGATAGCTGAAATGTTGTCATTTTTTGTAGTCCTTTAGTGTAACAGCATGCTCTTCTTTAGTATTGTACATGTATATATATACATATATACACCCACCTTCGCCATATATGGCAGTCCGGAAGTCAGAAAGGGGCGGGATGTCTCGGAGTGTGGGCGGGGCTATTGGGATATCCCCGTCCATCCCCAGCCCCCGGGGAGGGGCCACAGGAGCCCCGGCCCAGTGGGGGTTCTGCAGGCTCATGACGACAGATGCTGGCGGGGGGGATGCAGATGCGTCTGATGATTGGCTGGGCGTGGAAGGGGGAGAGAGGCGGGGTCTCCGGGCGGGCGTGGCGATGCGCGTGTTGCGTTGAAGCGAGTCTGCGCGTCAAACAGGAAGTGATGGACATAAAGCATATGAAATGCTATCATTCTTATTATTGATAATCCACACTAATGCTCTTAATGACCTGTCTCTCTTTACGGTGAATCTATGAAATAACTTATTAAACATAATAGTTAACCTTTTTGGGGGAGGGTGCCAGTGAAGGGCCGTCCAGGTCGGACTCCTTCCAGCTGCTGCTGGGCAGTGCCGGTCTCATCCACTCTGCTGTTCATGTGTTGTGTTTCATGTGTGTATCTGTGTGTTGTTTGTGTGTTGTGTATCGTGTGTGTATCTGTGTGTTGTTCATGTGTTGTGTGTTTGTATCTGTGTGCGGTTGTTAAGAGGAGGTGGTGGTGGAGGTGGAGGAGGAGGTGTTGGTGGTGGTGGTAGTGGTGGTTATGGTGGTGGTGGTGGTGGTGGTGGAGTTTGTGGAGACATTTTTTTGGTTTTGTATTTGGTGAGTGTGAGTACACACACACACACACACACATTGGTGGTCCTCAGGTCCCCTGCTTGCCACAGGAGGAACGTTACATCATCATCATCATGTCTCTAAGTTCCACCATTGTCACCGTCCGACAGAAATGACATCACAGCCCTCACATCGTCTCCCCGGCGGTTCCACAACTCTTTGATCCATGATCCCTGACCCCATTTTCACTTCTGACCGCAAAGATATTTATGTTATATAGTCTGTTGTTGGGCTCAACCAATAGGCTAAGAGCTCTCATTGGCTCTATGGTATATGGTCTATGGTTAGAGGACTCTCCTCTCCAGCCACGCTCCTCTGCCTCCCCCTCTCTGCCACCTGGGGTTACTACACCCAGAACACTCCGTCCCAGAAGACCGTAGTCACATCAGCGCACCTGTTCCCTATTCCCAATCAGGCTCCCTATTATTTAGACTCCGCTCCCCTGTCACTCGTTGCCAGAACTTTCCCGTTGTTCAACCCGAGACTCTCTGGCAATACTCCTCCGTGTTCCCCAGTGAAGACCCTGTCTTGATCTCCTGTGGATTCCTGCTATTTCCTCGTTGGACTATTTTTCTCGTTTGTTCCTTTGTTGGATTATTCTACTTTTTATTTTACCCCTGGATGTTTTCGTATTTTGGACTTCAGCCTTCTCCCCGCAGCACATTATACAACACCCCCTGTTTGGATTTCCATTTCGCACTCACGTAAGTCGCTTTACACATTGTATTATTTACTTCCATAATTGACACACACATAGTTGATTGTTGACACCTCATATCAGTTTATTCCTTGGAGCTTTATCTGAATAAAGACGCCTACGGGTTCTAAACTCCTTTTTGCCTCTGACTCTTTCTGCACTACCCCCCGGGGTTCAGCAAACAACAATCCGTGTGTGGCTTAACATTCATTTTAGTTAAACATGTATCACATAAATGTGATACATGTTTAACCAGTGTGCTCACACAGCACCAAAGTTAATACTATTATTAAGTGTCAACACTGGATTTCAGCCAGGATTTTGCTGATTCAAGTGTTTGGTTGCTCCTTTAAACAGTGATCTCTCTTAAAGGAACAATTACCCGTCACATTAACGAACAACAAGGTGGAATTGTGACGTCCGATTGCATTATGAGCTTGGCAGTAATAATGTCCTCCAAGCTCAGGGGTGACATTAGTGATGGTGTAGTTCTGTCCTGATTGCGTCACTGAGTCTTCATGTTCCTTGAACCAGGTGTAGTCGGCTGCTGGGTTGGCATCACTGCTGCAGCTCAGAGTCACTGAACTGCCCTCCCCCCCTTTATGTCCTCAGAGGGACTTGATAACACAGATGTGTTTTTAGGCCCATCTAGAGGTCATTGGGAAAACATGATGTGCTTTGATATGATTGACAATGTCAAAAACAGGTTTGAGAAGTCAACCGAATAAGGGTGAAGGGAAAATTATGATGGTTTATCTTCATGTGGACATTGTGACTTTAACATCTGTGTTATATTATTATACTGTGTTGTGTTTACTCACATTTCACATCGAGGGAGATGGAGGAGGACGTTGTCCCTAGCACATTCTTAGCTTCACAGAGATATTGTCCAGAGTGTGAAGACTGGATGGGACCAAAGACAAGCTGTTGTCCCTGGTTTATGTATCTGGAGCGGAGACTGTTTGTATTAACCTTGAACCAGGTGTAGTCAGCTGCTGGGTTGGCATCACTGCTGCAGCTCAGAGTCACTGAGCTGCCCTCCTCTATGTCACCAGAGGGACTCACCTCCACCCAGGGGGTCCTTGGAGAGTCTGTTATGAACACAAATGATCAATTTTCATTCTAAAGACATGGAACTGTACAGTGCAGACTACAGTAGAGTCAGTATGAGACAGAATACTGTCTCTACTAATACAGATTACTCTCTCTAACACAATACTACGGTGGTTCATGGTTTTTACAGGCATACAGAAATACATGAATACCAGAGGAACATTTTGCAAGACCAGATATATCAAAGGTGTTTGTATATTAGACATCACCGATTAACATTCTTAATATTATTTATGATTGTTTTTGACCACTCACACTTGACATCTATGAAAACCGATTTAGAGCTGAGCTGTCCATATTTGTTGTGTGCTTCACAGCTGTACGCTCCTCTGTCTTTAGAGCTGACTGATGGGAAGGTATAACGTTGATGTGGTTCCCAGAGCAGAGGCTGGTTGTTCTTGAACCAGGTGTAGTCGGCTGCTGGGTTGGCATCACTGCTGCAGCTCAGAGTCACTAAACTGCCCTCCTTTATGTCCTTAGAGGGACTTGATGACACAGATGTGTGTTTAGGCCCGTCTAGAGGTCAGTGGGAAAACATGATGTACTTTTATATTAATGACAATGTAAAGAACACGTTTGAGAAGTGAACCGAGTAAGTGATGAATTATGATGGTTCATCTTCATGTGGACATGGTTGTGACTTTAACATCTGTGTTATGTTATTATACTGTGTTGTGTTTTACTCACATTTCACATCGAGGGAGATGGAGGAGGACGTTGTCCCTAACACATTCTTAGCTTCACAGAGATATTGTCCAGAGTGTGAAGACTGGATGGGACCATAGACAAGCTGTTGTCCCTGATTCATGTATCTGGAGCGGAGACTGTTTGTATTAACCTTGAACCAGGTGTAGTCAGCTGCTGGGTTGCCATCACTGCTGCAATTCAGAGTCACTGAGCTGCCCTCCTTTATGTCACCAGAGGGACTCACCTCCACCCAGGGGGTCCTTGGAGAGTCTGTTGACATTTGCATTTCATTAGATTATAAAACGTGTATTTATAAAGAAACCAATAGAAGAGTCATTTTCACGCCTCGTATTGCATCCAGTTTATCATTAAAGAGCAGCTTACGCGTGTCTCTAAGTTCACACACTGACCAAAAAGTACACTGAAGGTTAGCAAAACGCTAGAGCTAGAGTGAATGTAGAGTACGATGCCAACATGGAGGGAGCCTTGAGTCAACAAGGTGGAGAACCGTCCTCCTAACAGGACGGATCCTTGTCACTTAGGAATGACTACTAAGTCCAAGGGACCATGAGCTACAGGCGACCAAGTGGGCCACAGAAAGAATGAATAAATGTTTAATTGATCTCTTAAAGTGGAACTGAAACTAAATAGGTAGCAAAGGTCAATGTACGTATGTACGTCCTTGTTACCAGTCAAGTCAGGGCAAGTTTTTGTATAGCCCTTAATCACAGTTACAGTCTCAAAGGGCTTACTATGAATCGTACTATGCATCGTACTATGGTACGATTTCTTCCTTAGTGGATCACATTGAATAAATGTGTTTTACAATTTCACTCTTTCACCACTAGGGTGCAGCCATAATGGATTTACACACAAACTGAGTTACCAGAGTGACTGCTAACAGGACACAGTCTGAGTCACCAGAGTGACTGCTGACAGAGGCATGGAATCATCAGAGAACAAAGATCTTCACCCCAGGGTGCATTACACCAAGTTGTGCGCTTCTGTTTCTCTTCAATCGGAAACGGTTCCAGTATCGGTACCAGTAACTTTAATTACTGGTGGCCTGAGGCTTGAGAGAGCCAACGCCGTTTGAGTCCATTCATACTAAATCTACATTCTTTACCCTAAAGGTCCATTACATCTGGTGTCATGTCAGTATATTGTGGAGTTGACTTACACACTGGAAGAGAGGGAAGATGCTCGTATCCTTCAACAGCACACCAATAGCTTTCTTTAGAGTTAATGTCGCCCCTGCAGTACATTCCAGTATGTATATGCTGTCTACTCCTGTACCAGAGGTAGTGAGGACGAGCAGTTACAGAACACATACTGTGACATTTAAGTGTAGGATTGGTCTGGGAATAAGGAATGGACACCTGGACCTGGAGATTGGACGGGTCGTCCACAGTTTGTCAGACTGCAGGACTGTGTGTCTGACACTGTGGTCAGCAGCACTGGTGCTCCACAGGGAACTGTTCTTTCCCCATTCCTGTTCACCCTGTACACCTCAGACTTCCAATACAACTCAGAGTCCTGCCATCTGCAGAAGTTCTCGGACGACTCTGCAGTTGTTGGTTGTGTCAGCGAGGGAAACGATGAGGAGTACAGGGGCGTCGTGGACTCCTTCGTTGAGTGGTGTGAGCTGAACCATATGCAGCTCAACACTGACAAGACGAAGGAGATGGTGGTGGACTTCCGCAGGAGGAAATCCACACCCACACCCATTTCCATCAAGGGTGTGTCCGCTGAAGCTGTCCAGGAATATAAATACCTGGGAGTTCATCTGGACAACAAACTGGTCTGGGCCAAGAACTCTGAGGCGGTCTACAAGAAGGGCCAGAGCCGTCTTTACTTCCTGCGGAGGCTCCGGTCCTTCAACGTTTGCAACAAGATGCTGAATGTGTTCTACCAGTCGGTGGTAGCCAGTGCCATCTTCTCCGGAGTCGTGTGCTGGGGTAGCAGGTTGAGATCAGCAGACGCCAACAAGATCAGCAGGATTGTCAGGAAGGCTGGCGCTGTCCTGGGGGTCCAGCTGGACTCCTTGTTGGTGGTGTCTGAGAGAAGGATGCTGCGCAAGCTGCGTAGTATCCTTGACAACAACTCTCACCCTCTCCATCAGGTGCTGACCTCATATAGAAGCACCTTTAGCAACAGACTCATTCCACCCAGGTGCACCACAGAACGCCATAGGAAGTCCTTTCTTCCTGTGGCTATTAGACTCTATAATTCCTCTACCTCGGGTCGTGAGAGGGACAGCGGAGACTCAGTGACCTGAGGCCAACGTACTTATTTTTATTTTATTTTATTTTTGGTCAACGCACTGTAATCATCTCATTGTACTTTGCACTGCAAATTCTATTTCAATTCCGAATTCACTTTTCACTTTTTCACTTTTTCACATGTCACTTTTCAGTCTAATTATTTATTAATATATTATTACTGCCAATTTGCACTATACGTATTGTTGTGTATTGTATATACCTACGTACTACTGTTATAATACTGTAATTATCTTCACTTATCAATACATTTAGACTTCATTTAGAATTATTTTAACTATTTTTGTTTATAATAGTTTTTATTTTAGTTAGTTGTTGTTTTGTTTTTAGCTTAGGTTTTAGTATTCTTGTGTGTGCATTTATTCCCCCTGTGTCAACTGTTGCACCTTAATTTCCCTCGGGATTAATAAAGTTTTCTGAATCTGAATCTGAATAATACAATGGATTTAATATAACTTATAGAGTGAGTGCTCTCATTGGCAATGAAATACAAACGTATGGGCGTTCAATGAGGCCATCAGGCTGCTGAACAAGGTGTATATATATTTTATTATTGATTTATATATACATATTGCTGTTTTTCTGTGCCGATATATTGCATTTTATAAATTGCATTTTTATTTTTATTTTTTAACTTATTTTATTGTATTCTGTTTTTTGTCGTTGTTCGGTATTGCACATACGATTTTCACTCACTGCTTTATACTTGTGTAAACTGTGAAGTGACAATAAACTTGACTTGACTTGACTCAAGATCAAACAGTGGAACCAGAGGAACATAACCCATTGAAGAGCAAGAAGTGGAACCAGAGGAACATAACCCATTGAAGAGCAAGTAGTGGAACCAGTGGAACATAACCCATTGAAGAGCAAGTAGTGAAACCAGAGGAACATAACCCATTGAAGAGCAAGAAGTGGAACCAGAGGAACATAACCCATTGAAGAGCAAGTAGTAGAACCAGAGGAACATAACCCATTGAAGAGTAAATAGTGGAACCAGAGGAACATAACCCATTGAAGAGCAAGTAGTGGAACCAGAGGAACATAACCCATTGAAGAGCAAGTAGTGGAACCAGTGGAACATAACCCATTGAAGAGCAAGTAGTGGAACCAGAGGAACATAACCCATTGAAGAGCAAGAAGTGGAACCAGAGGAACATAACCCATTGAAGAGCAAGAAGTGGAACCAGAGGAACATAACCAATTGAAGAGCAAGTAGTGGAACCAGAGGAACATAACCCATTGAAGAGCAAGAAGTGGAACCAGAGGAACATAACCCATTAAAGAGCAAGTAGTGGAACCAGAGGAACATAACCCATGAGAGCAGTAGTGAACCAGAGGAACATAACCCATTGAAGAGCAAGTAGTGGAACCAGAGGAACATAACCCATTGAAGAGCAAGTAGTGGAACCAGAGGAACATAACCCATTTAAGATTGAATAGTGGAACCAGAGAAACCAATTCATGGATATGTTTATCAAAACCACTTGAGGAATAGAAGTCATTGTTGAACAGAAGGCGAAGAAATCATACATCATAACTGGAGTCTGTTACCTGATTTCCAGCCCTCATTATTAGTATTTAGAGCTCTTTGGCATATTTACCCTAGTTTAAACATTGAAATACATGCCAAAACCCCGCTCTGAGCAAGCTGGCCAGAACATATCTGTGTACCCCTGGAACCAGCTCACAACCAGTGTTTTGATACGTTAAGAATCTATGTGGATGTGTTTGTTCCTCATAACTTGTGTATTTATCATTATATCATTATATATAAGGACATCTCTCTGTGTTCCGTGTCTGCAATTGGATGTGGTCTCTGCTTGTAAGCCTCTAACACAGAAAACAAGCTCTCCTCTTATTAAAACCAGCACATAGATATAGAATATTGATATAGAATTTAGATGTTCCTTAGATGAATAAGGCTGGAGTTACATCTAATTATAATAGTTTGCAATAATTACACATTCTACAGAAATGATTGAATTTTCTTTTTACATGGAACAATCACAGTGGTTGAAAAGTGTCCTGTGGATAAAAATAAATAAATAAATATATATATATATATACACAATATATATATTAGTTTGATTACGCATCAAAATGCGTAAATGCGGTTATCTACCGCCCCCTAGTTGTAAAAGTTGTTATCTTCATTAATGACATACATACATTGTGATTGTATTCGTAATGTTTATTATTCAACATTTACTAAAATACATTAACCCTCAAAAGAGAAAAAAACAGAATACTGAGGATTTCTGTCCTCATAAACTATGAGACATCAAAATTCCTCTTTCGTCCTCACATGATTCAGATTCTAACACATAAACACGTCATAAACTGAGGAAAAGAGAGGGCTTGGATCACTGCTGTACATTTATATCACTTTCACCAAGAGTGACAACACAGTGAAAAGAGTCGGGAATTGTTAACAACTCAATGGAAACACATTGTAAATGTTACCTGGTGGGGAGCATTCAGAACTAAATATAAATGGATTGAGTTGTCATGGTTTACAAAGAACTATCCGATATGTCCGCTAGGTGAATAATGTATCAGTGCCCTGCTATATAAAATATAAATATAAACTACACAATATTTAGTGAATTAACACGCGTAGGCTACCATGTCCTGCCCTAATCTATAGCCTAATACGTTTGACTGGATACGTCACGCTTCAACATTAAACTCACTGTGTAGGCCGCTGTGTACCCTGCTCGCTCTGACAGGAAAAAGCAGGTTCAAAACTCAGCCGTGAGCAGCCGAGCTCCACTGTGGGCCTCTGAGATTTGGGCCGTGTATTCGATTATTATTTTGGGGCATTTCATGTCCCAATAAAAACCTCCATTTGCTTTCAACGAAACGCCAAATTCTTCTTGTACTTTTCACAGTTGTAGTGTTTTATTCTAGTTGCATATCAGTTGTCCCTTCCAGCTCGTCCTGGTGTCCTCCTGTCTACTGGTAAAGGCCAGGCCTCCTCGGCTCACCCTGGTGGAGGGACATGGTGTAGACGAGACAACCTCGTCCTCTGATCCACCAGCCCATCAACACAGATACTTGGGACAGACCTTTAGGAACAGCTGCAGGAACCGACAGACAAAACATTCCTGCATGAATTTAAGGAGTTAGGCCCGGAAAGTTCTTCAGCACATTGTATCTCAGCTGCACGGTGCTCAAAAACAAACTAACCAACAACTAAAAGGGAGAAAATATTGCTCTCATAACCCGAAACCTGACCATAGCATTATTTTATTCTATAACCCAAAGCCCACAATTTTCACCTCATATTTGTACCAACTACAATCTTGTTCAGCACCAATGTAGTCTCGCTTTGAATAGGACTGTATCTCCATTTATCCCTTCCACCATCCATAAGCATACACAGAAACACCCAAATATCATCCAGAATAAAATAAAAAAATACAAATAATCCTAAAATCAAAGCAATAATAAAATCCCCTCGGTACCCCAAAGTAGTTGTTTGGCACAAAGCCCTCGCGGCCGCAGAGCGAGGCTAATGCTTCTTCTGCTACAGGGTTCAGGGTAAGGCTCGTGTGCTCTGGATGATGATTTGCATTGTTATTTTTAGGGGCAAGCATTTCAATGTGTGTGTGTGTGTGTGTGTGTGTGTGTGTGTGTGTGTGCAAGTATGTGTCCTCCTTCTCCTTCTCCTCCTACTCCTGCTCTTTCTCCTCCTCACCTCTCAGGAAGTTCTCACACTCCTCGTAACCCGGGGCGTAGGGGTCACACTTCTGACCAGGAACTCACACAGGGGCCGGTCGTTACAGGAGGCCAAGCAGTGCAGTGGGGGGGACGGGGGGGGGGAGACCCGGGGTTTCAGCCTGACCGGGAGGGGTGGAACTGTTGCTATAGTGACAGTATTGGTGCTGTAGGCATGCGGTTGCTAGTGTGGTGACAGTGTTGTTGTTAGTGTGGTGACAGTGTTGTCGCTATAGTGACAGCATTGCCAGGATGCAGGACAGGTTATTTACCAGCCATGGCTGTCCGGGGCGCTGACGTTGGCTTCGATGCGGACCAGGAAGTCCACAACATTGTAGTGACCTCCACAGATGGCGTTGTGGAGCACCGTGATGCCCTTGTTGTTGGTTGCTGGTTTGGATCAGTCATCTAGAGAGGAGAAGGTCTTTGAAGTCTCTTCATAAACACTGATAGTGATATTATGTTCATTGGTCTTATGGTCATCTATTCTGTTCTATTCATCTAGTCATTTAGCAGGGGATTTTATTCAGAGTGACTTAGGGCGTCTTCTCATTAGGAACGGGTGCTCCGCTCCGTCCTCGCTCCGTCCTCGGGAGCGAACCCCCCCCTCCCTCTCCCCCCTCTGGTCTGTGTACACACTACAGTCTTGGTTCGCTCCCAGGCACAATTGAGGAGAGCAACACTCCGATACAGCAGGTGGCGTATGCACCTAGTTGGTTTTTGTGATCGCCAATGAGCCAATGAACACAAGGTTATACTTGCGTCATCTAGTACGCGCCAAGTCGTACAATTCAGGATTTCATGTCCACTGCTTCGAACCATGGAAATTTTTCCTTTTCATCGGATGAGCTCCCTGATTTGCGCACTGCATCTCGTACTTTTAAATACTGCAGCCTCAACTTCTTCACTTCTGACGAACCCACGCACACTCAAATGATCGGCAAATTGCCCATAAATATCTGCGTTTTTATGCGTATTGTCCAGTTGTTGCTGAATGTTCTTATCTGCCCAAAATTCAAGCAAACATGAGATTTCGGTAGACGATCACAGTGATCCATTGCTAGCCATTATTATGTTGTTCTTCTCGGACGAATAGTTATGACGTTGTGTGTGTCAGCAAGTTGATACAGCAAGCCTCTTCCGTGTTTTGGTACAGTAAGCTTGCACACCACGCCCCGCTCCGTCGTCAGGGCACCCGAAACCACCTTTTCAAGCGGTCCCGGCTTGGAGCGAATCAGCGTCCCCGGTGACGGGGGGGAGCGTTCTCATCACACTTATTTTGGTGCGATCGTGCTCGGACTCGACCCCGAATGGCTAGTGAGAAAGCCCCCTTAGTGAGTTCAGATCCATAACGTTAAGGAGCTGGTAGGGGTTAGGGGTCATTAAGGAGCAGGTATGGGTTAGGGGTAATAAAGGAGCAGGTAGGGGTTGGAGGTCATTAAGGAGCAGGTAGGGTTTGGCATCTTAGCTCAGGCTGTGAACATGGGGATCACACACACACATACACACATAAACACACACACGCACACACACACACACACACCCCTACCTCCTGCACAGCCTTCCGGATGGTCTCCAGTTCCCCGACCAGCGCCCCGTCCAGCAGCAGGACCAGGGGGTTGAGGCGAGCATGCCGCCCCACAGACTTCTGCTGCATCTTAGTGCGTCGCAGGATGGAATGGTAGCTCTGCAGGGACAAAATACCTCATGTCTTCACTCAAACATACCTGATAACCAGGGGTCAGAGGAGGAGGAACACACGGTTTGCACACAAATACTAAGAGTGTTTGGTAGATTTGGCAAATTTTGAACTAGCCTTCTTTTGATGGCTGAAATGTTGTCATTTTTTGAAGTCCTTTAGTAACAGTATGCTCTTCTTCAGTATTGTACATGAATACATGTGCCTGCCTCTCTGCATGAAACATGCATGCCGGCACGGCAATGACACATTTACAAATGTATAAATAATATTGCCGGCACTAGAAGGTTATGTATATACATGCATATGTGGTCACAAAGAGAGACGTATGATACACACTCCTAGGTCAACACACAGAGTTTCTTACAGGGTAAGGGTCTTGGGGCGCGGGGGAGGCTGTGACCACGGGGGAGGGGGGGGCAGAGGAGGCTGACTCCTTCCTGTCCGAGCAGTCGCTGCCCCTTCCCCCGCCCCTCTGCTGCAGACCCTTGCAACGGAACAGCTTCTTGAGGGCCCGCGGGATCTCTGAGTGGATGCGGAGCGTCTCCTCCCGGTCCGGGGCCTGCTGCACCTGGGGGGCCACCACGGGCTGCAGCCGCGTCGGGCTGAGGGGCCTGGGGGCCTTCGCCGGGGGCGTTACCGTGCTGCCACTGCGCACTGGTCCACCGGGAGACTCAAGGATGGAGGGTATGTAGTGGACCAGATCTAGCTTCTCTAGCTCTGCGTCCACGTCGCCAGAGTTCAGCACTGCAGGGGTCAGTATATAGATATACAATATAAGAATGATGTTTAACTATACTGCACGTCATAGATATACAATATAATAGAGAAACCAAATTGTGCTTATTTGAACCTATATACAAACTTAAACCTTTGGTTTTAATAGTATTATCGTTATTAAATATTTAACACTAAGGTATACTGGAATATACGGGAAATTTAGGCGATAAAGGTTTTAAAGGAGTGGTACACTTCTTTCAATCCATATATATAAACATATACATATATACATATATACACACACCTTCGCCATAGATGGCGGGCTGGTAGTCAGAAGGGGGCGGGGTGTCTGTGTGGGGCGGGGCTATTGGGATATCCCCGCCCATCCCCAGCCCCCGGGGAGGGGCCACAGGAGCCCCGGCCCAGTGGGGGTTCTGCAGGCGCATGATGCAGATGCGTCCGATGATTGGCTGGGCGTTGAAGGGGGAGAGAGGCGGGGTCTCCCGGCGGGCGTGGCGATGCGCGTGTTGCGTTGAACTGAGTCTGCGCGTCAAACAGGAAGTGAAGGACATAAAGCATATGAAATACTATCATTCTTATTATTGATAATCCACACTAATGCTTCTTAATGACCTGTCTCTCTTTACGGTGAATCTATGAAATAACTAATTAAACATAATAGTTAATAACCTTTTTGGGGGAGGGGGCCAGTGAAGGGCCGTCCAGGTCGGACTCCCTCCAGCTGCTGCTGGGCAGTGCCGGTGTCATCCACTCTGCTGTTCATGTGTTGTGTTTCATGTGCGTATCGGTGTGTTGTTTGTGTGTTGTGTATCGTGTGTGTATCTGTGTGTTGTTCATGTGTTGTGTGTTTGTATCTGTGTGCGGTCGTTAAGAGGAGGTGGTGGTGGTGGTGATGGTGGTGGAGGTTCTGGAGGTGGTGTTGGAGGTGGAGGAGGAGGTGTTGGTGGTGGTGGAGTTTGTGGTGTTGGTGGTTATGGTGGTGGTGGTGGAGGTGGTGGAGGTTCTGATGGTGGTCGTTATGGTGGTGGTGGTGGTGCTGATGGTGGAATTGGTGGTTGTGGTGATGGAGGGCAATGACGTCAGAGGCCTGTCATCTCCAAGGATGATTTATTAAAGAGAGAAGTGGCAAGGAGCGAGGCGGGCGAGCTCTGATTAACCATTGGAGAGAGAGAGGACACAATCCACTCTATTATTCATCCTTACAGAGAGAGAGAGAGAGAGAGAGAGAGAGAGAGAGAGAGAGAGAGAGAGAGAGAGAGAGAGAGAGAGAGAGAGAGAGAGAGAGAGAGAGAGAGAGAGAGAGAGAGAGAGAGAGAGAGAGAGAGAGAGAGAGAGAGAGAGAGAGAGAATTTTTTAGGTTTTGTATTTGGTGTGTGTGAGTACACACACACACACATTGGTGGCCCTCAGCTTGCCACAGGAGGAAGGTGACATCATCATCATCATCATGTCTCTAAGTTCCACCATTGTCACCGTCCGGCAGAAATGACATCACAGCCCTCACATCGTCTGCCCGGCGGTTCAACAACTCTTTGGTCCATGATCCCTGACCCCATTTTCATGTTTCATGTTATATTGTCTGTTGTTGGGCTCAACCAATAGGCTAAGAGCTCTCATTGGCTCTATGGTATATGGTCTATGGTTGGGCTTCACTAATAGGCTAAGAGCTCTTATTGGCTCTACAGTATATGGTCTATGGTTAGAGGACTCTCCTCTACTCTGCCTCCCCCTCTCTGCCACCTGGGGTTACTACACCCAGAACACTCCGTCCCAGAAGACCGTAGTCACGTCAGCGCACCTGTTCCCTATTCCCAATCAGGCTCCCTATTATTTAGACTCCGCTCCCCTGTCACTCGTTGCCAGAACTTTCCCGTTGTTCAACCCGAGACTCTCTGGCAATACTCCTCCGTGTTCCCCAGTGAAGACCCTGTCTTGATCTCCTGTGGATTCCTGGTATTTCCTCGTTGGACTATTTTTCTCGTTTTTCCTTTGTTGGATTTTTCTACTTTGATTTTTTTTACCGCTGGATGTTTTTGTGTTCGCATTTTGGACTTCAGCCTTCTCCCCGCAGCACATTATACAACACCCCCTGTTTGGATTTCCATTTTGCACTCACGTAAGTCGCTTTACACATTGTATTATTTACTTCAATAATTGACACACACATAGTTGATTGTTGACACCTCATATCAGTTTATTCCTTGGAGCTTTATCTGAATAAAGACGCCTACGGGTTCTAAACTCCTTTTTGCCTCCGACTCTTTCTGCACTACCCCCCGGGGTTCAGCAAACAACAATCCGTGTGTGGCTTAACATTCACAGCTTAGACATAACTTGGTGAGATCCCATTCTTTGTATAATTTAAGAGTGTTACGACTACCTCAAGCCGTCGCAACCATAAACCGACCACAAAACAGTAAAGGTAGAAGTTCATCAGGTTTTTATTGACAGAAATCAAAAGATTACAACCCATATCTAAATGGGGCATGCAGGTCAGGTCGTGAGATGTAAGGGTGACATGTACACATGGAGCAATAAGGTTTGTGTGTAAAGCAGAACAACAGAAACCAATATGAGGATCCACTGATGTATCAACCTCAGTGCCCAAGACGGCACGTCAGTACAATGAAGATCAAGGAACACTTCTGGAGATTTAGCAGAAAGCCAGAGGGGAACCGCTGTAGACAGACTATTGGAAGGCATCCCTGGACAGCAGCAGAGAAAGATAGGATGAGGGGAAGCCACAAGCCTTTAAAGGCCTCATATTACATCATATTATATATTTTAGTATACCACCAGGTGTAAGTGTGACCCCCACCATTAGAAAATGGTTTCAGCTTCATTCAGGGACCCCTTCCATTCAGTTTGAATTTGCGGACAGAGGCCAGGTGTGTAGCATCAGCAGGTGTAACCCTATCAGCCAATCTGATATAATGCATGCAATAGCACGTGTTTAACATAAAGAGAGAGTCGTCATCTAAAATACAAACCAATAAGTAGTGCCACTATATAATTATTCAAATACTTGCTGTACAGCAAAAGGAATTTCTCTGCATTTAACCCATCCTAGTATTAAGAGCAGCGGTCAGCTATTTATACAACGCCCAGGGAGCAGTTAGGGTCTCAAGGACACCTCAACAGTTTTTTAGCTAGGAGAAGCCGCGGATCCAACCAGCAACATGTGAGGCAACTGTTCTACCTCCTGAGCTATACTGCCGCCTGTTAACTGCCACTCACAACCACCTGCTCTTACAGGTGCAGTACGTTCAGACAACCAGCAGGTGGAGCCTTTAGGACCTGCCCTCACAGAAGCAGGGCCATCACAAGTAGAAGCCTATACGACATGCAGAAAAACAATCGGACATTTTACACGAAATGAATGAGACACATTAAAGTACACCCACTTACAAAGCCAACCCACTATCTAAATCATGCTGATTTAAACTGTGGGTTGTTTATTGATGGTGCTGTATAACTGGTCACTCTCCCAGAAAAGAAGAAGTGAAAAAGAGATAATGAGAAGTTAGGAACTTCAGTTTATGTTACACAGATTTAGAAATACCCTCCTCAAAGTCTCCCTTGGGTTGATGAAGTCCCACACATTGTTGAAGTTTAATTTTGGTCTAGAATTATAAAGAGATGCTTACTCAGGGACAGCGTTGGGTCTTTTAATGTTGACCAAAGAGTAAAGGACCTGCTCTTGCTGATCTGATTGGACCTGGTTCTCTGAGCAGGAAGTGTAGCTGGTGGCATAGTGAAGATCATCCTGCTCTTCTATTGGTTCTCTTTGTGCTGCAGCAGCCGAGTGATTGGTCAGAGTTGAGACGTTGTCATACACAGGAACAGGAAGTGACTGAGAGGACAGAAGAGTACATTTAGTCATCCAAATTGGACAAATGGCGCAACTTGTCCAGGAGTTTCTCAACGCTTGTATGAGGCAGTAATCTCTTAAAAATAGAACATAGCTTAATGATTTCTCTTTGAGCTCAGCTTTTGGCCATTATATCTGCATCGTCAGAAAAGTAACAGAGCCAGCTAAAGAACGACACGTTGTTGTTGCACATGTTGTTGTTTGGGGGCTTGGCCTCCAGGTAGCTCCAATGTTTAGGGGCTTGGCCTCGGGGGGTAGCTCTACTGTTTGGGGGCGTGGCCTTGGGAGTAGCTCAACTGTTTAGGGGCGTTGCCTCGAGGGGTAGCTCCACTGTTTAGGGGCGTGGCCTCGGGGGTAGCTCTACTGTTTGGGGCGTGGCCTCGGGGTAGCTCTACTGTTTGGGGGCATGGCCTTGGGGTGGCTGCACTGTGTGTCTTAGTAATGGCTGTGTTAGTGAAAAATGGGTTCTTGTCGCTCACCTCCACCACGATATCTGGCCTTCCTCCCGGGACATGTGCTTTTCTGGAAGCGCTCTTTCTTCTGGTGAACAGAACATGAAGATAAAGAAGCAGCAGAATAAATTAATGTCTAACACAAGAGAGAGAGAGAGAGAGAGAGAGAGAGAGAGAGAGAGAGAGAGAGAGAGAGAGAGAGAGAGAGAATAAGAATATCTCACCTCATCCAAAGGAAGAGCAGGGGGAGTATGGTGACCAGTAAGACAGCAACGGTTCCTACTAAATATGTCGATGATGATGTCTCTGGAAAGCAGTGATTCAACACTTGATTCATGTGAACTTACCATTAGAAGGATACAAAAATATCAGGACCAGAAGTAATGCAGTATTATGACCAAGAACTCATATTTATTTATAGGACAATGAAATGTAACACATCTCCAATTGTTGAATACATATTATAAATGTGATACATGTTTAACCAGGGTGCTCACACAGCACCACAGTTAATACAAGTGTCAACACTGGATTTCGGCCATGATTTTGCTGAGGTTTCATTCAAGAGTTTGGTTGCTCCTTTAAACAGTGATCTCTCTTAAAGGAAAAATTACCCGTCACATTAACGAACAACAAGGTGGAATTGTGACGTCCGATTGCATTATGAGCTTGGCAGTAATAATGTCCTCCAAGCTCAGGGGTGACATTAGTGATGGTGTAGTTCTGTCCTGATTGCGTCACTGAGTCTTCATGTTCCTTGAACCAGGTGTAGTCAGCTGCTGGGTTGGCATCACTGCTGCAGTTCAGAGTCACTGAGCTGCCCTCCTCTATGTCACCAGAGGGACTCACCTCCACCCAGGGGGTCCTTGGAGAGTCTGTTATGAACACAAATGATCAATGTTCCTCCTAAAGACATGAAACTGTACAGCACACACTACAGTAGAGTCAGTATGAGACAGAATACTGTCTCTACTAATACAGATTACTCTCTCTAACACAATACTACGGTGGTTCATGGTTTTTACAGGCATACAGAAATACATGAATACCAAAGGAACATTTTGCAAGATCGGATATATCAAAGGTGTTTGCATATTAGCCATCACGGATTAACATTGTTAATATTATTTATGATTGTTTTTGACCACTTACACTTGACATCTATGAAAACTGATTGAGAGCTGAGCTGTCCATATTTGTTGTGTGCTTCACAGCGGTACGCTCCTCTGTCTTTAGAGCTGACTGATGGGAAGGTATAACGTTGATGTGGTTCCCAGAGCAGAGGCTGGTTGTTCTTGAACCAGGTGTAGTCGGCTGCTGGGTTGGCATCACTGCTGCAGCTCAGAGTCACTGAACTGCCCTCCTTTATGTCCTCAGAGGGACTTGATAACACAGATGTGTGTTTAGGCCCGTCTAGAGATCATTGGGAAAACATGATGTGCTTTTATATGAATGACAATGTAAAGAACACGTTTGAGAACTGAACTGAATAAGTGATGAATTATGATGGTTCATCTTCATGTGGACATGGTTGTGACTTTAACATTTGTGTTATGTTATTATACTGTGTTTACTAACATTTCACGTCGAGGGACATGGAGGAGGAGGACGTTGTCCCTAGCACATTCTTAGCTTCACAGAGATATTGTCCAGAGTGTGAAGACTGGATGGGACCAAAGACAAGCTGTTGTCCCTGGTTTATGTATCCGGAGTGGAGACTTATTAACCCTGTATTAAGCTTGAGCCAGGTGTAGACAGCTGCTGGGTTGGCATCACTGCTGCAGCTCAGAATCACTGAGCTGCCCTCCTCTATGTCACCAGAGGGACTCACCTCCACCCAGGGGGTCCTTGGACAGTCTAGAGGTCATTGGGAAAACATGATGTACTTCATATGAATGACAATGTAAAGAACGCATTTGAGAAGTGAACCGAATAATGGATGAATTATGATGGTTCATCTTCATGTGGAAGATGAACCATCGATGCAGCTCAGAATCACTGAGCTGCCCTCCTCTATGTCACCAGAGGGACTCTCCTCCACCCAGGGGGTCCTTGGAGAGTCTGTTATGAACACAAATGATAAATGTTCCTCCTAAAGACATGAAACTGTACAGCATACACTACACTAGAGTCAGAATAAGACAGAATACTTTCTCTACTAATACAGATTACTCTCTCTAACACAATACTACATGTAGTTCATGGTTTTTCCAGGCATACAGGAATACATGAATACCAGCGGAACATTTTGTTAGACCGGATATATCGAATATGTTTATATATTAGACATCACCGATTACACGAAACGCTAGAGCTAGAGTGAATGTAGAGTACGATCCCAATGTGGAGGGAGCCTTGAGACAACAAGGTGGAGAACCGTCCTCCTAACAGGACAGAGCCTTGTCACTTAGGAATGACTACTATGTCCAAGGGACTGTGAATGATGGCTGAATGGATGTTTAATTGGTCTCTTAAGGTGGAACTGAAACAAAATAGCAAAGGTCAATGTACGTATGTGTGTCCACTCGTAGTCTCTAGTCAAGTCAAGTGAAGGCAATTTTTTTTGTATAGCCCTTAATCACAGTTACAGTCTACACAGGGCTTACTATGTATCGTACTATGCATCGTACTTTAGTACAATTTCTTCCTAAGTGGATCACATGCTTTTAAACTTTTTCACACTTTCACCACTAGGGTGCAGCCATGATGGATTTACACACAAACTGAGTCACCAGAGTGACTGCTGACAGAGGCATGGAATCATCAGAGAACAAAGATCTTCACCCCAGGGTGCATTACACCAAGTTGTGCGCTTCTGTTTCTCTTCAATCTGAAACGGTTCCACTACCGGTACCAGTACCCTTAATTACTGGTAGCCTAAGGTTTGAGAGAGCCAACGCCGTTGGAGTCCATTCATACTAAATATACACTCTTTACCCTAAAGGTCCATTACATCTGGTGTCATGTCAGTATATTGTGGAGTTGACTTACACACTGGAAGAGAGGGAAGATGCTGGTATTCTCGAACTGCACACCAATAGCTTTCTTTAGAGTTAATCTCGCCCCTGTAGTCCATTCCAGTTTGTATATACTGTCTACTCCTGTACCAGAGGTAGTCAGGACTAGCAGTTAGAGCACACATACTGTGACATTTAAGTGTAGGATTGGTCTGGGGATAAAGAATGGACACCTGGACCTGTAGATCTGGGTCAGAGAACAAATGTAGTCAAAGATCATTCAGATTACACACAGATACATAAAGACACATACACACATATACATATACACACACACACACGTAAATACACACACAGATACACACACACACACATGCACACACATACACACACACACACAGATACATACACACACACACACACACACACACACACACACACACACACACACACACACACACACACACACACACACACACACACACACACACACACACACACACACACACACACAGGTTTTGCAATAGACGTGTTAATAATAAGTCAGTTACCGGTCACAGTTAATGTCACTCCAGGGATACCAGTATATCTCCCATTCGGTTGGTTTGTTATGAACCTAAACTTGTACACAGCAGAGTCACTCTGTGTCAGGTGTTTGATACTCAGGGTACACACTTCACACCTCGACCAGGCAGACCAACAGCTTGTCTCCACACAGCTGTATTCAACACGATCTGTATAGTCTTCATCATGTTTCAGATCAAACGGCTGATTGCTGGGTTCTTTAGTAAACCACAGTCTTTTCTCCACTCTCGTACGGATATTGTTAATATATTTAGGGTATTCTAAGGAGGTTCTTATGTAAATTGTTGTTCCTTTTAAAGCGCAGACATTACTAGTTGTGTAGGTGACTGACCAGCCACCTTTACTGTGTAGCGCTGTAAAAAACAAACACATCTCATTGAGAATAAACAAGACACTTTCTCAGTCAAGACACAACAAGTCAGCTGATGGAGTGGATGATCACAAGATACATAAAGAGGATGGAGGATGTTGGGTGAAGCTGGAAACTACAGATGCTGACCACTGAGCTGTGAGAGGAATGAGTGATAGAGATAGTTAAAGAGAGAGAGATAGAGATAGTGATAGAGACAGTGATATAGCTAGTTATATAGAGAGGTAGTCATATAGCTAGTGATAGAGATTATGGCGTGTGTGTGTGGGAGCGTGAACTGAATGAGCGAGCGTCTTTGTGTGTCTGGAAGTGAACGGGAGTAGTAGCAATGTACATCTGTCTAGAATAAGTTATCAATAAATCCAACCCTCTCGGAAGTAAACCCTGCCTGTCTGTTCATTAAGTGGGTTATTGAACCCGAAGCCTGTGCTTCGGCCCTGGATGAATATCCCCTGTATTCCTCGACTACAGGTCTGGGAGCTAGTCAGGAAGGTTCAACAATAGTGATAGAGATTGTGATAGTGACAGAGATAGAAATAGATAAAAGAGATAGTGATAGTGATGCAGCTAGTGATGGAGATTATGATAGACATAGTGATAAAGATAGTAAGTGATACAGATAGTGATAGAGTTATAAATAGTGATATACCTTAAATAGGAATTAAATAAACCCATCAATGTTGTATAGATTTTACAGAAGTTACATAGCAACCAGGAAAAGGCTAACACATCTGTATTGTAATCTGAAATGCAAAATAATGTAACGCAATATAAACTATTATAATGAGCAAAATATTGTTCTCTGAAACAATTACAACACAACTTTGACTATAAGAGGCTGTAGTAATTGTTGTATTTGTTTGGTCTTCTAAACCAAACATAGCTGTCGAGGTCCATTCTTTAGATGTCACATCTAGTTACAACACTGTTGTTTCACCCTCTCCTCAGCCTCAGTTGCTTGCATGTCATGTTACAGATTGAACCAGTTCAACTAAATGTTCACAGTGTAAGTGTACCAACCTGGTACTGACAGAAGGAAAGCTAGAAGTCCTCTGGCTGCTGATCTAAGATTCATAGCTTGTTTCTCTCAGTGTGTTGTTCAGAGATCTCTCCGACAACACATGCAGGTCAAAACTAAAAACATAAAATGGAGAAAAACATAATATATTCACTGAGACAACCATAATACATAAGAATATTAATATTATACTTTTTAATGAATCTGTATAACATCAGTTGGTTATTGAACATATATTTGCATGTTACCCAATACAATTAAGTTAAGACTTACTGTAAGGAGGAAGCTGCTGTTGCAGACAGTGTCTTTTGTAACTGTGGCAATTGTACATGTTTACTTCCTCTTTACGCAGTCTAATACTTGATCAAAAAACCTGATCAAATTCAGACTACATTAACATATGGTGGTGGTGCACAGGTGCCTTGATTGGTTGATGTCTTATTGTTTGAATGTCTTACGATAGGCTGTACCAACACACCAACAATCAAATCTTTTTTGAGTACTGTTTTGGAGATGTAAACTGCGGGAGGGAGCATTCCAATGTACTTGTTACAAATGGCCAATAAAAAGATCTTGTATCTTGTATCTTGTACTGCAAGCTGCGAATACAATTTGATATTCTCATCATGTATCAAACTCCTTAGTCAACAGTTTTTAAGCAGAATCACCACCTAACCTG
>CM050999.1:1006820-1038634 GCA_027704905.1 Muraenolepis orangiensis
TACACCTGGTTCAAGGAACATGAAGACTCAGTGACACAATCAGGACAGAACTACACCATCACTAATGTCACCCCTGAGCTTGGAGGACATTATTACTGCCAAGCTCATAATGCAATCGGACGTCACAATTCCACCTTGTTGTTCGTTAATGTGACGGGTAATTTTTCCTTTAAGAGAGATCACTGTTTAAAGGAGCAACCAAACTCTTGAATGAAACCTCAGCAAAATCCTGGCTGAAATCCAGTGTTGACACTTTGGTGCTGTGTGAGCACCCTGGTTAAACATGTATCACATTTATAATATGTATTCATCAATTTGAGATGTCTTACATTTCATTGTCCTATAAATATGGAGTTTTTGGTCATTATACTGCATTACTTCTGGTCCTGATATTTTTGTAACCTTCTAATGGTAAGTTCACATGAATCAAGTGTTGAATCACTGCTTTTCAGAGACATCATCATCAACATATTTAGTAAGAACTGTTGCTGTCTTACTGGTCACCATACTCCTGCTATTCCTTTGGATGAGGTAAGATATTCTTATTCTCTCCCTCTATCGCTCTCTCTCTCTCTCTTTCCCTCTCTTGTGTTTAACATTAATTTCTTCTGCTGCTTCTTTATCTTTATGTTCTGTTCACCAGAAGAAAGAGAGCTTCCAGAAAAGCACATGTCCCGGGAGGAAGGCCAGATATCGTGGTGGAGGTGAGCGACAAGAACCCATTTTTCACTAACACAGCCATTACTAAGACACACAGTGCAGCTACCCCAAGGCCACGCCTCCAAACAGTAGAGCTACCCCCCGAGGCCACGCCCCCAAACAGTAGAGCTACCCCCGAGGCCACGCCCCCAAACAGCAGAGCTACCCCCGAGGCCAAGCACCTAAACATTGGAGCTACCTGGAGGCCAAGCCCCCAAACAACATCATGTGCATCAACAACGTGTCGTTCTTTAGCTGGCTCTGTTACTTTTCAGACGATGCAGATATAATGGCCAAGAGCTGAGCTCAAAGAGAAATCATTAAGCTATGTTCTATTTTTAAGAGATTACTGCCTCATACAAGCGTTGAGAAACTCCTGGACAAGTTGCGCCATTTGTCCAATTTGGATGATTAAATGTACTCTTCTGTCCTCTCAGTCACTTCCTGTTCCTGTGTATGACAACTTCTCAACTCTGACCAATCGCTCGGCTGCTGCAGCACAAAGAGAACCAATGGAAGAGCAGGATGATCTTCACTTTGCCAACATCTACACTTCCTGCTCAGAGAACCAGGTCCAACCAGATCAGAAAGAGCAGGTCCTTTACTCTTTGGTCAACATTAAAAGACCCAATGATGTCCCTGAGTAAGCATCTCTTCATAATTCTAGACCAAAATTAAACTTCAACAATGTGTGGGACTTCATCAACCCAAGGGAGACTTTGAGGAGGACATTTCTAAATCTATGTAACATAAACTGAAGTTCCTAACTTCTCATTATCTCTTTTTCACTTCTTCTTTTCAGGGACAGTGACCAGTTATACAGCACCATCGAATAAACAATCCAGAGTTTAAATCAGCATGATTTAGATAGTGGGTTGGCTTTGTAAGTGGGTGTACTTTAATGTGTCTCATTCATTCAGTGTAAAATGTCCGATTGTTTTTCTGCATGTCGTATAGGCTTCTACTTGTGATGGCCCTGCTCCTGTGAGGGCAGGTCCTAAAGGCACCACCTGCTGGTTGTCTGAACGTACTGCACCTGTAAGAGCAGGTGGTTGTGAGTGTCAGTTAACAGGCGGCAGTATAGCTCAGGAGGTAGAACGGTTGCCTCACAACCGGAAGGTTGCTGGTTGGATCCGTGGCTTCTCCTAGCAAAAAAAACTGTTGAGGTATCCTTGAGACCCTAACCCTAACTGCTCCCCGGGCGCTGTATAAATAGCTGACCGCTGCTCTTAATACTAGGATGGGTTAAATGCAGAGAAATTCCTTTTGCTGTACAGCAAGTATTTGAATAATTATATAGTGGCACTACTTATTGGTTTGTATTTTAGATGACAACTCCCTCTTTATGTTAAACACGTGCTATTGCATGTATAATATCAGATTGGCTGATAGGGTTACACCTGCTGAGGCTACACACCTGGCCTCTGTCCGCAAATTCAAACTGAATGGAAGGGGTCCCTGAATGAAGCTGAAACCATTTTCTAATGGTGGGGGTCACACTTACACCTGGTGGTATACTAAAATACATAATATGATGTAATATGAGGTCTTTAAAGGCTTGTGGCTTCCCCTCATCCTATCTTTCTCTGCTGCTGTCCAGGGATGCCTTCCAATAGTCTGTCTACAGCGGTTCCCCTCTGGCTTTCTGCTAAATCTCCATAAGTGTTCCTTGATCTTCATTGTACTGACGTGCCGTCTTGGGCACTGAGGTTGATACATCAGTGGATCCTCATATTGGTTTCTGTTGTTCTGCTTTACACACAAACCTTATTGCTCCATATGTACATGTCACCCTTACATCTCAGGACCTGACCTGCATTCCCCATTTAGATATGTGTTGTAATCTTTTGATTTCTGTCAATAAAAACCTGATGAACTACTACCTTTACTGTTTTGTGGTCGGTTTATGGTTGCGACGGCTTGAAGATGTCGTAACACACTCTTAAATTATACAAAGAATGGGATCTCACCAAGTTATGTTTAAGCTGTGAATGTTAAGCCACACACGGATTGTTGTTTGCGGAACCCCGGGGGATAGTGCAGAAAGAGTCTGAGGCAAAAAGGAGTTTAGAACCCGTAGGCGTCTTTATTCAGATAAAGCTCCAAGGAATAAACTGATATGAGGTGTCAACAATCAACTATGTGTGTGTCAATTATTGAAGTAAATAATACAATGTGTAAAGCGACTTACGTGAGTGTAACATTGAAATCCAAACAGGGGGTGTTGTATAATGTGCTGCGGGGAGAAGGCTGAAGTCCAAAATACGAACACAAAAACATCCAGCGGTAAAAAAAAAAATAATCAAAGTAGAAAAATCCAACAAAGGAATAAACGAGAAAAATAGTCTAACGAGGAAATACCAGGAATCCACAGGAGATCAAGACAGGGTATTCACTGGGGAACACGGAGGAGTATTGCCAGAGAGTCTCGGGTTGAACAACGGGAAAGTTCTGGCAACGAGTGACAGGGGAGCGGAGTCTAAATAATAGGGAGCCTGATTGGGAATAGGGAACAGGTGCGCTGACGTGACTACGGTCTTCTGGGACGGAGTGTTCTGGGTGTAGTAACCCCAGGTGGCAGAGAGGGGGAGGCAGAGGAGCGTGGCTGGAGAGGAGAGTCCTCTAACCATAGACCATATACTGTAGAGCCAATAAGAGCTCTTAGCCTATTTGTGAAGCCCAACCATAGACCATATACCGTAGAGCCAATGAGAGCTCTTAGCCTATTGGTTGAGCCCAACAACAGACTATATAACATAAATATCTTTGGGGTCAGAAGTGAAAATGGGGTCTGGGATCATGGACCAAAGAGTTGTTGAACCGCCGGGGAGACGATGTGACGATGAGGGCTGTGATGTAATTTCTGCCGGACGGTGACAATGGTGGAACTTAGAGACATGATGATGATGATGATGTCACCTTCCTCCTGTGGCAAGCAGGGGACCTGAGGGCCACCAATGTGTGTGTGTGTGTGTGTGTGTACTCACACACACCAAATACAAAACCAAAATTCTCTCTCTCTCTCTCTCTCTCTCTCTCTCTCTCTCTCTCTCTCTCTCTCTCTCTCTCTCTCTCTCTCTCTCTCTCTCTCTCGAGACGTCATTGCCCTCCATCACCACCACCACCACCACCACCACCACCACCACCATCACCACCACTACCACCACCACAAACTCCACCACCACCACCACCAACACCTCCACCACCACCACCTCCTCTTAACGACCGGACACAGATACAAACACATAACACATGAACAACACACAGATACACACACGATACACAACACACAAACAACTCAAAAATACGCACATGAAACACAACACATGAACAGCAGAGTGGATGAGACCGGCGCTGCCCAGCAGCAGCTGGAGGGAGTCCGACCTGGACGGCCCTTCGCTGGCACCCTCCCCCAAAAAGGTTATTAACTATAATGTTTAATTAGTTATTTCATAGATTCACCGTAAAGAAAGACAGGTCATTAAGAAGCATTAGTGTGGATTATCAATAATAAGAATGATAGTATTTCATATGCTTTATGTCCTTCACTTCCTTTTGACGCGCCAACTCGCTTCAACGCAACACGCGCATCGCCACGCCCGCCCGGAGACCCCGCCTCTCTCCCCCTTCCACACCCAGCCAATCATCGGACGCATCTGCATCCCCCCCACCAGCATTTGTCATCATGCGCCTGCAGAACCCCCACTGGGCCGGGGCTCCTGTGGCCCCTCCCCGGGGGCTGGGGATGGGCGGGGATATCCCAATAGCCCCGCCCACACTCCGAGACATCCCGCCCCCTTCTGACTTCCGGCCCGCCATGTATGGCGAAGGTGGGTGTATATATGTATATATATACATGTACAATACTAAAGAAGAGCATGCTGTTAAACTAAAGTACTACAAAAAATGACAACATTTCAGCTATCAAAAGAAGGCCAGTTTTAAATTTGCCAGTCACCAAATCTACCAAACACTCTTAGTATTCGTGTGCAAACCGTGTGTTCCTCCTCCTCTGACCCCTGGTTATCAGGTATGTTTGAGTGAAGACGTGAGGTATTTTGTCCCTGCAGAGCTACCATTCCATCCTGCGACGCACTAAGAAGCAGCAGAAGTCTGTGGGGCGGCATGCTCGCCTCAACCCCCTGGTCCTGCTGCTGGACGGGGTGCTGGTCAGGGAGCTGGAGACCATCCAGAAGGCTGTGCAGGAGGTAGGGGTGTGTGTGTGTGTGTGTTTATGTGTGTATTTGTGTGTGTGTGATCCCCATGTTCCATAAGACCAATGAACATCATATCACTATCAGTGTTTATGAAGAGACATCAAAGACCTTCTCCTCTCTAGATCAGGGGTTCTCAAACGTTTTGTTTCTGCGGACCACTATTTATCATCAAGGATTTTCGCGGACCACCTCATATGCAAACCGTAAAAATAAGTACATATAAACGTAGTGTTAAAACGCAGATATTTTTTTATAGTTAATTATAGAAAATATAAAGTAAATTGAAGCCTATCTGATACTTTTGTTGCACGTGTGACCGGTGTCTGTCTGCGTTGTGTATGTTTCTCAAAGAGGACGGCGGACAACTTCTTTTTTTCTTTTGGTCCTTGACCATATATTCAAATCTGCATACACTCATAGAACACAACAGCTGCATCAGTGAACATGAACTGCAGCTTCAGCTCTTTCAACATCCGATTGTATCCGTGTACAATAAGGAAATAATAAATAAAATAACAGATTTTGTGCAATTATAGGCTAATTAAACTCAACCATGTTACACACGCACAGCAAGTCCAGTGGAAACAAATAATCTTATCAATCACACTGAATATAAAATAAATTAACATAAACGTGTGTAATAAGGAAATAATAAATAAAATAACTGATTTTGTGCAATTATAGGCTAATTAAACTCAAAACAACGCACACGCACAGCAAGTCCAAGCTAACCTTATCACTCAGCTAATGAGATGGATGATGTTGCTTCGCAGACGTCAACATCTGGATGTCAGGTTCCAGCGATGACAGCTTCAATCTGAGATCTGGTTCAATGTTAAGTCTGTTCCGATATTTTGTCTTCAAGGAGACCAGTGATGAAAATCCCGACTCACAGAGGTAAGTGGTAGGAAAGGGCATAAGAAACATCAAGGCCTTGTCGGACAGCTCTGGGTATTCTGAAGCAGCTTTTAGCCAAAAGGCAGGCAGGCATCTCTGAGAAAAATCCACTTTTAAAGCACTGTCACAGGACAGTTCAACAAGGCTGTCTTGCTCTCTGGACATAAGGTTTGCGAGGATGTCATCGTCCAGGGTCGCAAATGGATTTCTGATCCAGTTCGCAGTTGTGTCAGGGATAGGGAAGTACATCCGTAGCTGTGTTTTCAAACTGTGCAAGTGCTCACTGACATATTATTTTCACATTATTTGGAAGCTGCATTTCCGCGGTGTCCAAAAAATCGGATAGGTTTGCAAACGAGTCATAGTTTGACTGCTCCAGGCGCCTGGCCCACATCTCCATCTTCTTGATTGTAGCTTCAACTTTGTCTTGCACGTGAAAAAGTGTCACTGACTTCCCCTGAAGACTCCGATTGAGTCCATTCAAATGCTCAAAAATATCTGCCAGGTATGCCAACTTGGCAAGCCACGGGGCATCACTGAAGCGATCTGAAAGTTCAAATTTTGAATTAAAGTAAAAACATTCTCACTTCATCGCGCAACTCGTAGAGCCGCGCAAGCACCTTTCCTCTCGATAGCCACCGGACCTCGGTGTGCAGATTGCCGGTGATCACTGCCCATCTCATCGCATAAAACGGCAAACAACCGGGCATTCAGTGGACGGGCCTTGATAAAATTGACCGTTCGTACTGCTTCATCCAGAACAGTTTTGAGATCAGGAGGCATTTTTTGGGCTGCGAGAGCCTCCCTGTGGATGCTGCAGTGGATTGATTTAGTTTGTGGAGCCACTGCTTGTACACGTTTAACAAGCCCACTGTGTCGGCCTAACATGGCTGTTGCCCCGTCTGTGCTAATGCCCACGCATTTTGACCAATCAATCCTATGTTCCGTTATGAAACTGTTCAACATGTCAAAAAGTGCCTCTGCAGTTGTGCGTGTTGGCAAACATTTACAAAAGAGAAAGTCCTCCTCTATTTCTCCGTTGTGTTCATACCTTATGTATGAGAGCAGGTTGGCAAGGTTAGCTATGTCAGTTGATTCATCCAACTGTAGTGCAAAACAATCGACTGGCTTTTATCCACGCTATTAGCTGGTCATTCACATTGCTGGCCATTTCCTAAATTCTGCGCTGTACGGTGCTGTCTGACAAGGGAATCAAGTCCATTTGCTTGCATGCCTTTTCACCCAGCATAACACCCACCGCCACCTTAATTGATGGCAGCACCACCTCCTCACCGAGTGTATTCGCTTTCCCATTTTTTGCGATAATTCTTGACAATCTGTATGAGACTTCCACTGCTTTAGCATTGTTGCTACCTGTAGATGTGGATTCCATGATGTTCTTGCTACTGTGAAATTCTTGGAGCTTGTTTTTAAAAAACTCAACTGGCTTGGACTTCAACTCTCCATGCTTTGTCTCAAGGTGACGGCGAAGATTAGCTGGTTTTAGGCTCTCGTTAGCCAGTGTCTCGTAGCACAGAACGCATAATGGCAAAGGCTCATCTTCGGTGCCTGTGTATGTAAATCCCAGTTCTAAGTATTTCACATTGTATTTTCGCTTAATCTTCACTGTCTTTGTTTTTTTTCGCGGAATCTGGCTTGTAGATGCCTCCGACTCACTCTCATGATCTTCATTAACGTTAACATCTTTTCTCTTCAGACCACCTGATGCTAGCCACCGATCCATGTTTGTGGTTTTGCACGCACACGTGGGAAAATGAGAGCTCTCACTTGCACTCTGCTCTTCCGCAGCGCAGCCCCCCCTCCCTCCGGCTGAAATTATGAATGTAAGGCTTATATTAATCATAAGTAACACGGCAGGGTCCGTGAGAGTTTGTTTTCATCTGATTTCAAATAAACAAAGTCATGGCTTTCAGAATATTAAACTTGTTTCGGCAAATTCAGATGATAAATACAACTTTAAAGCTTGTAACGGAGCAACTTAACGTCACAGGCAGCAGGCATAACAACAGCCGGTGTTTCTCGTGTGTGTTTTCCCCGGGAAACAAACACAATACACACAAACGCAAAAAAATACACAAACGCACACACACAGTCATTATATAATGTGACATTCTCTCTCTCTCTCTCTCTCTCTCCACTTTCAAAATCTATTTAAAACTCATAACAAACAAACTAAATTCCCAAAGTTGTCCTGAAACGAAAAATATAGCCTACTTATGCAAACAATATTCTGATTATACAAGCATGGCGAATAAACGGATCTTCGGCATTATTCCTGGCGCGCGCGCTCTCTCACTCTCTCTCTCTCTCCACACACACACACACACACACACACACACACCACACACACACACACACACACACACACAGGCTTCAAATCAAGTTGCATAAATGCTTGAGCTACGTCATTGCAAATAAGTAGACAGCACTGCTTCTCTCCCACACACACGGCGCTGCCCCTCACACAAAGGCTGTTTTCGTCATTTTTACAACAAATACACACTTGCAACTGATAACACTGGCAATGATTTTATATGTATTACTATTCAAATATATTCGATGGAGCAAGTCACATATGAGGTGGTCTCCGAAAATCCTTGATCGAAAAAAGTGGATTTTATTCAGCTTTTTTCCACGGACCACCTGCAGTACCTCCGCGGACCACAGTTTGAGAACCGCTGCTCTAGATGACTGATCCAAACCAGCAACCAACAACAAGGGCATCACGTTGCACCACAACGCCATCTGTGGAGGTCACTACAACGTTGTGGACTTCCTGGTTCGCATCGAAGCCAACGTCAGCGCCCCGGACAGCCATGGCTGGTAAATAACCTGTCCTGCATCCTGGCAATGCTGTCGCTATAGCGACAACACTGTCACCACACTAGCAACAACACTGTCACCACACTAGCAACAACACTGTCACCACACTAGCAACCGCATGCCTACAGCACCAATACTGTCACTATAGCAACAGTCCCCCCCCCTCCCAGTCAGGCTGGTCACTGAGAGTGATGGGACCAGTGCCGCACAGAAGTGTGACCCCTACACCCCGGGTTACGAGGAGTGTGAGAACTTCCTGAGAGGTGAGGAGGAGAAAGAGCAGGAGTAGGAGAAGGAGGAGGAGGAGGAAGAGAAGGAGGACACATACTTGCACACACATTGCACAATACACACACACACACACACACACACACAGCGACTCACATACACATTGAAACGCTTGCCCCTAAAAATAACAATGCAAATCATCATCCAGAGCACCCACACTATTCCTCTTCATTCCTCTGAACTGAGAGAAAGAGAGAGAGAGACAGAAACGAGCCTTCACCCTGAACCCTGTAGCAGAAGAAGCATTAGCCCTACCCCTGATCCCCCCCCCAGGTGTGGAGGAGGCAATGGGTGCCGATAACAGCGGGGTGATCTACGCCCTGTGGAGCTACCCGACGCAGGCGGCCGACGAGCGAGGGGGACATGGTGACCATCCTGCAGAGGCCCGACGGTGTAGACTGGTGGTGGGCCTCGCTCTGCAGCCGCGAGGGCTTCGTGCCGAACAACTACTTCGGGGTACCAATTATTATTGCTTTGATTTTAGGATTATTTGTATTTTTTATTTTATTCTGGATGATATTTGGGTGTTTCTGTGTATGCTTATGGATGGTGGAAGGGATAAATGGAGATACGGTCCTATTCAAAGCGAGACTACATTGGTGCTGAACAAGATTGTAGTTGCTACAAATATGAGGTGAAAATTGTGGGCTTTGGGTTATAGAATAAAATAATGATATGGTCAGGTTTCGGGTTATGAGAGCAATATTTTCTCCCTTTTAGTTGTTGGTTAGTTGTTTGAGCACCGTGCAGCTGAGATACAATGTGCTGAAGAACTTCGGCCTAACTCCTTAAATTCATGCAGGAATGTTTTGTCTGTCGGTTCCTGCAGCTGTTCCCAAAGGTCCGTCCCACGTCTCTGTGTTGATGGGCTGGTGGATCAGAGGTCGATGTTGTCTCGTCTACACCATGTCCCTCCACCAGGGGGAGCCGGGGAGGCCTGGCCTTTACCAGTAGACAGGAGGACACGAGGACGAGCTGGAAGGGACTTCAACTGATATGCAACTAGATCAAAATCGCTACAACTGTGAAAAGTACAAGAAGAGTTTGGCGTTTCGTTGAAAGCAAATGGAGGTGGAAAAAAGTGTTTAAAACTAAAGTTTGAATCCTCACCAGGTGTCCGTGGGAACTGTAAGAAACTTGAACGTGTCAGTTGTTGTTGTTTGGATTGGAGATATTTTCCCCCCGCCAGACAGGCTGGATCTGTTTCGGACCCGTCGTGGTACGCCTGTGATGGAAGGGTGTTGCTTCAATTTAGGGATGCATGAAATACCCCAAAATAATAATCTAATACACGGCCCAAATCTCAGAGGTCCACAGTGGAGCTCGGCTGGTCACGGCTGAGTTTTGAACCTGCTTTTTCCTGTCCAGAGCGAGCAGGGTACACAGCGGCCTACACAGTGAGTTTAATGTTGAAGCGTGACGTATCCAGTCAAACGTATTAGGCTATAGATTAGGGCAGGACATGGTAGCCTACGCATGTTAATTCACTAAATATTGTGTAGTTTATATTTATATTTTATATAGCAGGACACTGATACATTATTCACCTAGCGGCCATATCGGATAGTTATGTGCAGTGATCCAAGCCCTCTCTTTTCCTCAGTTTATGACGTGTTTATGTGTTAGAATCTGAATCATGTGAGGGCGAAAGAGGAATTTTGATGCCTCATAGGACAGAAATCCTCAGTATCCTGTTTTTTTCTCTATTGAGGGTTAATGTATTTTAGTAAATGTTTAATAATAAACATTACGAATACAATCACAATGTATGTCATTATGAAGATAACAACTTTTACAACTAGGGGGCGGTAGATAACCGCATTTACGCATTTTGATGCGTAATCAAACTAATATATATATTGTGTATATATATATATATATATATATATTTATTTATTTTTATCCACAGGACACTTTAACCACTGATTGTTTCATGTAAAAAATATCAATTATTTCTGTAGAATGTGTAATTACTGCAAACTATTTTAATTAGATGTAACTCCAGCCATATTCATTCCTTTTTGGAAAATCTAAATTCTATATCAATATTCTATATCTATGTGCTGGTTTTAATAAGAGGAGAGCTTGTTTTCTGTGTTAGAGGCTTACAAGCAGAGACCACATCCAATTGCAGACACGGAACACAGAGGGATGTCCTTATATATAATGATATAATGATAAATACATAAGTTATGAGGAACAAACACATCCAAATATATTCTTAACGTATCAAAACACTGGTTGTGAGCTGGTTCCAGGGGTACACAGATATGTTCTGGCCAGCTTGCTCAGAGCGGGGTTTTGGCATGTATTTCAATGTTTAAACTAGGGTAAATATGCCAAAGAGCTCTAAATACTAATAATGAGGGCTGGAAATCAGGTAACAGACTCCAGTTATGATGTATGATTTATTCGCCTGCTGTTCAACAATGACTTCTATTTCTCAAGTGGTTTTGATAAACATATCCATGAATTGGTTTCTCTGGTTCCACTATTCAATCTTCAATGGGTTATGTTCCTCTGGTTCCACTATTCAATCTTCAATGGGTTATGATCCTCTGGTTCCACTACTTGCTCTTCAATGGGTTATGTTCCTCTGGTTCCACTTCTTGCTCTTCAATGGGTTATGTTCCTCTGGTTCCAATTCTTGCTCTTCAATGGGTTATGTTCCTCTGGTTCCACTGTTTGATCTTGAGTCAAGTCAAGTCAAGTTTATTGTCACTTCACAGTTTACACAAGTATAAAGCAGTGAGTGAAAATCTTATGTGCAATACCGAACAACGACAAAAAACAGAATACAATAAAATAATTATAAAATGCAATATATCGGCACAGAAAAAGAGCAATATGTATATATAAATCAATATAATAATAAAATATATACCCATACGTTTGTATTTCATTGCCAATAAGAGCACTCACTCTATAAGTTATATTAAATCCATTGTATTAAACAGGAATCCTTAGTGTCAGGCTTTGTGGCTGGTCGTGTGTGTGACCTGCTTTTCACTGAGGCTCTCCAGCAGCACACACACACACACACACACACACACACACACACACACCACACACACACACACACACACACACACACACACACACACCACACACACACACACACACACACACACACACACACACACACACACACACACACCACACACCCACACGCCTATAGTAAGACATTGAAACAGTAAGACATCAACCAATCAAGGTAGCTGTGCACCACCACCATCTGTTGTGGTCAGAATTTTTTCAGGTTTTTTTATCCAATATTTGCCTGCATAAAGAGGAAGTAAACATGTACGTTTGGTTAACCAGTTAACACAGACACTTTCTGCAACAGCAGCTTCCTCCTTACAGTAAGTCTTAACTGCACTTTTATTGGGTAACATACAAACATATGTTCAATAACCAACTGATGTTATAGAGATTCATTAAAAAGTATAATATTAATATTCTTATGTATTATGGTTTTCTCAGTGAAAATATTATGTTTTTCTGCTTTTTATGTTTTTAGTTTTGACCTGCATGTGTTGTCGAGGAGATCTCTGAACAACACACTGAGAGAAACAAGCTATGAATCTTAGATCAGCAGCCAGAGGACTTCTAGCTTTCCTTCTGTCAGTACCAGGTTGGTACACTTACACTGTGAACATTTAGTTGAACTGGTTCAATCTGTAACATGACATGCAAGCAACTGAGGCTGAGGAGAGGGTGAAACAACGGTGTTGTAACTAGATGTGACATCTACAGAATGGACCTTGACAGCTGTGTTTGGTTTAGAAGACCAAACGAATACAACAATTACTACAGCCTCTTATAGTCAAAGTTTTTTTAGAGAACAATATTCTGCTCATTATAATAGTTTACATTGCGTTACATTATGTTGCATTTCAGATTACAATACAGATGTGTTGGCCATTTCCTGGTTGCTATGTAACTTCTGTTAAATATATACAACATTGATGGGTTGATTTAGTTCCTATTTAAAGTATATCACTATCTATATCTCTATCACTATCTGTATCACTTACTATCTTTATCACTATGTCTATCACTAGCTCCATCACTAGCATCACTATCACTATCTCTTGTCTCTAGTTATATCTCTGTCACTATCTCTATCTCTATTACTATCATTATCTATATCACTAGCTATATCATTATCTCTCCATATTACTAGCTAAATCACTGTCTCTATCACTATCACTATCTCTATCTCTCTCTTTCACTATCACTATCACTCATTCCTCTCACAGCTCAGTGGTCAGCATCTGTAGTTTCCAGCTCCACCCAACATCCTCCATCCTCTTTATGTATCTTGTGATCATCCACTCCATCAGCTGACTGCTTGTTGTGTTTTGACTGAGAAAGTGTCTTGTTTATTTTCAATGAGATGTTTGTTTTTTACAGCGCTACACGGTAATAATGGCTGGACAGTCACCTACACACCTAGTAATGTCTGCGCTTTAAGACGATCAACGGTTAACATCACAAGCTCCTTTAAATACCCTAAATATATTAACGATATCCGTACAACAGTGGAGGAGAGACTGTGGTTTACTAAAACACCCAGCAATCAGCCGTTTGATCTGAAACTTGATAAAGACTATACAGATCGTGTTGAATACAGTTGTGTGGAGAAAAGGTGTTGGTCTGTCCGGTCGAGGTGTGAAGTGTGTACCCTGAGTATCAAACACCTGACACAGAGTGACTCTGCTGTGTACAAGTTTAGGTTCATAACAAAGCCGAATGGGAGCTATACTGGTAGCCCTGGAGTGACATTAACTGTGACCGGTAACTAACTTATTATTAACACATCTATTGCAAAACGTGTGTGTGTGTGTGTGTGTGTATCTGTGTATGTATCTGTGTGTGTGCGTGCATAAGTGTGTGTGTATCTGTATGTGTGTGGTGTGTGTGTGTGTGTGGTGTGTGGTGTGTGTGTGGTGGTGTGTGGTGTGTGTGTGGTGTGGTGTGTGTGGATATATATGTATATGTGTGTATGTGTCTGTATGTATCTGTGTGTAATATGAATGATCTTTGACTACATTTGTTCTCTTACCCAGATCTCCAGGTCCAGGTGTACATTCCTTATTCCCAGACCAATCCTACACTTAAATGTCACAGTATGTGTGCTCTAACTGCTCGTCCTCACTACCTCTGGTACAGGAGTAGACAGCATATACATACTGGAATGTACTGCAGGGGCGACATTAACTCTAAAGAAAGCTATTGGTGTGCTGTTGAAGGATACAAGCATCTTCCCTCTCTTTCAGTGTGTAAGTCAACTCCACAATATACTGACATGACGCCAGATGTAATGGACCTTTAGGGTAAAGAATGTAGATTTAGTATGAATGGACTCCAACGGCGTTGGCTCTCTCAAGCCTTAGGCTACCAGTAATTAAGGGTACTGGTACCGGTAGTGGAACCGTTTCAGATTGAAGAGAAACAGAAGCGCACAACTTGGTGGAATGCACCCTGGGGTGAAGATCTTTGTTCTCTGATGATTCCATGCCTCTGTCAGCAGTCACTCTGGTGACTCAGTTTGTGTGTAAATCCATCATGGCTGCACCCTAGTGGTGAAAGTGTGAAAAAGTTTAAAAGCATGTGATCCACTTAGGAAGAAATTGTACTATAGTACGATGCATAGTACGATACATAGTAAGCCCTTTGTAGACTGTAACTGTGATTAAGGGCTAAAAAAAAAATTGCCTTCACTTGACTTGACTAGTGACTACGAGTGTACACACATACGTACATTGACCTTTGCTATTTTGTTTCAGTTCCACCTTAAGAGACCAATTAAACATCCATTCAGCCATCATTCACAGTCCCTTGGACATAGTAGTCATTCCTAAGTGACAAGGCTCTGTCCTGTTAGGAGGACGGTTCTCCACCTTGTTGTCTCAAGGCTCCCTCCACGTTGGGATCGTACTCTACATTCACTCTAGCTCTAGCGTTTTGCGTAATATATATATAAACATCGCGTCTAATATATAAACATATTTGATATATCCGGTCTAACAAAATGTTCCGCTGGTATTCATGTATTCCTGTATGCCTGGAAAAACCATGAACTACATGTAGTATTGTGTTAGAGAGAGTAATCTGTATTAGTAGAGAAAGTATTCTGTCTTATTCTGACTCTAGTGTAGTGTGTGCTGTACAGTTTCATGTCTTTAGGATGAACATTGATCATTTGTGTTCATAACAGACTCTCCAAGGACCCCCTGGGTGGAGGTGAGTCCCTCTGGTGACATAGAGGAGGGCAGCTCAGTGACTCTGAGCTGCAGCAGTGATGCCAACCCAGCAGCTGACTACACCTGGCTCAAGCTTAATACAGGGTTAATAAGTCTCCACTCCAGATACATAAACAAGGGGAAACAGCTTGTCTTTGGTCCCATCCAGTCTTCACACTCTGGACAATATCTCTGTGAAGCTAAGAATGTGCTAGGGACAACGTCCTCCTCCTCCATGTCCCTCGATGTGAAATGTGAGTAAAACAAAACACAGTATAATAACAAGAGACAGATGTTAAAGTCACAACCATGTCCACATGAAGATTAACCATCATAATTCATCCATTATTCGGTTCACTTCTCAAATGCGTTCTTTACATTGTCATTCATATGAAGTACATCATGTTTTCCCAATGACCTCTAGACTGTCCAAGGACCCCCTGGGTGGAGGTGAGTCCCTCTGGTGACATAGAGGAGGGCAGCTCAGTGATTCTGAGCTGCAGCAGTGATGCCAACCCAGCAGCTGTCTACACCTGGCTCAAGCTTAATACAGTCTTAATAAGTCTCCACTCCGGATACATAAATCAGGGACAACAGCTTGTCTTTGGTCCCATCCAGTCTTCACACTCTGGACAATATCTCTGTGAAGCTAAGAATGTGCTAGGGACAACGTCCTCCTCCTCCATGTCCCTCGATGTGAAATGTGAGTAAACACAGTATAATAACATAACACAGATGTTAAAGTCACAACCATGTCCACATGAAGATGAACCATCATAATTCATCACTTATTCGGTTCACTTCTCAAACGAGTTCTTTACATTGTCATTCATATAAAAGTACATCATGTTTTCCCAATGATCTCTAGACGGGCCTAAACACACATCTGTGTCATCAAGTCCCTCTGGGGACATAGAGGAGGGCAGTTCAGTGACTCTGAACTGCAGCAGTGATGCCAACCCAGCAGCCGACTACACCTGGTTCAAGAACAACCAGCCTCTGCTCTGGGAACCACATCAACGTTATACCTTCCCATCAGTCAGCTCTAAAGACAGAGGAGCGTACCGCTGTGAAGCACACAACAAATATGGACGGCTCAGCTCTAAATTGGTTTTCATAGATGTCCAGTGTGAGTGGTCAAAAACAATCATAAATAATATTAAGAATGTTAATCGGTGATGTCTAATATGCAAACACCTTTGATAAATCCGGTCTTGCAAAATGTTTCTTTGGTATTCATGTATTTCTGTATGCCTGTAAAAACCATGAACCACAGAAGTATTGTGTTAGAGAGAGTAATCTGTATTAGTAGAGACAGTATTCTGTCTCATACTGACTCTACTGTAGTGTGTGCTGTACAGTTTCATGTCTTTAGGAGGAACATTGATAATTTGTGTTCATAACAGACTCTCCAAGGACCCCCTGGGTGGAGATGAGTCCCTCTGGTGACATAGAGGAGGGCAGCTCAGTGACTCTGAGCTGCAGCAGTGATGCCAACCCAGCAGCTGACTACATCTGGTTCAAGGAACATGAAGACTCAGTGACGCAATCAGGACAGAACTACACCATCACTAATGTCACCCCTGAGCTTGGAGGACATTATTACTGCCAAGCTCATAATGCAATCGGACGTCACAATTCCACCTTGTTGTTCGTTAATGTGACGGGTAATTTTTCCTTTAAGAGAGATCACTGTTTAAAGGAGCAACCAAACTCTTGAATGAAACCTCAGCAAAATCATGGCCGAAATCCAGTGTTGACACTTATAGGACATTTCATTGTCCTATAAATATTGAGTTATTGGTTACTGCATTACTTCTGGTCCTGCTATTTTTGTATCCTTCTAATGGTAAGTTCACATGAATCAAGTGTTGAATCACTGCTTTCCAGAGACATCAACATCGTCATTATCATCATCATCATCAACATATTTAGTAGGAACCGTTGCTGTCTTACTGGTCACCATACTCCCCCTGCTCTTCCTTTGGATGAGGTGAGATATTCTTACTCTCTCTCTCTCTCTCTCTCTCTCCTCTCTCTCTCTCTCTCTCTCTCTCTCTCTCTCTCTCTCTCTCTCTCGTGTTTAACATTAATTTCTTCTGCTGCTTCTTTATCTTTATGTTCTGTTCACCAGAAGAAAGAGAGCTTCCAGAAAAGCACATGTCCCGGGAGGAAGGCCAGATATCGGGGTGGAGGTGAGCGACAAGAACCTATTTTTCACTAACAAAGAGCTACCCCCCGAGGCCACGCCCCCAAACAGTAGAGCTACCCCCCGAGGCCACGCCCCCAAACAGTAGAGCTACTCCCCGAGGCCACGCCCTTAAACAGTGGAGCTACATGGAGGCCAAGCCCCCAAACAACAACATGTGCAACAACAACAACGTGTCGTTCTTTAGCGGCTCTCTTACTTTTCTGACGATGCAGATATAAGAGCTGAGCTCAAAGAGAAATCATTAAGCTATGTTCTATTTTTAAGAGATTACTGCCTCATACAAGCGTTGTGAGAAACTCCTGGACAAGTTGCGCCATTTGTCCAATTTGGATGACTAAATGTACTCTTCTGTCCTCAGTCACTTCCTGTTCCTGTGTATGGCAACGTCTCAACTCTGACCAATCGCTCGGCTGCTGCAGCACAAAGAGAACCAATAGAAGAGCAGGATGATCTTCACTATGCCACCATCTACACTCCCTGCTCAGAGAACCAGGTCCAATCAGATCAGAAAGAGCAGGTCCTTTACTCTTTGGTCAACATTAAAAGACCCAACGCTGTCCCTGAGTAAGCATTTCTTTATAATTCTAGACCAAAATGAAACCAAAATTCAACTATGTGTGGGACTTCATCAACCAAAGGGAGACTTTGAGGAGGACATTTCTAAATCTGTGTAACAAACTGAAGTTCCTAACTTCTCATCATCTCTTTTTCACTTCTTCTTTTCAGGGACAGTGACCAGTTATACAGCACCATCAATAAACAACCCAGAGTTTAAATCAGTATGATGTGGGTTGGCTTTGTAAGTGGGTGTACTTTAATGTGTCTCATTCATTCAGTGTAAAATGTCCAATTGTTTGTGTGTATAGGCTTCTACTTAATAATAATTAAATAATAATAATAATTATTATTATTATTATTACTTGTGATGGCCCTGCTCCTGTGAGGGCAGGTCCTAAAGGCACCACCTGCTGGTTGTCTGAACGTACTGCACCTGTAAGAGCAGGTGGTTGTGAGTGGCAGTTAACAGGCGGCAGTATAGCTCAGGAGGTAGAACAGTTGCCTCACAACCGGAAGGTTGTTGGTTGATCCGTGGCTTCTCCTAGCAAAAAAACTGTCAAGGTGTCCTTGAGACCCTAACCCTTACTGCTCCCCAGGCGCTGTATAAATAGCTGACCGCTGCTCTTAATACTAGGATGGGTTAAATGCAGAGAAATTCCTTTTGCTGTACAGCAAGTATTTGAATAATTATATAGTGGCACTACTTATTGGTTTGTATTTTAGATGACGACTCCCTCTTTATGTTAAACACGTGCTATTGCATGCATAATATCAGATTGGCTGATAGGGTTACACCTGCTGATGCTACACACCTGGCCTCTGTCCGCAAATTCAAACTGAATGGAAGGGGTCCCTGAATGTAGCTGAAACTATTTTCTAATGGTGGGGGTCACACTTACAGCTGGTGGTATACTAAAATATATAATATGAGGCCTTTAAAGGCTTGTGGCTTCCCCTCATCCTATCTTTCTCTGCTGCTGTCCAGGGATGCCTTCCAATAGTCTGTCTACAGCGGTTCCCCTCTGGCTTTCTGCTAAATCTCCAGAAGTGTTCCTTGATCTTCATTGTACTGACGTGCCGTCTTGGGCACTGAGGTTGATACATCAGTGGATCCTCATATTGGTTTCTGTTGTTCTGCTTTACACACAAACCTTATTGCTCCATGTGTACATGTCACCCTTACATCTATGGGTTGTAATCTTTTCTGTCAATAAAAACCTGATGAACTACTACCTTTACTGTTTTGTCGATTTATGGTTGCGACGGCTTGAGGTAGTCGTAACAAACTCTTCAATTATACAAAGAATGGGATCTCACCAAGTTATGTTTGAGCTGTGAATGTTAAGCCACACACGGATTGTTGTTTGCGGAACCCCGGGGGGTAGTGCAGAAAGAGTCGGAGGCAAAAAGGAGTTTAGAACCCGTAGGCGTCTTTATTCAGATAAAGCTCCAAGGAATACACTGATATGAGGTGTCAACAATCAACTATGTGTGTGTCAATTCTGGAAGTAAATAATACAATGTGTAAAGCGACTTACGTGAGTGCGAAATGGAAATCCAAACAGGGGGTGTTGTATAATGTGCGGGGAGAAGCTGAAGTCCAAATACAAACAAAAACATCCAGCGGTAAAATAAATCAAGTAGAAAAATCCAACAAGGAACAAACGAGAAAAATCGTCCAACGAGGAAATACCAGGAATCCACAGGAGATCAAGACAGGGTCTTCACTGGGGAACACGGAGGAGTATTGCCAGAGAGTCTCGGGTTGAACAACGGGAAAGTTCTGGCAACGAGTGACAGGGGAGCGGAGTCTAAATAATAGGGAGCCTGATTGGGAATAGGGAACAGGTGCGCTGACGTGACTACGGTCTTCTGGGACGGAGTGTTCTGGGTGTAGTAACCCCAGGTGGCAGAGAGGGGGAGGCAGAGTAGAGGAGAGTCCTCTAACCATAGACCATATACTGTAGAGCCAATAAGAGCTCTTAGCCTATTAGTGAAGCCCAACCATAGACCATATACCATAGAGCCAATGAGAGCTCTTTGCCTATTGGTTGAGCCCAACAACAGACTATATAACATAAATATATTTGGGGTCAGAAGTGAAAATGGGGTCTGGGATCATGGACCAAAGAGTTGTTGAACCGCCGGGGAGACAGCTCCTCTGGGACCTTCGCAGGCCATCCCTCCCGGATGTAAGTGCGGAGCCGGGAGAGCATGGGGTCCTCCTCTGACGCGAGCCGAAGGTCCTCCAGGGCCTGGAGCGGGGCGTGGAGCATGAGTATGAGCTCTGTTGTGTCCGGGCGGGGGGGCGGGGGTGGCGCGGGAGAGCAGGTCAGCCACCACATTCTCCCTGCTGGGAGTAAACAGTGTGGTGAAGTCATACGGCTGGAGTCTCTCTGACCAGCGGTAGATCCTCAGCGGTTTGTGCCCCGACCCCGATGTAGCAAGCAGGGCCGTGAGAGCCTGATGGTCAGTACGCAACGTAAAATGTCGCCCGTACACATACATGTGCCACCGCCCGCTCCCCCACCGAGTATTTCAGTTCGGCCCAGTTGAGGGGCCGAGAGGCGAACGCCACCGGGCGTTCCGTGCCCCTTTGGATCTGGGACAGCACCGCCCCTATGGCCGTATTGGACGCGTCACAGGTCACGAACGTGGGGCTCGCCAGGTCAAAGAATGACCAGACCGCGTCCTGTTTCAGGAGCTCGCGTAGTGGGGAGGTGGTCGAGGAGTACTGGGGAAGGAAACGCAGGTAGTAGGCCGTCATCCCCAGAAACGAAGAGATCTGAGCTGGGCAGGACGGCTCAGGCAGGCGCAGTACCGCCTCTACGTTTGAGTGTAGCGGGCTGAGGTTGCGTGAGGTTGTGACTGGCGAGGACGTCCAGCACCCTCGCCAGGCGCCAGGCGTTCGTCATGAACGGCCGGTGTTGCACCATGAACCACTATGTCGTCCAGGAAAACGACCACGCCCGGGATGCCGGCGAAGATGGTGGTCATGATTTTTTGAAAACAGCTGGGGGCCGAGCTGAGGCCGAAGGGCATGTGGGTATAGCGAAACACTCCGACATGCGTCACAAAATCTGTAAGGCTGCGGCTGTCAGGGTGCAGCGGAACCTGCAGGTAGCCTTGGCGAAGGTCTAGTTTTGTGAACAGGGAAGAGCCGTAGAATTGTGCGGCTAGCTCCTCCACTGTGGGCAGCGGATACCTGTCAGGTATCACGGCCTTGTTCACCGGCCTGAGATCGATGCATGGGCGCAGGCCCCCTGACTTTTTTTTCACCACCACCAGGTTTGAAATCCACGGGGAAGCATCAATGCGCTCGATGATGCCCGCGTCCAAGAGTTTTTGCAGCTCGGTGGTGACGTTGTCGCGCAGGGCGAGAGGCAGGCGGTGTATGGGCTGAATCACCGGATGTACCTCAGGCTTGAGGAGGGGCTGGTGGTCAAAGGCGGTGAGGCAGCCCAAACCACTGAACAGAGCAGGCCAGCGCTGTTGCCACGGCGAGCCAACAGACAAGATGGCGGCCCCAGAATTGTCCACCAGGGTGAAACCCAGCTCACAAAACAAAATCAAAACCCATGAGTGGATGGTCGTCGGCGGCCCAGGCGTACGTGGAGGTGGGCTGTCGGTTGAGGGAACAGAGCGACAGACCCATGAAAAATGGTTCTGCCTGCCACATCGTTGACACCTCTGTCCCTTGGCAGTACCTTGGTTTGGAGCTCGACTCTGGTGCGATGATGAGCCACAATTACCACAGGCCCGGCGTGCTGCCGTACCCTGGCATGCTGCAAAGTTCACGTCCAAGTAGTCCTCAGGGAAAACCTCCCCGGGAGGCCCCATGGGTAGCGCCACCGTTTGAGTTAGTAGCATGGGTCTGGGGGGAAAAGAACTAGAGGAGGGAGCTAACTGTGATACTAAGGCTGCTGCTGACTCAAGCTGGAAAGCTATATCCACTGCTCTTGCTAAAGTTAGCTTGTCTGTCATCATTAGCAACTTTTCTCTGAGCTTTGGGCTATTAGTGTGCTCAGCCAGCTGATCCCGTATCAGTTCATCTTCCAGCACCCCGAATTTACAGAGGCTGGCTAGTCCCCTCAGATCAGCCACGTAATGGTGGATGGACTCACCCGCCTGTTGCTGACGTTGCCAAAAAACGATCCGCCGGAGCATAACATTTTGTGGAGCAGCAAAGTGTCCAGTGAGCAGTGTAACACAGTCACTATATTTCGGAGCGGGTCCGAGAGTCCGAAGAATCCGCTGTCCCTTGCTGCCCAGCGTGTGTATCAGCAGGGCTTTCTTCTGTTCGTCGTTAGCATCAGCTAGCCCCGCGGCTACTATGAACGTTTCGAAGGACTCAAGCCAGCGAACCCACGGGATCGGCGGTTCGCCGGCAGTGCGAGGAACGGGGAGAGAGGTGAGAGTAGAGAATCCATAATCCTCGTCCCCAATGTTGTGTTTAATAAGACTATGGACTACGACTTTTAGGTTGACCCCAAAACTCCCGGTCACACCGGATGTAACGCATACATAACACCTCCCTGTACATTTTGGGTTCTTTCATTTTTACAGCATTTTCGGTGAACTCTAGCTTTTGCTCACAGAGGGATTCTCTTGGTTTGCAGTCTTGCATGTCAAACCTCTGTAGTATTTTGTTTACATACCTTCCCTGTGTTATTTGTATACAACCTTCTGTCTGATCAAAGTCAACACCCAGGAAGTATTTCAGTTTGCCTAAGTCTTTCATTTTAAACTTAGCAGTTAGCATTATTTTGATATCTTTCAGTGCTTTTTTTTTGTCAACCAATATGATTATGATGACCTTTTCACCATGTTTCTCTTTTGAATACACACAGTGGTCAGCAGGATTTTGCACGAAATCCTCCTCACTTAAGTGTGAATCTAACATTGTGTTCCACATCCTGCCTGACTGCTTCAAACCACACAATGATTTCTGTAGCTTACAAACTACATTTTCACTTGTATTTGTCTTCTTCTCATAACCTACTGGTTGCTCTACATATATTTCACAGTCTATCGGTGCATGCAGAGCTGTCTTGACATCCATTTGGTGTAGAATTACATTCTCTTGTACCGCTTTTTGCCTCGTCATTTTAACCCTCTCTTTGTTTGGGTAGTACACTAAGTAAGCTGGGCTTTTTTTGTCATTGCCTACAAAAACACCTTGGTCACAGCTAGAGTGTCACAGCTAGATCTTCCCCTTCTCTTGTCTGTATGTGAAGCACTCAGATCCAAACTGCATTTTGGACACATTTGGTCAGTTAACATTTAGTATGGTGTCTGTTTTGTGCGTCTACTGTAGCACCTATTCCTTACATGGGCTGCTGTCTGGACAGCATGATTCCACAGCCTATTAGGTAACTGGCTTTCTAACACCTGCCCATTTCAAAAAGTGTTGGCCAGCCTCTTTCTGCCGTGCCATTTTGGTGAGGCGTATAAGACGCATATGTTTCGTGTCTAATCCTGTTCTTGTTTAACAGTGCCTGCAAACCCTTGCTTGTAAACTCTTTTCTATTATCTGAACGGATACATTTTACTTCTCCATACGGAGCTATGTCTGCTAGGAACTTTTCAGTAGCTTTTGTTGTGTCACTTTTGGATTTAAGGAAATATACGAATACAACACTAGAGTTATCGTCTGTGAACAACTATCTATGTCCCTCTATGGACTTGGTTTGCATAGGACCGGCTAGGTCAGTATGCACTATCGTCTGACTGTATGCAAACTGGACCCACTCCAGTTTGCATACAGACCATACAGGTCTGTAGACAACGCCATCTCCCTGGCACTACACATGGCCCTGAAGCAAGTCAAATCAAGTCAAGTCAAGTTTATTGACACTTCACAGTTTACACAAGTGTAAGCAATGAGTGAAAATCGTATGTGCAATACCTGACACAACAATAAAAATAAAAATAAAAAGTTAAATATATAAAAATGCAATATATTAAATGCAGTATGTCAGTAAAAGAGCAATATATATATATAAATCAATGTAATAAAATGTACATTGTTATATGCTAAACACCCTTGTTCAGCAGCCTGCTAAGCAGTTCCCATACCAGGCAGTGATACACCCTGTAAGAACACTCTCGATTGTGCTGGTGTAGAATATTCTCAGGATGCGGGGGCCCATGCTGAATTTCCTCAGACGCCTGGTGCCCCCACCTGTAACTTGATTATGGACTAAGATTGGAAACAACATTTCATCCACTCTGGTCCTCAACACCGGAGCACCCCAAGGCTGCTGCCTCAGTCCCCGGCTGTACTCGCTGTACACACATGACTGTACTGCCACACACAATAATCAAATTATCAAGTTTGCAGACACCACAGTCATCGGCCTGATAAGCGAGAGCGACGAAACGGAGAACAGAGATGAAGTTGTCCAGCTGATTCAATGGTGCAACAAGACTAAGGAGCTGATCATGGATGTCTGGAGCCACCGGGGCACCCACTCCATTATCAGCCTGGACGGGACACCGGTGGAAGTCGTCAGCTGCTTCCGTTTCCTAGGGTTACAGATTTTGGACAACCTGGCGTGGACCCGCAACACGGAGGTCATGCTGAAGAAGGCCGGACGTGCTGGTGGTTTTCTTCCATGGACCTTGAGAAAATCAGGATGTTGTCCAGGTACACCACCACAAAGACGTTTAGCATGTCCCTCAGCACGTCATTCACAAGGCCTTGGAAAACCCTGGGGGCATTGGACAGACCGAACGGCATGACGTGGTACTCATAGTGGCCGAGATGGGTGTTGAAGGCAGTCTTCCACTCGTCACCCTCCCTGATTAAGTGGTAAGTGGTAAGTGTTACGAAGGTCCAATTTGGTGAACACCCGGGCGTGCGTGAGTGGCTCGAAAGTGTAACTAAGAAGAGGCAGGGGGTACTAATTCTTCACCGTGATGTCGTTCAGTGCCCGATAGTCTATACAGGGCCTCAGGCCACTGTCCTTCTTAGCCATGAAGAAGAAGCCCCCTGCGAGGGGTGAAGACGATGGCTTTATAATGCCTGAGGCTAGGGACTCTGCGATATAGTTATGCATCGCCTCCTTCTCCGGCTGGGAGATGTTGTAGAGCCGCCTCTTAGGTAGGGCGTCCCCAGGAAGGAGGTCGATGGGACAATCATAAGGCCGGTGAGGGGGAGTGAGAGGGCTCTGTCCTTACTAAACGCCGAGGTTGTGATACATGTGAGGCACCCCAGTGATATCTGCCGAAGAGAACACAGGCCTGGAACCTCTGGACGGAGACAGGGCAGAACGCAGACAGGTAGCGTGACAAGTTGTACTCCAGCCCAAGACCCGCCCAGACGCCCAGGAGATGTGAGGGTTGTGCATCTCCAGCCAGGGTCTATCCAACACTAGAGGCGCCGTGGGGGCGTGCAAAACAATGAAACAAATGGACTCAGAATGATTTCCCAAAAGAGTGAGCGTGAGAAGTTCAGTAGCGTGCGTAATAGTACCCAAAGAATGCCCGTCTATGACCCGGGGAGAGAGAGTGCGATCTAACGCCACCAAAGGGACCCCCGCCTGGCGGGTTAGAGTTACATCAAGCAGACACTCGTCTGCACTATGAGAGCGCCAACAGACAAGGTTTCCGTACCCCAGACTAAGGTGGCCGGGAAGAGATGATTAAACGTATTACGGGGCGGGGAAAGGGATGTTTTGCTCACCCATATGCCCCTTACTGGTGAGCTCGGCCGTTTGGGCGGGTTGGGCATGCTCTGACATAATGTCCCTCCTTCCCACAGTAGAGGCACTGTTGGTGGGACATCCTGTACTCTCTTTGAACTGACGAAAGGTGGGATCGGCCGATCTCCATGGGCTCTCCGGGCCCGGACGTTAACCTGGCAGCAAAAATCTTGCTTGAGCAGGGGGTAATCGGTGGCATAACCCCCGTCGCTGTTCACCAGTGCTATCGCCCAGCTAAGAGCTCTGTTGGCAAGGAGGGACATCACGAAAGCAATCCTGGCCCCACCGGAGGAATACTTGGACGGCTGATGTGTGAACAGTAACTCGCACTGAGCTAGGAACCCACGGCACTGGTTCAAATCACCTCCGAACGCTCTGGGGCTAACCAAACTGGGCTCGGCGCAAAAGACTGACCCTGCGGGGACATCGGGCCAGCTGGGACATAGGACGAACTGGTTCCAGGACCGGAACCTGGGGCTGGATATGTGCGGACGGCAAACGCGTCCAGAGAGCGCTGGATGGAAACGAGGGCTCCGGACATAGCGTCCACCTTGGCGGTGAGGCTGGTGACCGTACTGACGGTAGTCTGCGACGTGTTCTCCAGCACCGCAATCTGGGACTGGACCGAGGGAAAAGCCTTTCCCAGTTCGGCCTGCAGTTGGGTAAGTTCGATGGCTTGTTTGGTTACAATCTTGCGTAACTCGAACGGTGTCCCGCGCCCTGCTTCTGGGTTCCCAACTTGGCTCATTTTTGCCGTGGTTATTCTGTTAAGACCCAGCGAGACCGGCTAGCAAAATGTGCCAGAGAACCCAGAAGAAGAGACAGGACACTCAAAACAACGGAAAATGTCTGTACTGAAAAATATCCACGAACTCAAAAAACAACAGGGTAGGGTAGGATAGGTTACGTGGTGTGGTCGACGTGGGGAGATGGTCCAGAGGGTGGAACGTGGAGAGGGTCCTTGGTGCGGGGGGGGAAGGTTAGGACGAGACGTGACGTAGTCAGAGCTGGAAACACAGGTTCACGTGTAGGAGGGAGCCATAATGTTTTTAAAAAAGGCCTAAAAACACATCTTTTTAGAATAGCTTTTTACTAGATAAAAAAAAACAAAACACTGGTTGCCATGCCGGCGTAAACGTCGCTGCTTTTATTCTGTAAACCATTTTTACTCTGTAGCACTTTGAGTTTTGCCCACGCAAATTAAAAGTGCATTATAAATATAATTTATTATTATTATTATTATTATAAGGTTCTCAATAACCAAGCGCCCGACGTCGGTCTTCGGCAGCCATAAGAAGGGTAGATCCCAGGTTTCCAATAGCCTCAGCAGGCCCGATTCTGATGGGCAACACCTGGGATCGATTAGAGTGTGGGGGCACAACATTATGTTCCTCTTGTTCCACTACTTGCTCTTCAATGGGTTTTGTTCCTTTGGTTCCACTACTTGCTCTTCAAAGGGTTATGTTCCTCTGGTTCCACTACTTGCTCTTTAATAGTAATGCTTTACACTGAGGCTCTCCAGCACACACGCACGCACACGCACACACACACACACACACACACAGAAATAGGTTACAATAACACACACACACACACACACACAAACAGAAATAGGTTACGATATAGGTTACGATTCATCTTGGATGAGATCCTGAAAGAAGAGGTTGATAACAGTTATGAAGTATGATGCCTAATATAATGGAGAGTCAATCCACTTTTATATTTCTGAATCTACTGAACCTGAAATGACTCGGAATGTTGTAAATATGAATGAATGAAAATACCTTCATTCATTTCACATGGATGTGTTTACTTACCTGTATATTTATATACCTTTAATTCTGCACATATCTCATACATACTTTATAAGTTTTTTATAGCTGTTTTTATACCTAGTAGACTGTCTTTACAACTTATTCCATTGTACTTGTTGCAAATCGCCAATCAAACATCTTGTATCTTGTATCTTGTATCTTGTATCTTGGATGGCCATAGCCTATACCTCTTGAGCTTCCACCTAACAGAAAGTTTTGGCATTCATAATCAGGGTTTTCTTTATTTGACTGCGTAAAGAGGAAGTAGACATGTATGTTTGGTTAACCACAGACACTTTCTGCAACAGCAGCTTCCTTCTTACAGTAAGTCTAACCTTAAATTGTATCGGATAACTTACATATATATGTTCAATAAACAACTGATATTATAGGGATTCATTAAAAAGTATAATAATAATATTTTGCTTATGCACTGCTTATATGGTTGTCTCAGTGAAAATATTATGTTTTTCCGCTTTTTCTGTCTTTAGTTTTGACCTGCATGTGTTGTCGGAGAGATCTCTGAACAACACACTGAGAGAAACAAGCTATGAATCTTAGATCAGCAGCCAGAGGACTTAGCTTACTAGCTTTCCTTCTGTCAGTACCAGGTTAGTACACTTAGTTGAACTGGTTCAATCTGTAACATGACATGCAAGCAACTGAGGCTGAGGAGAGGCTGAAACAACGGTGTTGTAACTAGATGTCACATCTACAGAATGGACCTCGACAGCTGTGTTTGGTTTAGAATACCAAACAAATAGAACAATTACTTCAGCCTCTTATAGTCAAAGTTGTGTGTAATTGTTTTAGAGAACAATATTCTGCTCATTATAATAGTTTACATTGCGTTACATTATGTTGCATTTCAGATTACAATACAGATGTGTTCCTGGTTGCTATGTAACTTCTGTTAAATCTATAAATTGATGGGTTGATTTAATTCCTATTTAAAGTATATCACTATCTGTATCTCTATCTGTATCACTTACTGTATCACTATGTATATCACTAGATATATCACTATCTCCATCACTAGCTGCATCACTCTTATCTCTATCTCTATTTCAATCTCTGTCACTATCTCTATCACTATCATGATCTCTATCACTAGCTATCTCACTATCTCTCTATATCACTAGCTATATCACTGTCTCTATCACTATCTTTTTATCTATCTCTATCACTATAACTAGCTCTATCACTATCTCTATCGCTACCGCTATCTCTATCACTAGCTTTATCACAAGAACTATAACTATAACTTTAACTAGCTGTATCTCTATCTCTATCACAGTCTCTATCACTATATGTACCGCTAATAACTATCTGTATCACTATCACTATCTCTATCTTTCTCTCTATCACTATCTCTATCACTCATTCCTCTCACAGCTCAGTGGTCAGCATCTATAGCTTCAGCTCCACCCAACCTCCATCCTCTTTATGTATCTTGTGATCATCCACTCCATCAGCTGCTTGTTGTGTCTTGTTTATTCTCATTGAGATGTTTGTTTTTTACAGCACTACACGGTAAAGATGGCTGGACAGTCACCTACACATCTAGTAATGTCTGCGCTTTAAGAGGATCAACAGTTGACATCATTTGCTCCTTTAAATACCTGTTATTACCCGTTACCCATAATTACCGTACCACAGTGGAGGAAAGACTGTGGTTTACTAAAGAACGCAGCAATCAGCCGTTTGATCTGAAACAAGATAAAGACTATACAGATCGTGTTGAATACAGCTGTGTGAAGACAAGCTGTTGGTCTGCCTCAGGCTGTGAGGAAGTGTGTACCCTGAGTATCAAACACCTGACACAGAGTGACTCTGCTGTGTACAAGTTTAGGTTCATAACAAACCAACCGAATGGGGGATTTACTGGTAGCCCTGGAGTGACATTAACTGTGACCGGTAACTAACTTATTATTAACATGTCTATTGCATAACGTGTGTGTGTGTGTGTGTGTGTGTGTGCATGCTTGTGTGTGTGTGTATCTGTGTATGTATCTGTGTATGTATCTGTGTGTGTGTGTGTGTGTGTGTGTGTGTGTGTGTGTGTGTGTGTGTGTGTGTGTGTGTGTGTGTGTGTGTGTGTGTGTGTGTGTGTGTGTGTGTGTGTGTGTATATGTGTGTATGCGTCTGTATGTTTCAGTGTGTAACTACATTTGTTCTGTGACCCAGATCTACAGGTCCAGGTGTCCATTCCTTATCCCCAGACCCATCCTACATTTCAAGAGCTTAAATGTCACAGTATGTGTGCTCTAACTGCTAGTCCTGACTACCTCTGGTACAGGAGTAGACAGCATATACATACTGGAATGTACTACAGGGGCTACATTAACTCTATAGAAAGCTATTGGTGTGCTGTTCGAGGATACCAGCATCTTCCCTCTCTTCCAGTGTGTAAGTCAACTCCACAATATACTGACATGACGCCAGATATAATGAACCTTTAGGGTAAAGAATGTAGATTTGGCTCTCTCAAGCCTCAGGCTAACAGTAATTAAGGGTACTGGTACCGGTACTTGAGCCGTTTCAGATTGAAGAGAAACAGAAGCGCAAAACTTGGTGTAATGCACCCTAGGGTTAAGATCTTTGTTCTCTGATGATTCCATGCCTCTGTCAGCAGTCACTCTTGTGACTCAGACTGTGTCCTGTCAGCAGTCACTCTGGTGTCTCAGTTTGTGTGTAAATCCATCATGGCTGCACCCTAGTGGTGAAATGTGATCTGTACTATAGTACAATGCATAGTACGATACATAGTAAGCCCTTTGTAGACAGTAGCTGTGATTAAGGGCTATACACAAAAAAATTGCCTTGACTTGACTTGACTAGTAACGAGTGGACACACATAGGTACATTGACCCTTTCTACCTATTTTGTTTCAGTTTCACCTCAAGAGACAAATTAATTAATTCATTCATTCTTTCTGTGGCCCACTTGGTCGCCTGTAGCTCACGGTCCCTTGGACATAGTAGTCATTCCTAAGTGACAAGGCTCTGTCCTGTTAGGAGGACGGTTCTCCACCTTGTTGTCTCAAGGCTCCCTCCACGTTGGGATCGTACTCTACATTCACTCTAGCTCTAGCGTTTCGCTAACCTTCAGTGTACTTTTTGGTCAGCGTGCGAACTTAGAGACACACGTAAGCTGCTCTTTAATGATAAACTGGATGCAACACGAGGCATGAAAATGACTCTTCTATTGCTTTCTTTATTAATACACATTTTATTATCTAATGAAATGCAAATGTCAACAGACTCTCCAAGGACCCCCTGGGTGGATGTGAGTCCCTCTGGTGACATAGAGGAAGGCAGCTCAGTGACTCTGAGCTGCAGCAGTGATGCCAACCCAGCAGCTGACTACACCTGGTTTAAGGTTAATACATACAGTCTCCGCTCCAGATACATAAACCAGGGACAACAGCTTGTCTTTGGTCCCATCCAGTCTTCACACTCTGGACAATATCTCTGTGAAGCTAAGAATGTGCTAGGGACAACGTCCTCCTCCTCCATCTCCCTCGATGTGAAATGTGAGTAAAACACAACACAGTATAATAACATAACACAGATGTTAAAGTCACAACCATGTCCAGATGAAGATGAACCATCATAATTCATCCCTTATTCGGTTCACTTCTCAAACGTGTTCTTTACATTGTCATTCATATAAAAGCACATCATGTTTTCCCAATGACCTCTAGACGGGCCTAAACACACATCTGTGTTATCAAGTCCCTCTGAGGACATAAAGGAGGGCAGTTCAGTGACTCTGAGCTGCAGCAGTGATGCCAACCCAGCAGCTGTCTACACCTGGTTCAAGAACAACCAGCCTCTGCTCTGGGAACCACGTCAACGTTTGACCTTCCCATCAGTCAGCTCTAAAGACAGAGGAGCGTACCGCTGTGAAGCACACAACAAATATGGACAGCTCAGCTCTAAATCGGTATTCATAGATGTCAAGTGTAAGTGGTAAAAACAATCATAAATAATATTAAGAATGTTAATCGGTGATGTCTAATATGCAAACACCTTTGATATATCCGGTCTTGCAAAATGTTCCTTTGGTATTCAAGCATTTCTGTATGCCTGTAAAAACCATGAACCACCGTAGTATTGTGTTAGAGAGAGTAATCTGTATTAGTAGAGACAGTATTCTGTCTCATACTGACTCTACTGTAGTGTGTGCTGTACAGTTTCATGTCTTTAGAATGAACATTGATAATTTGTGTTCATAACAGACTCTCCAAGGACCCCCTGGGTGGAGGTGAGTCCCTCTGGTGACATAGAGGAGGGCAGCTCAGTGACTCTGAGCTGCAGCAGTGATGC
>CM050999.1:1039634-1077997 GCA_027704905.1 Muraenolepis orangiensis
AACCCCAGGTGGCAGAGAGGGGGAGGCAGAGGAGCGTGGCTGGAGAGGAGAGACCTCTAACCATAGACCATATACTGTAGAGCCAATAAGAGCTCTTAGCCTATTAGTGAAGCCCAACCATAGACCATATACAATAGAGCTACCTCCCGAGGCCACGCCCCCAAACAGTAGAGCTACCCCCCGAGGCCACGCCCCCAAACAGTAGAGCTACTCCCCGAGGCCACGCCCTTAAACAGTGGAGCTACATGGAGGCCAAGCCCCAAAACAACAATCGCTAGAGAGGTCATTTACTTGGGGAGGTTTAGCTGCCACGTTGACGCAGTCGCTTCGTGGACCACAGTGGCTAAAGTGTGGCCACAGCTCCTCTGCCGGCCAGCCTTGTGTAGGGTCCGGGGAGCTTCACTCACTGCTCTCCCTGCGAGACTAACCCCCCCCGGTTAAGAGGACCCTACCCCCAACACCCCTACTATTCCGCAGGCTCAAATTGCTTGTGTCTCTTCAACACCCCCACTGGGAGCAGGGCCTTTCACAGGGTAAAGTGATCCTCTTAGGAGGTCTCACTGACATTAATTGCCTGTGATGTAATTGTCCCTTCACAGATGAGAGGGCGCCCAAGCCTCCCCATCCTCCCCATGTTGGGGGGGGAAACGTGTTGAACACCAGGCCTCTCTGTACCCCAGCTACCCATAGTCCCCTGCCCCATACCCAGCTACGCATAGCCCCCTACCCCTACCCCATACCCAGCTACCCATAGCCCCCTGCCCCATACCCAGCTAAGCATAGCCCCCTCCCCTGTGTCTGGTGCTGACCTTTAGGGCAGTCAATGGAACTGCCCCAGCCTACCTCCAGGCGTTGGTCAAACTCTACATCCCAGCCAGAGCGCTCCGCTCAACTTCTGCCAGGCGACTTGTTCGACCTTCACTGATGACAACCAAACATCGCTCGTCCAAGACCCAGCTCTTCACGGCTCTGGCTCCACAGTGGTGGAATGAACTCCCGTCTCATGTCAGTACGGCAGAGTCCCTCGCCAGCTTCCGCAAGAGACTCAAGACCCACCTGTTCAGAGTCCACCTGGACTCTACTTGAACCCTCCTCCTTTGTGAAACCCCTAAACTTGCTTAAGTCCTGACATTAATAGCTCTTAGCATGTTGTATATGTTAGCAAGTGTATATCCTTAATGTTGATAACACGCTCTTATCACAGCTACTTAAGCAGGTGACCTAGCAGTACGAAATTGTGTTATTCATCTTGTTAATATGAATACTTGTGAACTGCTCTATTTATGTTTGCGTACCTCAGTGTTATGCTATTGTCTGCTTCAACTAATGTACACCTTGTAAGTCGCTTTGGATAAAAGCGTCTGCCAAATGCCCTAAATGTAAATGTAAATATACCATAGAGCCAATGAGAGCTCTTAGCCTATTGGTTGAGCCCAACAACAGACAATATAACATGAAACATGAAAATGGGGTCAGGGATCATGGACCAAAGAGTTGTTGAACCGCCGGGGAGACGATGTGAGGGCTGTGATGTCATTTCTGCCGGACGGTGACAATGGTGGAACTTAGAGACATGATATTGATGATGATGTCACCTTCCTCCTGTGGCAAGCTGAGGGCCACCCTCTCTCTCTCTCTCTCTCTCTCTCTCTCTCTCTCTCTCTCTCTCTCTCTCTCTCTCTCTCTCTGTAAGGATGAATAATAGAGTGGATTGTGTCCTCTCTCTCTCCAATGGTTAATCAGAGCTCGCCCGCCTCGCTCCTTGCCACTTCTCTCTTTAATAAATCATCCTTGGAGATGACAGGCCTCTGACGTCATTGCCCTCCATCACCACAACCACCAATTCCACCATCAGCACCACCACCACCACCACCACCACCACCACCATAACGACCACCATCAGAACCTCCACCACCTCCACCAGCACCACCATAACCACCAACACCACAAACTCCACCACCACCAACACCTCCTCCTCCACCTCCAACACCACCTCCAGAACCTCCACCACCACCACCACCTCCTCTTAACGACCGCACACAGATACAAACACACAACACATGAACAACACACAGATACACACACGATACACAACACACAAACAACACACGATACGCACATGAAACACAACACATGAACAGCAGAGTGGATGAGACCGGTACTGCCCAGCAGCAGCTGGAGGGAGTCCAACCTGGACGGCCCTTCACTGGCCCCCTCCCCCAAAAAGGTTATTAACTATTATGTTTAATTAGTTATTTCATAGATTCACCGTAAAGAGAGACAGGTCATTAAGAAGCATTAGTGTGGATTATCAATAATAAGAATGATAGTATTTCATATGCTTTATGTCCTTCACTTCCTGTTTGACGCGCAGACTCAGTTCAACGCAACACGCGCATCGCCACGCCCGCCGGGAGACCCCGCCTCTCTCCCCCTTCAACGCCCAGCCAATCATCGGACGCATCTGCATCCCCCCCACCAGCATCTGTCATCATGCGCCTGCAGAACCCCCACTGGGCCGGGGCTCCTGTGGCCCCTCCCCGGTGGCTGGGGATGGGCGGGGATATCCCAATAGCCCCGCCCCACACAGACATCCCGCCCCCTTCTGACTACCAGTCTCCCGGTGGACCAGTGCGCAGTGGCAGCACGGTAACGCCCCCGGCGAAGGCCCCCAGGCCCCTCAGCCCGACGCGGCTGCAGCCCGTGGTGGCCCCCCAGGTGCAGCAGGCCCCGGACCGGGAGGAGACGCTCCGCATCCACTCAGAGATCCCGCGGGCCCTCAAGAAGCTGTTCCGTTGCAAGGGTCTGCAGCAGAGGGGCGGGGGAAGGGGCAGCGACTGCTCGGACAGGGAGGAGTCAGCCTCCTCTGCCCCCCCCTCCCCCGTGGTTACAGCCTCCCCCACGCCCCAAGACCCTTACCCTGTAAGAAACTCTGTGTGTTGACCTAGGAGTGTGTATCATACGTCTCTCTTTGTGACCACATATGCATGTATATACATAACCTTCTAGTGCCGGCAATATTATTTATACATTTGTAAATGTTTTCATTGCCGTGCCGGCGTGCATGTTTAATGCAGAGAGTCAGGCACATGTATACATGTACAATACTGAAGAAGAGCATACTGTTAAACTAAAGGACTTCAAAAAATGACAACATTTCAGCCATCAAAAGAAGGCCAGTTCAAAATTTGCCAGTCACCAAATCTACCAAACACTCTTAGTATTTGTGTGCAAACCGTGTGTTCCTCCTCCTCTGACCCCTGGTTATCAGGTATGTTTGAGTGAAGACATGAGGTATTTTGTCCCTGCAGAGCTACCATTCCATCCTGCAACGCACTAAGAAGCAGTAGAAGTCTGTGGGGTGGCATGCTCGCCTCAACCCCCTGGTCCTGCTGCTGGACGGTGTGCTGGTCGGGGAACTGGAGACCATCCGGAAGGCTGTGCAGGAGATAGGGGTGTGTGTGTGTGTGTGTGTGTGTGTGTTTATGTGTGTATGTGTGTGTGTGATCCCCATGTTCACAGCCTGAGCTAAGATGCCAAACCCTACCTGCTCCTTAATGACCCCTAACCCATACCTGCTCCTTAATGACCTCCATCCCCTACCTGCTCCTTTATTACCCCTAACCCATACCTGCTCCTTAATGACCCCTAACCCCTACCAGCTCCTTAACGTTATGGATCTGAACTCACTAAGGGGGCTTTCTCACTAGCCATTCGGGGTCGAGTCCGAGCACGATCGCACCAAAATAAGTGTGATGAGAACGCTCCCCCCCGTCACCGGGGACGCTGATTCGCTCCAAGCCGGGACCGCTTGAAAAGGTGGTTTCGGGTGCGCGCCAGTGTCCCTGACGACGGAGCGGGGCGTGGTGTGCAAGCTTACTGTACCAAAACACGGAAGAGGCTTGCTGTATCAACTTGCTGACACACACAACGTAATAACTATTCATCCGAGAAGAACAACATAATAATGGCTAGCAATGGATCACTGTGGTCGTCTACCGAAATCTCTTTTTTTTTCTTCAAAAAGGTTTGCTTGAATTTTGGGCAGATAACAACATTCAGCAACAACTGGACAATACGCATAAAAACGCAGATATTTATGGGCAATTTGCCGATCATTTGAGTGTGCGTGGGTTCGTCAGAAGTGAAGAAGTTGAGGCTGCAGTATTTAAAAGTACGAGATGCCGTGCGCAAATCAGGGAGCTCATCCGATGAAAAGGAAAAATGTCCATGGTTCGAAGCAGTGGACATGAAATCCTGAATTGTACGACTTGGCGCGTACTAGATGACGCAAGTATACCCTTGTGTTCATTGGCTCATTGGCGATCGCAAAAACCAACTAGGTGCATACGCCACCTGCTGTATCGGAGTGTTGCTCTCCTCAATTGTGCCTGGGAGCGAACCAAGACTGTAGTGTGTACACAGACCAGAGGGGGGAGACGGAGGGGGGGTTCGCTCCCGAGGACGGAGCGAGGACGGAGCGGAGCACCCGTTCCTAATGAGAAGACGCCCTAAGTCACTCTGAATAAAAGCCCCTGCTAAATGACTAGATGAATAGAACAGAATAGATGACCATAAGACCAATGAACATAATATCACTATCAGTGTTTATGAAGAGACATCAAAGACCTTCTCCTCTCTAGATGACTGATCCAAACCAGCAACCAACAACGAGGTCATCACGGTGCACCACAACGCCAGCTGTGGAGGTCACTACAATGTTGTGGACTTCCTGGTCCGCATCGAAGCCAACGTCAGCGCCCCGGACAGCCATGGCTGGTAAATAACCTGTCCTGCATCCTGGCAATGCTGTCGCTATAGCGACAACACTGTCACCACACTAACAACATCTCACCACACTAGCAACAACACTGTCACCACACTAGCAACCGCATGCCTACAGCACCAATACTGTCACTATAGCAACAGTTCCACCCCTCCCGGTCAGGCTGAAACCCCGGGTCTCCGTCCCCCCCCTGTCCCCCCCACTGCACTGCTTGGCCTCCTGTAGCGACCGGCCCCTGTGTGAGTTCCTGGTCAGAAGTGTGACCCCTACGCCCCGGGTTACGAGGAGTGTGAGAACTTCCTGAGAGGTGAGGAGGAGAAAGAGCAGGAGTAGGAGGAGAAGGAGAAGGAGGACACATACTTGCACACACACACACACACACACACACACACACACACACACACACACATTGAAATGCTTGCCCCTTAAAAATAACAATGCAAATCATCATCCAGAGCACACGAGCCTTCACCCTGAACCCTGTAGCAGAAGACGCATTAGCCCTCCCCTGATCCCACTCCCCAGGTGTGGAGGGGTCAATGGGTGCCGATAACAGCGGGGTGATCTACGCCCTGTGGAGCTACCCGGCGCAGGCGGCCGACGAGCTGAGCTTCCGGGAGGGGGACATGGTGACCATCCTGCAGAGGCTCGACGGTGTAGACTGGTGGTGGGCCTCGCTCTGCGGCCGCGAGGGCTTCATGCCGAACAACTACTTTGGGGTACCAAGGGGATTTTATTATTGCTTTGATTTTAGGATTATTTGTATTTTTTTATTTTATTCTGGATGATATTTGGGTGTTTCTGTGTATGCTTATGGATGGTGGAAGGGATAAATGGAGATACGGTCCTATTCAAAGCGAGACTACATTGGTGCTGAACAAGATTGTAGTTGCTACAAATATGAGGTGAAAATTGTGGGCTTTGGGTTATAGAATAAAATAATGATATGGTCAGGTTTCGGGTTATGAGAGCAATATTTTCTCCCTTTTAGTTGTTGGTTAGTTTGTTTTTGAGCACCGTGCAGCTGAGATACAATGTGCTGAAGAACTTTTCGGGCCTAACCCCTTAAATTCATGCAGGAATGTTTTGTCTGTCGGTTCCTGCAGCTGTTCCCAAAGGTCTGTCCCAAGTCTCTGTGTTGATGGGCTGGTGGATCAGAGGACGAGGTTGTCTCGTCTACACCATGTCCCTCCACCAGGGGGAGCCGGGGAGGCCTGGCCTTTACCAGTAGACAGGAGGACACCAGGACGAGCTGGAAGGGACTTCAACTGATATGCAACTAGACCAAAATCACTATAACTGTGAAAAGTATAAGAAGAGTTTGGCGTTTCATTGAAAGCAAATGGAGGTGGAAAAAAGTGTTTAAAACTAAAGTTTGAATCCTCACCAGGTGTCCGTGGGAACTGTAAGAAACTTGAACGTGTCAGTTGTTGTTTTGATTGGAGATATTTTCCCCCCGCCAGACAGGCTGGATCTGTTTCGGACCCGTCGTGGTACGCCTGTGATGGAAGGGTGTTGCTTCAATTTAGGGAGGCATGAAATACCCCAAAATAATAATCTAATACACGGCCCAAATCTCAGAGGCCCACAGCGGAGCTCGGCTGGTCACGGCTGAGTTTTGAACCTGCTTTTTCCTGTCCAGAGCGAGCAGGGTACACAGCGGCCTACACAGTGATTTTAATGTTGAAGCGTGACGTATCCAGTCAAACGTATTAGGCTATAGATTACGGCAGGACATGGTAGCCTACGCATTTTAATTCACTAAATATTGTGTAGTTTATATTTATATTTGATATAGCAGGGCACTGATACATTATTCACCTAGCGGCCATATCGGATAGTTATGTGCAGTGATCCAAGCCCTCTCTTTTCCTCAGTTCATGACGTGTTTATGTGTTAGAATCTGAATCATGTGAGGGCGAAAGAGGAATTTTGATGTCTCGTAGTTTTTTTTTTTTACGAGGACAGAAATCCTCAGTATTCTGTTTTTTTCTCTATTGAGGGTTAATGTATTTTAGTAAATGTTTAATAATAAACATTACGAATACAATCACAATGTATGTCATTATGAAGATAACAACTTTTACAACTAGGGGGCGGTAGATAACCGCATTTACGCATTTTGATGCGTAATCAAACTAATATATATATTGTGTATATATATATATATATTTATTTATTTATTTTTATCCACAGGACACTTTTCAACCACTGTGATTGTTCAATGTAAAAAAAATCAATCATTTCTGTAGAATGTGTAATTACTGCAAACTATGTTAATTAGATGTAACTCCAGCCATAGTCATTCCTTTTTGGAAAATCTAAATTCTATATCAATATTCTATATCTATGTGCTGGTTTTAATAAGAGGAGAGCTTGTTTTCTGTGTTAGAGGCTTACAAGCAGAGACCACATCCAATTGCAGACACGGAACACAGAGGGATGTCCTTATATATAATGATATAATGATAAATACATAAGTTATGAGGAACAAACACATCCAAATATATTCTTAACGTATTAAAACACTGGTTGTGAGCTGGTTCCAGGGGTACACAGATATGTTCTGGCCAGCTTGCTCAGAGCGGGGTTTTGGCATGTATTTCAATGTTTAAACTAGGGTAAATATGCCAAAGAGCTCTAAATACTAATAATGAGGGCTGGAAATCAGGTAACAGACTCCAGTTATGATGTATGATTTATTCGCCTTCTGTTCAACAATAACTTCTATTTCTCAAGTGGTTTTGATAAACATATCCATGAATTGGTTTCTCTGGTTCCACTATTCAATCTTCAATGGGTTATGTTCCTCTGGTTCCACTATTCAATCTTCAATGGGTTATGTTCCTCTGGTTCCACTACTTGCTCTTCAATGGGTTATGTTCCTCTGGTTCCACTACTTGCTCTTCAATGGGTTATGTTCCTCTGGTTCCACTACTTGCTCTTCAATGGGTTATGTTCCTCTGGTTCCACTACTTGCTCTTCATTGGGTTATGTTCCTCTGGTTCCACTACTTGCTCTTCAGTGGGTTATGTTCCTTTGGTTCCACTACTTGCTCTTCAATGGGTTATGTTCCTCTGGTTCCACTTCTTGCTCTTCAATGGGTTATGTTCCTCTGGTTCCACTACTTGCTCTTCAATGGGTTATGTTCCTCTGGTTCCACTACTTGCTCTTCAATGGGTTATGTTCCTCTGGTTCTACTACTTGCTCTTCAATGGGTTATGTTCCTCTGGTTCCACTACTTGCTCTTCAATGGGTTATGTTCCTCTGGTTCCGCTGTTTGATCTTGAGTCAAGTCAAGTCAAGTTTATTGTCACTTCACAGTTTACAGAAGTATAAAGCAGTGAGTGAAAATCGTATGTGCAATACCCGACAACGACAAAAAACAGAATACAATAAAATAAAAATGCAATTTATAAAATGCAATATATCGGCACAGAAAAAGAGCAATATGTATATATAAATCAATAATAAAATATATATACACCTTGTTCAGCAGCCTGATGGCCTCATTGAACGCCCATACGTTTGTATTTCATTGCCAATGAGAGCACTCACTCTATAAGTTATATTAAATCCATTGTATTAAACAGGAATCCTTAGTGTCAGGCTTTGTGGCTGGTCTGGTTTGCGACTTGCTTTACACTGAGGCTCTCCAGCACACACAAACACGCACACACACACACACACACACACACACACACACACACACACACACACACACACACACACACACACACTAGGGCTGTCAATTTCCTCTATTATCCCATTCGAATTTCATTCATTATTATTTTTTTAAATTCGAATTATATTCGAATATTTAATGGTCAATTTTGACTTATTAATATGTACTATTTATCTATCTACACACACTGTAAAAACGGGCTTATGAATTGCCACTGCCACTATGACATCGTAGTTGACTTGTTTTACATTATGTCCACTAGAGGGCATTTCAGTATTAGCAGGAGTGGTGATCTCCGTCTCCGCACCGCTGGCCGCCATTTTTAGATTGTGCATTAAGAGTGACAAGCGATTTGTTAGGCCTATCACACCTTCGCTAAAGATAGTCAACAATTAAAAAAAATATATATATTTTTTTTATTTAAAAAACCCATTCGAATTCTAATTTTTACATTCGATTAGTATTCATTTTTTACAAATTCGAATTACATTCGAATACCGAAATTCGTTCCAACAGCCCTAACACACACACACACCCTATAGTAAGACATTGAAACAGTAAGACATCAACCAATCAAGGTAGCTGTGCACCACCACCATCTGTTGTGGTTAGAATTTGATCAGGTTTTTTTATCCAATATTTGCCTGCATAAAGAGGAAGTAAACATATACGTTTGGTTAACCAGTTACCACAGACACTTTCTGCAACAGCAGCTTCCTCCTTACAGTAAGTCTTAACTGCACTTTTATTGGGTAACATACAAACATATGTTCAAAAACCAACTGATTATGGTTATAGAGATTCATTAAAAAGTATAATATTAATATTCTTATGTATTATGGTTGTCTCAGTGAAAATATTATGTTTTTCTCCTTTTTCTGTTTTTAGTTTTGACCTGCATGTGTTGTCGAAGAGATCTCTGAACAACACACTGAGAGAAACAAGCTATGAATCTTAGATCAGCAGCCAGAGGACTTCTAGCTTTCCTTCTGTCAGTACCAGGTTGGTACACTTACACTGTGAACATTTAGTTGAACTGGTTCAATCTGTAACATGACATGCAAGCAACTGAGGCTGAGGAGAGGCTGAAACAACGGTGTTGTAACTAGATGTCACATCTACAGAATGGACCTTGACAGCTGTGTTTGGTTTAGAAGACCAAACAAATAGAACAATTACTTCAGCCTCTTATAGTCAAAGTTTTTTTTGTTCTAATTGTTTGAACAATATTCTGCTCATTATAATAGTTTACATTGCATTACATTATGCTGCATTTGAGATGACAAAACAGATGTGTTGGCCATTTCCTGGTTGCTATGTAACTTCTGTTAAATTTATATAAAATGTATGGGTTGATTTAATTCCTATTTAAAATATATCACTATCAATATCTTGATCACTATCTGTATCACTTACTATCTTTATCACTATGTCTATCACTATCTCCATCACTAGCTGCATCACTATCTATTATCTCTATTTCTACCTCTGTCACTATCTCTAACACTATCATAATCCCTATCAGTAGCTATATTACTATCTCTCTATATCACTAGCTATATAACTGTCTCTATCACTATCACTATCTCTATCTCTCTCTCTTTCACTATCTCTATCACTCATTCCTCTCACAGCTCAGTGGTCAGCATCTGTAGTTTCCAGCTCCACCCAACATCCTCCATCCTCTTTATGTATCTTGTGATCATCCACTCCATCAGCTGACTGCTTGTTGTGTCTTGACTGAGAATGTGTCCTGTTTATTCTCAATGAGATGTGTTTGTTTTTTACAGCGCTACATGGTAATGATGGCTGGACAGTCACCTACACACCTAGTATTGTCTGCGCTTTAAGAGGATCAACGGTTGACATCATATGCTCCTTTAAATACCCTAGAAATATTTACAGTATCAGTACCACAGTGAAGGAAAGTCTGTGGTTTACTAAAGAACGCAGCAATCAGCCGTTTGATCTGAAACATGATAAAGACTATACAGATCGTGTTGAATACAGCTGTGTGAAGAAAGGCTGTCGGTTTGTCTGGTCGAGCTGTGAGGAAGTGTGTACCCTGAGTATCAAACACCTGACACCGAGTGACTCTGCTGTGTACAAGTTTAGGTTCATAACAAACCAGGCGAATGGGAGATATACTGGTAGCCCTGGAGTGACATTAACTGTGACCGGTAACTAACTTTTTATTAACACGTCTATTGCAAAACGTGTGTGTGTGAATGCGTGTGTGTGTGTGTGTGTATCTGTGTATGTATCTGTGTGTGTGTGTGTGTGTGTGTGTGCATAAGTGTGTGTGTGTGTGTGTGTGTGTGTTTGTGTGTATCTGTGAATGTATGTGTGTGTGTATGTATGTATGTGTGTGTGTGTGTGTGTGTATGTGTGTATGTGTGTGTGTGTGTGTGTATGTATATGTGTGTATGTGTCTGTATGTATCTGTGTGTAATCTGAATGATCTTTGACTACATTTGTTCTCTGACCCAGATCTCCAGGTCCAGGTGTCCATTCCTTATCCCCAGACCAATCCGTCCCATCAAGAGCTTAAATGTCACAGTATGTGTGCTTTAACTGCTAGTCCTGACTACCTCTGGTACAGGAGTAGACAGCATATACATACTGGAATGTACTACAGGGGCGAGATTCACTCTAAAGAAAGCTATTGGTGTGCTGTTGGAGGATACGAGCATCTTCCCTCTCTTCCAGTGTGTAAGTCAACTCCACAATATACTGACATGACGCCAGATGTAATGGACCTTTAGGGTAAAGAATATCGATTTAGTATGAATGGACTCAAATGGCCTCAGGCTACCCGTAATTAAGGGTACTGGTACCTTAAACATTTCAGATTGAAGAGAAACAGAAGCGCACATCTTGGTATAATGCACCCCAGTGGCGAAGCGTGTCTATCACAACTGGATCTTCTGTAGACCAGGGGTTCCCAAACTTTTCACGCGATCGCGATCACGAACATTGTGTGTGGCTTTTTTTCAATGATGATACTGTTGTGAATCTGTGGGAATCAGAATTCCTTTATTTGTCACTCATGTTATTATTAACATTAATAATAATAATACAAATGATTAAAAAAAAATAATAATAAAATAAAAATAAATAAACCTCATGGGTCAAGAGGATTCTGAAATCATCACCCCCAATCACCCCCACTTTGGAACCCCTGCCGTCACGGAGGAGTCACTTTATGCCTTATCTCATTTAGGCAGATCAGATTTCCAGATTTCCAAGTGTACCATAGTTGGTAAAGCAGTGTCCATGTAGTGAAGTAACAGCCCATCATCTTTGCCATTTTGACGTAAAATCCCACGTAGAAACAATGTAGCACTACGCTAGAGCCACTCTCGCTCCAGCCAGTATACCTTCTAGCTCCCTATTGAGCTGTGGGGAAATCTGAAAGAATACGCCCATTGGCTACAAATCACGATATGATTGGTTGATCAAATTGTCAATCCAAACGTACGCTCTCATTCAGTCTAAGGCCCAAAGTCACCGGGAATACTTTGGTTGAAGGATATTCTTCCCAGCAACCCAGAAAAAGATCTGATTGGTTGCATTGTTTTTCCAACACAAAACCACTCAAATGCGTAGTGGATAGACCGAGAAAGACAAACAAATCAACGTAACACTGTAATATAACACATAACAACACAGATACCATTCTCATTTATTCATTTTATTTAAATTTGATTACATTTTATTCAATTTGATTACATTTTATTCAATTTGATTACATTTTATTAATACAATTAATTCGATTTATTTTTTGTTTCATCTGAGAGTTCCAGGGTCTTCTCTGAATACCTTGAAGGCCCTGACGCTTCACCACTGATGCACTCTGGGGTGAAGGTCTTTGTTCTCTGATGATTCCATGCCACTCAGACTGTGTCCTGTCAGCAGTCACTCTGGTGACTCAGACTGTGTCCTGTCAGCAGTCACTCTGGTGACTCAGACTGTGTCCTGTCAGCAGTCACTCTGGTGACTCAGACTGTGTCCTGTCAGCAGTCACTATGGTGACTCAGTTTGTGTGTAAATCCATCATGGCTGCACCCTAGTGGTGAAAGAGTGAAAAGGTTTAAAAGCATGTGATCCACTTAGGAATACATCGTACTATAGTACGATGCATAGTACGATACATAGTAAGCCCTTTGTAGACTGTAACTGTGATTAAGGGTTATACAAAAAAAAATTGCCTCCACTTGACTTGACTAGTGACTACGAGTGGACACACATACGTATATTGCTACCTATTTTTTGCTACCTATTTTGTTTCAGTTCCACCTTAAGAGACCAATTAAACATCCATTCAGCCATCATTCACAGTCCCTTGGACATAGTAGTCATTCCTAAGTGACAAGGCTCTGTCCTGTTAGGAGGACGGATCTCCACCTTGTTGTCTCAAGGCTCCCTCCACATTGGGATCGTACTCTACATTCACTCTAGCTCTAGCGTTTCGCGTAATCGGTGATTTCTAATATATAAACATTTTTGATATATCCGGTCTTGCTAAATGTTCCTTTGGTATTCATGTATTTCTGTATGCCTGGAAAAACCATGAACTACATTAGTATTGTGTTAGAGAGAGTAATCTGTATTAGTAGAGAAAGTATTCTGTCTTATTCTGACTCTAGTGTTGTGTGTGCTGTACAGTTTCATGTATTCAGGATGAACATTGATCATTAGTGTCCATAACAGACTCTCCAAGGACCCCCAGGGTGGAGGTGAGTCACTCTGGTGACATAAAGGAGGGCAGCTCAATGACTCTGAGCTGCAGCAGTGATGCCAACCCAGCAGCTGACTACACCTGGTTCAAGGTTAATACATACAGTCTCCGCTCATACATAAACCAGGGACAACAGCTTGTCTTTGGTCCCATCCAGTCTTCACACTCTGGACAATATCTCTGTGAAGCTAAGAATGTGCTAGGGACAACGTCCTCCTCCTCCATGTCCCTCAATGTGAAATGTGAGTAAAACACAACACAGTATAATAACATAACACAGATGTTAAAGTCACAACCATGTCCACATGAAGATGAACCATCATAATTCATCACTTATTCGGTTCACTTCTCAAACCTGTTCTTTACATTGTCATTCATATAAAAGCACATCATGTTTTCCCAATGACCTCTAGATGGGCCTAAACACACATCTGTGTCATCAAGTCCCTCTGAGGACATAAAGGAGGGCAGTTCAGTGACTCTGAGCTGCAGCAGTGATGCCAACCCAGCAGCCGACTACACCTGGTTCAAGAAAAACCAGACTCTGCTCTGGGAACCACATCAACGTTATACCTTCCCATCAGTCAGCTCTAAAGACAGAGGAGCGTACCGCTGTGAAGCACAGAACAAATATGGACAGCTCAGCTCTAAATCGGTTTTCATAGATGTCGAGTGTGAGTGGTCAAAAACAATCATAAATAATATTAAGAATGTTAATCGGTGATGGCTAATATGCAAACACCTTTGATATATCCGATCTTGCAAAATGTTCCTTTGGTATTCATGTATTTCTGTATGCCTGTAAAAACCATGAACCACCGTAGTATTGTGTTAGAGAGAGTAATCTGTATTAGTAGAGACAGTATTCTGTCTCATACTGACTCTACTGTAGTGTCTGCTGTACAGTTTCATGTCTTTAGGAGGAACATTGATCATTTGTGTTCATAACAGACTCTCCAAGGACCCCCTGGGTGGAGGTGAGTCCCTCTGGTGACATAGAGGAGGGCAGCTCAGTGACTCTGAACTGCAGCAGTGATGCCAACCCAGCAGCTGACTACACCTGGTTCAAGGAACATGAAGACTCAGTGACGCAATCAGGACAGAACTACACCATCACTAATGTCACCCCTGAGCTTGGAGGACATTATTACTGCCAAGCTCATAATGCAATCGGACGTCACAATTCCACCTTGTTGTTCGTTAATGTGACGGGTAATTTTTCCTTTAAGAGAGATCACTGTTTAAAGGAGCAACCAAACTCTTGAATGAAACCTCAGCAAAATCATGGCCGAAATCCAGTGTTGACACTTGTATTAACTTTGGTGCTGTGTGAGCAACCTGCTTAAACATGTATCACATTTATAATATGTATTCAACAATTGGAGATGTGTTACATTTCATTGTCCTATAAATATTGAGTTCTTGGTCATAATACTGCATTACTTCTGGTCCTGATATTTTTGTATCCTTCTAATGGTAAGTTCACATGAATCAAGTGTTGAATCACTGCTTTCCAGAGACATCATCATCGTCATTATCATCATCATCAACATATTTAGTAGGAACCGTTGCTGTCTTATTGGTCATCATACTCCCCCTGCTCTTCCTTTGGATGAGGTGAGATATTCTTATTCTCTCTCTCTCTCTCTCTCTCTCTCTCTCTCTCTCTCTCTCTCTCTCTCTCTCTCTCTCTCTCTCTCTCTCTCTCTCTCTCTCTCTCTCTCTCTTTCCCTCTCTTGTGTTAGACATTCATTTTTTCTGCTGCTTCTTTATCTTCATGTTCTGTTCACCAGAAGAAAGAGTGCTTCCAGAAAAGCACATGTCCCGGGAGGAAGGCCAGATATCGTGGTGGAGGTGAGCGACAAGAACCCATTTTTCACTAACACAGCCATTACTAAGACACACAGTGCAGCCACCCCAAGGCCATGCCCCCAAACAGTAGAGCTACCCCCCGAGGCCACGCCCCTAAACAGTGGAGCTACCCCCCGAGGCCACGCCCCTAAACAGTGGAGCTAACCCTCGAGGCCACGCCCCCAAACAGTAGAGCTACCCCCCGAGGCCACGCCCCCAAACAGTAGAGCTACCCCCCGAGGCCACGCCCCTAAACAGTGGAGCTACCCCTCGAGGCCACGCCCCCAAACAGTAGAGCTACCCCCCGAGGCCAAGCCCCTAAACATTGGAGCTACCTGGAGGCCAAGCCCCCAAACAACAACATGTGCAACAACAACGTGTCGTTCTTTAGCTGGCTCTGTTACTTTTCTGACGATGCAGATATAATGGCCAAAAACTGAGGTCAAAGAGAAATCATTAAGCTATGTTCTATTTTTAAGAGATTACTGCCTCATACAAGGGTTGTGAGAAACTCCTGGACAAGTTGTGCCATTTGTCCGATTTGGATGACTAAATGTACTCTTCTGTCCTCTCAGTCACTTCCTGTTCCTGTGTATGACAACGTCTCAACTCTGACCAATCACTCGGCTGCTGCAGCACAAAGAGAACCAATAGAAGAGCAGGATGATCTTCACTATGCCACCAGCTACACTTCCTGCTCAGAGAACCAGGTCCAATCAGATCAGCAAGAGCAGGTCCTTTACTCTTTGGTCAACATTAAAAGACCCAACGCTGTCCCTGAGTAAGCATCTCTTTATAATTGTAGACCAAAATTTAACTTCAACAATGTGTGGGACTTCATCAACCCAAGGGAGACTTTGAGGAGGGCATTTCTAAATCTGTGTAACATAAACTGAAGTTCCTAACTTCTTGTAAGAGCCATATTCATGTTTCTTTATTTTATGTAATTGTGCCCCGTGCCACTAGGGGGCGGTATTTGCTGGCTAGCTCAGCTGACCTCGGGTCAGCCCAGTTAGGCCATTTAACCTGGAGAAACCCAGACACAGGTGTTGCTGAAATGGGAAGCAAACAGTTTTTTGATTGTGCCTATGTGCCTATGTGGTATGTGCTTTGTAGTGTTTGCTGTGGCTAACAATACGTTTTGTTTGGTTACATTATGAGTTAACGTTATTGCCGCTGTATGTTAAAAGAAAGGAAAATAAACCTGCGTGATGAGAATGAACTATACTGAACTCTCCGTGTTTGCTATGTTCGAGCGCACTAGGCGCACGTCTTAACTAAAGTTTCTTTAAAAGCAACCAGTACTAGACTTTGTTTAGGACTTAGTCAGTACACTTCTCATTATCTCTTTTTCACTTCTTCTTTTCAGGGACAGTGACCAGTTATACAGCACCATCAATAAACAACCCACAGTTTAAATCAGCATGATTTAGATAGTGGGTTGGCTTTGTAAGTGGTACTTTAATGTGTCTCATTCATTTAGTGTAAAATGTCAGATTGTTTTTCTGCATGTCGTATAGGCTTCTACTTGTGATGGCCCTGCTTCTGTGAGGGCAGGTCCTAAAGGCACCACCTGCTGGTTGTCTGAACGTACTGCACCTGTAAGAGCAGGTGGTTGTGAGTGGCAGTTAACAGGCGGCAGTATAGCTCAGGAGGTAGAACAGTTGCCTCACATGTTGCTGGTTGGATCCGCGGCTTCTCCTAGCTAAAAAACTGTTGAGATGTCCTTGAGACCCTAACCCTAACTGCTCCCTGGGCGCTGTATAAATAGCTGACCGCTGCTCTTAATACTAGGATGGGTTAAATGCAGAGAAATTCCTTTTGCTGTACAGCAAGTATTTGAATAATTATATAGTGGCACTACTTATTGGTTTGTATTTTAGATGACGACTCTCTCTTTATGTTAAACACGTGCTATTGCATGCATAATATCAGATTGGCTGATAGGGTTACACCTGCTGATGCTACACACCTGGCCTCTGTCCGCAAATTCAAACTGAATGGAAGGGGTCCCTGAATGAAGCTGAAACCATCTTGTACCGCTTTTTGCCTCGTCATTTTAACCCTCTCTTTGTTTGGGTAGTACACTAAGTAAGCTGGGCTTTTTTTGTCATTGCCTACAAAAACACCTTGGTCACAGCTAGAGTGTCACAGCTAGATCTTCCCCTTCTCTTGTCTGTATGTGAAGCACTCAGATCCAAACTGCATTTTGGACACATTTGGTCAGTTAACATTTAGTATGGTGTCTGTTTTGTGCGTCTACTGTAGCACCTATTCCTTACATGGGCTGCTGTCTGGACAGCATGATTCCACAGCCTATTAGGTAACTGGCTTTCTAACACCTGCCCATTTCAAAAAGTGTTGGCCAGCCTCTTTCTGCCGTGCCATTTTGGTGAGGCGTATAAGACGCATATGTTTCGTGTCTAATCCTGTTCTTGTTTAACAGTGCCTGCAAACCCTTGCTTGTAAACTCTTTTCTATTATCTGAACGGATACATTTTACTTCTCCATACGGAGCTATGTCTGCTAGGAACTTTTCAGTAGCTTTTGTTGTGTCACTTTTGGATTTAAGGAAATATACGAATACAACACTAGAGTTATCGTCTGTGAACAACTATCTATGTCCCTCTATGGACTTGGTTTGCATAGGACCGGCTAGGTCAGTATGCACTATCGTCTGACTGTATGCAAACTGGACCCACTCCAGTTTGCATACAGACCATACAGGTCTGTAGACAACGCCATCTCCCTGGCACTACACATGGCCCTGAAGCAAGTCAAATCAAGTCAAGTCAAGTTTATTGACACTTCACAGTTTACACAAGTGTAAGCAATGAGTGAAAATCGTATGTGCAATACCTGACACAACAATAAAAATAAAAATAAAAAGTTAAATATATAAAAATGCAATATATTAAATGCAGTATGTCAGTAAAAGAGCAATATATATATATAAATCAATGTAATCAAATGTACATTGTTATATGCTAAACACCCTTGTTCAGCAGCCTGCTAAGCAGTTCCCATACCAGGCAGTGATACACCCTGTAAGAACACTCTCGATTGTGCTGGTGTAGAATATTCTCAGGATGCGGGGGCCCATGCTGAATTTCCTCAGACGCCTGGTGCCCCCACCTGTAACTTGATTATGGACTAAGATTGGAAACAACATTTCATCCACTCTGGTCCTCAACACCGGAGCACCCCAAGGCTGCTGCCTCAGTCCCCGGCTGTACTCGCTGTACACACATGACTGTACTGCCACACACAATAATCAAATTATCAAGTTTGCAGACACCACAGTCATCGGCCTGATAAGCGAGAGCGACGAAACGGAGAACAGAGATGAAGTTGTCCAGCTGATTCAATGGTGCAACAAGACTAAGGAGCTGATCATGGATGTCTGGAGCCACCGGGGCACCCACTCCATTATCAGCCTGGACGGGACACCGGTGGAAGTCGTCAGCTGCTTCCGTTTCCTAGGGTTACAGATTTTGGACAACCTGGCGTGGACCCGCAACACGGAGGTCATGCTGAAGAAGGCCGGACGTGCTGGTGGTTTTCTTCCATGGACCTTGAGAAAATCAGGATGTTGTCCAGGTACACCACCACAAAGACGTTTAGCATGTCCCTCAGCACGTCATTCACAAGGCCTTGGAAAACCCTGGGGGCATTGGACAGACCGAACGGCATGACGTGGTACTCATAGTGGCCGAGATGGGTGTTGAAGGCAGTCTTCCACTCGTCACCCTCCCTGATTAAGTGGTAAGTGGTAAGTGTTACAAAGGTCCAATTTGGTGAACACCCGGGCGTGCGTGAGTGGCTCGAAAGTGTAACTAAGAAGAGGCAGGGGGTACTAATTCTTCACCGTGATGTCGTTCAGTGCCCGATAGTCTATACAGGGCCTCAGGCCACTGTCCTTCTTAGCCATGAAGAAGAAGCCCCCTGCGAGGGGTGAAGACGATGGCTTTATAATGCCTGAGGCTAGGGACTCTGCGATATAGTTATGCATCGCCTCCTTCTCCGGCTGGGAGATGTTGTAGAGCCGCCTCTTAGGTAGGGCGTCCCCAGGAAGGAGGTCGATGGGACAATCATAAGGCCGGTGAGGGGGAGTGAGAGGGCTCTGTCCTTACTAAACGCCGAGGTTGTGATACATGTGAGGCACCCCAGTGATATCTGCCGAAGAGAACACAGGCCTGGAACCTCTGGACGGAGACAGGGCAGAACGCAGACAGGTAGCGTGACAAGTTGTACTCCAGCCCAAGACCCGCCCAGACGCCCAGGAGATGTGAGGGTTGTGCATCTCCAGCCAGGGTCTATCCAACACTAGAGGCGCCGTGGGGGCGTGCAAAACAATGAAACAAATGGACTCAGAATGATTTCCCAAAAGAGTGAGCGTGAGAAGTTCAGTAGCGTGCGTAATAGTACCCAAAGAATGCCCGTCTATGACCCGGGGAGAGAGAGTGCGATCTAACGCCACCAAAGGGACCCCCGCCTGGCGGGTTAGAGTTACATCAAGCAGACACTCGTCTGCACTATGAGAGCGCCAACAGACAAGGTTTCCGTACCCCAGACTAAGGTGGCCGGGAAGAGATGATTAAACGTATTACGGGGCGGGGAAAGGGATGTTTTGCTCACCCATATGCCCCTTACTGGTGAGCTCGGCCGTTTGGGCGGGTTGGGCATGCTCTGACATAATGTCCCTCCTTCCCACAGTAGAGGCACTGTTGGTGGGACATCCTGTACTCTCTTTGAACTGACGAAAGGTGGGATCGGCCGATCTCCATGGGCTCTCCGGGCCCGGACGTTAACCTGGCAGCAAAAATCTTGCTTGAGCAGGGGGTAATCGGTGGCATAACCCCCGTCGCTGTTCACCAGTGCTATCGCCCAGCTAAGAGCTCTGTTGGCAAGGAGGGACATCACGAAAGCAATCCTGGCCCCACCGGAGGAATACTTGGACGGCTGATGTGTGAACAGTAACTCGCACTGAGCTAGGAACCCACGGCACTGGTTCAAATCACCTCCGAACGCTCTGGGGCTAACCAAACTGGGCTCGGCGCAAAAGACTGACCCTGCGGGGACATCGGGCCAGCTGGGACATAGGACGAACTGGTTCCAGGACCGGAACCTGGGGCTGGATATGTGCGGACGGCAAACGCGTCCAGAGAGCGCTGGATGGAAACGAGGGCTCCGGACATAGCGTCCACCTTGGCGGTGAGGCTGGTGACCGTACTGACGGTAGTCTGCGACGTGTTCTCCAGCACCGCAATCTGGGACTGGACCGAGGGAAAAGCCTTTCCCAGTTCGGCCTGCAGTTGGGTAAGTTCGATGGCTTGTTTGGTTACAATCTTGCGTAACTCGAACGGTGTCCCGCGCCCTGCTTCTGGGTTCCCAACTTGGCTCATTTTTGCCGTGGTTATTCTGTTAAGACCCAGCGAGACCGGCTAGCAAAATGTGCCAGAGAACCCAGAAGAAGAGACAGGACACTCAAAACAACGGAAAATGTCTGTACTGAAAAATATCCACGAACTCAAAAAACAACAGGGTAGGGTAGGATAGGTTACGTGGTGTGGTCGACGTGGGGAGATGGTCCAGAGGGTGGAACGTGGAGAGGGTCCTTGGTGCGGGGGGGGAAGGTTAGGACGAGACGTGACGTAGTCAGAGCTGGAAACACAGGTTCACGTGTAGGAGGGAGCCATAATGTTTTTAAAAAAGGCCTAAAAACACATCTTTTTAGAATAGCTTTTTACTAGATAAAAAAAAACAAAACACTGGTTGCCATGCCGGCGTAAACGTCGCTGCTTTTATTCTGTAAACCATTTTTACTCTGTAGCACTTTGAGTTTTGCCCACGCAAATTAAAAGTGCATTATAAATATAATTTATTATTATTATTATTATTATAAGGTTCTCAATAACCAAGCGCCCGACGTCGGTCTTCGGCAGCCATAAGAAGGGTAGATCCCAGGTTTCCAATAGCCTCAGCAGGCCCGATTCTGATGGGCAACACCTGGGATCGATTAGAGTGTGGGGGCACAACATTATGTTCCTCTTGTTCCACTACTTGCTCTTCAATGGGTTTTGTTCCTTTGGTTCCACTACTTGCTCTTCAAAGGGTTATGTTCCTCTGGTTCCACTACTTGCTCTTTAATAGTAATGCTTTACACTGAGGCTCTCCAGCACACACGCACGCACACGCACACACACACACACACACACACAGAAATAGGTTACAATAACACACACACACACACACACACAAACAGAAATAGGTTACGATATAGGTTACGATTCATCTTGGATGAGATCCTGAAAGAAGAGGTTGATAACAGTTATGAAGTATGATGCCTAATATAATGGAGAGTCAATCCACTTTTATATTTCTGAATCTACTGAACCTGAAATGACTCGGAATGTTGTAAATATGAATGAATGAAAATACCTTCATTCATTTCACATGGATGTGTTTACTTACCTGTATATTTATATACCTTTAATTCTGCACATATCTCATACATACTTTATAAGTTTTTTATAGCTGTTTTTATACCTAGTAGACTGTCTTTACAACTTATTCCATTGTACTTGTTGCAAATCGCCAATCAAACATCTTGTATCTTGTATCTTGTATCTTGTATCTTGTATCTTGGATGGCCATAGCCTATACCTCTTGAGCTTCCACCTAACAGAAAGTTTTGGCATTCATAATCAGGGTTTTCTTTATTTGACTGCGTAAAGAGGAAGTAGACATGTATGTTTGGTTAACCACAGACACTTTCTGCAACAGCAGCTTCCTTCTTACAGTAAGTCTAACCTTAAATTGTATCGGATAACTTACATATATATGTTCAATAAACAACTGATATTATAGGGATTCATTAAAAAGTATAATAATAATATTTTGCTTATGCACTGCTTATATGGTTGTCTCAGTGAAAATATTATGTTTTTCCGCTTTTTCTGTCTTTAGTTTTGACCTGCATGTGTTGTCGGAGAGATCTCTGAACAACACACTGAGAGAAACAAGCTATGAATCTTAGATCAGCAGCCAGAGGACTTAGCTTACTAGCTTTCCTTCTGTCAGTACCAGGTTAGTACACTTAGTTGAACTGGTTCAATCTGTAACATGACATGCAAGCAACTGAGGCTGAGGAGAGGCTGAAACAACGGTGTTGTAACTAGATGTCACATCTACAGAATGGACCTCGACAGCTGTGTTTGGTTTAGAATACCAAACAAATAGAACAATTACTTCAGCCTCTTATAGTCAAAGTTGTGTGTAATTGTTTTAGAGAACAATATTCTGCTCATTATAATAGTTTACATTGCGTTACATTATGTTGCATTTCAGATTACAATACAGATGTGTTCCTGGTTGCTATGTAACTTCTGTTAAATCTATAAATTGATGGGTTGATTTAATTCCTATTTAAAGTATATCACTATCTGTATCTCTATCTGTATCACTTACTGTATCACTATGTATATCACTAGATATATCACTATCTCCATCACTAGCTGCATCACTCTTATCTCTATCTCTATTTCAATCTCTGTCACTATCTCTATCACTATCATGATCTCTATCACTAGCTATCTCACTATCTCTCTATATCACTAGCTATATCACTGTCTCTATCACTATCTTTTTATCTATCTCTATCACTATAACTAGCTCTATCACTATCTCTATCGCTACCGCTATCTCTATCACTAGCTTTATCACAAGAACTATAACTATAACTTTAACTAGCTGTATCTCTATCTCTATCACAGTCTCTATCACTATATGTACCGCTAATAACTATCTGTATCACTATCACTATCTCTATCTTTCTCTCTATCACTATCTCTATCACTCATTCCTCTCACAGCTCAGTGGTCAGCATCTATAGCTTCAGCTCCACCCAACCTCCATCCTCTTTATGTATCTTGTGATCATCCACTCCATCAGCTGCTTGTTGTGTCTTGTTTATTCTCATTGAGATGTTTGTTTTTTACAGCACTACACGGTAAAGATGGCTGGACAGTCACCTACACATCTAGTAATGTCTGCGCTTTAAGAGGATCAACAGTTGACATCATTTGCTCCTTTAAATACCTGTTATTACCCGTTACCCATAATTACCGTACCACAGTGGAGGAAAGACTGTGGTTTACTAAAGAACGCAGCAATCAGCCGTTTGATCTGAAACAAGATAAAGACTATACAGATCGTGTTGAATACAGCTGTGTGAAGACAAGCTGTTGGTCTGCCTCAGGCTGTGAGGAAGTGTGTACCCTGAGTATCAAACACCTGACACAGAGTGACTCTGCTGTGTACAAGTTTAGGTTCATAACAAACCAACCGAATGGGGGATTTACTGGTAGCCCTGGAGTGACATTAACTGTGACCGGTAACTAACTTATTATTAACATGTCTATTGCATAACGTGTGTGTGTGTGTGTGTGTGTGTGTGTGCATGCTTGTGTGTGTGTGTATCTGTGTATGTATCTGTGTATGTATCTGTGTGTGTGTGTGTGTGTGTGTGTGTGTGTGTGTGTGTGTGTGTGTGTGTGTGTGTGTGTGTGTGTGTGTGTGTGTGTGTGTGTGTGTGTGTATATGTGTGTATGCGTCTGTATGTTTCAGTGTGTAACTACATTTGTTCTGTGACCCAGATCTACAGGTCCAGGTGTCCATTCCTTATCCCCAGACCCATCCTACATTTCAAGAGCTTAAATGTCACAGTATGTGTGCTCTAACTGCTAGTCCTGACTACCTCTGGTACAGGAGTAGACAGCATATACATACTGGAATGTACTACAGGGGCTACATTAACTCTATAGAAAGCTATTGGTGTGCTGTTCGAGGATACCAGCATCTTCCCTCTCTTCCAGTGTGTAAGTCAACTCCACAATATACTGACATGACGCCAGATATAATGAACCTTTAGGGTAAAGAATGTAGATTTGGCTCTCTCAAGCCTCAGGCTAACAGTAATTAAGGGTACTGGTACCGGTACTTGAGCCGTTTCAGATTGAAGAGAAACAGAAGCGCAAAACTTGGTGTAATGCACCCTAGGGTTAAGATCTTTGTTCTCTGATGATTCCATGCCTCTGTCAGCAGTCACTCTTGTGACTCAGACTGTGTCCTGTCAGCAGTCACTCTGGTGTCTCAGTTTGTGTGTAAATCCATCATGGCTGCACCCTAGTGGTGAAATGTGATCTGTACTATAGTACAATGCATAGTACGATACATAGTAAGCCCTTTGTAGACAGTAGCTGTGATTAAGGGCTATACACAAAAAAATTGCCTTGACTTGACTTGACTAGTAACGAGTGGACACACATAGGTACATTGACCCTTTCTACCTATTTTGTTTCAGTTTCACCTCAAGAGACAAATTAATTAATTCATTCATTCTTTCTGTGGCCCACTTGGTCGCCTGTAGCTCACGGTCCCTTGGACATAGTAGTCATTCCTAAGTGACAAGGCTCTGTCCTGTTAGGAGGACGGTTCTCCACCTTGTTGTCTCAAGGCTCCCTCCACGTTGGGATCGTACTCTACATTCACTCTAGCTCTAGCGTTTCGCTAACCTTCAGTGTACTTTTTGGTCAGCGTGCGAACTTAGAGACACACGTAAGCTGCTCTTTAATGATAAACTGGATGCAACACGAGGCATGAAAATGACTCTTCTATTGCTTTCTTTATTAATACACATTTTATTATCTAATGAAATGCAAATGTCAACAGACTCTCCAAGGACCCCCTGGGTGGATGTGAGTCCCTCTGGTGACATAGAGGAAGGCAGCTCAGTGACTCTGAGCTGCAGCAGTGATGCCAACCCAGCAGCTGACTACACCTGGTTCAAGGTTAATACATACAGTCTCCGCTCCAGATACATAAACCAGGGACAACAGCTTGTCTTTGGTCCCATCCAGTCTTCACACTCTGGACAATATCTCTGTGAAGCTAAGAATGTGCTAGGGACAACGTCCTCCTCCTCCATCTCCCTCGATGTGAAATGTGAGTAAAACACAACACAGTATAATAACATAACACAGATGTTAAAGTCACAACCATGTCCAGATGAAGATGAACCATCATAATTCATCCCTTATTCGGTTCACTTCTCAAACGTGTTCTTTACATTGTCATTCATATAAAAGCACATCATGTTTTCCCAATGACCTCTAGACGGGCCTAAACACACATCTGTGTTATCAAGTCCCTCTGAGGACATAAAGGAGGGCAGTTCAGTGACTCTGAGCTGCAGCAGTGATGCCAACCCAGCAGCTGTCTACACCTGGTTCAAGGTTAATACAGGGTTAATAAGTCTCCACTCCGGATACATAAATCAGGGACAACAGCTTGTCTTTGGTCCCATCCAGTCTTCACACTCTGGACAATATCTCTGTGAAGCTAAGAATATGCTAGGGACAACGTCCTCCTCCTCCATCTCCCTCGATGTGAAATGTGAGTAAAACACAACACAGTATAATAACATAACACAGATGTTAAAGTCACAACCATGTCCACATGAAGATGAACCATCATACTTCATCACGTATTCGGTTCACTTCACAAATGTGTTCTTTACATTGTCATTCATATAAAAGTACATCATGTTTTCCCAATGACCTCTAGACGGGCCTAAACACACATCTGTGTCATCAAGTCCCTCTGAGGACATAAAGGAGGGCAGTTCAGTGACTCTGAGCTGCAGCAGTGATGCCAACCCAGCAGCCGACTACACCTGGTTCAAGAACAACCAGCCTCTGCTCTGGGAACCACGTCAACGTTTGACCTTCCCATCAGTCAGCTCTAATGACAGAGGAGCGTACCGCTGTGAAGCACAGAACAAATATGGACAGCTCAGCTCTAAATCGGTATTCATAGATGTCAAGTGTAAGTGGTAAAAAACAATCATAAATAATATTAAGAATGTTAATCGGTGATGTCTAATATGCAAACACCTTTGATATATCCGGTCTTGCAAAATGTTCCTTTGGTATTCATGCATTTCTGTATGCCTGTAAAAACCATGAACCACTTGACTAGTAACGAGTGGACACACATAGGTACATTGACCCTTTCTACCTATTTTGTTTCAGTTTCACCTCAAGAGACAAATTAATTCATTCATTCATTCTTTCTGTGGCCCACTTGGTCGCCTGTAGCTCACGGTCCCTTGGACATAGTAGTCATTCCTAAGTGACAAGGCTCTGTCCTGTTAGGAGGACGGTTCTCCACCTTGTTGTCTCAAGGCTCCCTCCACGTTGGGATCGTACTCTACATTCACTCTAGCTCTAGCGTTTCGCTAACCTTCAGTGTACTTTTTGGTCAGCGTGCGAACTTAGAGACACACGTAAGCTGCTCTTTAATGATAAACTGGATGCAACACGAGGCATGAAAATGACTCTTCTATTGCTTTCTTTATTAATACACATTTTATTATCTAATGAAATGCAAATGTCAACAGACTCTCCAAGGACCCCCTGGGTGGAGGTGAGTCCCTCTGGTGACATAGAGGAAGGCAGCTCAGTGACTCTGAGCTGCAGCAGTGATGCAAACCCAGCAGCTGACTACACCTGGTTCAAGGTTAATACATACAGTCTCCGCTCCAGATACATAAACCAGGGACAACAGCTTGTCTTTGGTCCCATCCAGTCTTCACACTCTGGACAATATCTCTGTGAAGCTAAGAATGTGCTAGGGACAACGTCCTCCTCCTCCATCTCCCTCGATGTGAAATGTGAGTAAAACACAACACAGTATAATAACATAACACAGATGTTAAAGTCACAACCATGTCCAGATGAAGATGAACCATCATAATTCATCCCTTATTCGGTTCACTTCTCAAACATGTTCTTTACATTGTCATTCATATAAAAGCACATCATGTTTTCCCAATGACCTCTAGACGGGCCTAAACACACATCTGTGTTATCAAGTCCCTCTGAGGACATAAAGGAGGGCAGTTCAGTGACTCTGAGCTGCAGCAGTGATGCCAACCCAGCAGCTGTCTACACCTGGTTCAAGGTTAATACAGGGTTAATAAGTCTCCACTCCGGATACATAAATCAGGGACAACAGCTTGTCTTTGGTCCCATCCAGTCTTCACACTCTGGACAATATCTCTGTGAAGCTAAGAATATGCTAGGGACAACGTCCTCCTCCTCCATCTCCCTCGATGTGAAATGTGAGTAAAACACAACACAGTATAATAACATAACACAGATGTTAAAGTCACAACCATGTCCACATGAAGATGAACCATCATACTTCATCACGTATTCGGTTCACTTCACAAATGTGTTCTTTACATTGTCATTCATATAAAAGTACATCATGTTTTCCCAATGACCTCTAGACGGGCCTAAACACACATCTGTGTCATCAAGTCCCTCTGAGGACATAAAGGAGGGCAGTTCAGTGACTCTGAGCTGCAGCAGTGATGCCAACCCAGCAGCCGACTACACCTGGTTCAAGAACAACCAGCCTCTGCTCTGGGAACCACGTCAACGTTTGACCTTCCCATCAGTCAGCTCTAATGACAGAGGAGCGTACCGCTGTGAAGCACAGAACAAATATGGACAGCTCAGCTCTAAATCGGTATTCATAGATGTCAAGTGTAAGTGGTAAAAAACAATCATAAATAATATTAAGAATGTTAATCGGTGATGTCTAATATGCAAACACCTTTGATATATCCGGTCTTGCAAAATGTTCCTTTGGTATTCATGCATTTCTGTATGCCTGTAAAAACCATGAACCACAGTAGTATTGTGGTATAGAGAGTAATCTGTATTAGTAGAGACAGTATTCTGTCTCATACTGACTCTACTGTAGTGTGTGCTGTACAGTTTCATGTCTTTAGGAGGAACATTGATCATTTATGTTCATAACAGACTCTCCAAGGACCCCCAGGGTGGAGGTGAGTCCCTCTGGTGACATAGAGGAGGGCAGCTCAGTGACTCTGAGCTGCAGCAGTGATGCCAACCCAGCAGCTGTCTACACCTGGCTCAAGCTTAATACAGGGTTAATAAGTCTCCACTCCAGATACATAAACCAGAGACAACAGCTTGTCTTTGGTCCCATCCAGTCTTCACACTCTGGACAATATCTCTGTGAAGCTAAGAATGTGCTAGGGACAACGTCCTCCTCCATCTCCCTCGATGTGAAATGTGAGTAAAACAAACACAGTATAATAACATAACACAGATGTTAAAGTCACAACCATGTCCACATGAAGATGAACCATCATAATTCATCCCTTATTCGGTTCACTTCTCAAACGTGTTCTTTACATTGTCAATCATATAAAAGTACGGACGTCACAATTTCATAGATGTCGAGTGTGAGTGGTCAAAAACAATCATAAATAATATTAAGAATGTCGAATATGCAAACACCTTTGATATTGGTCATGCAAAATGTTCCTTTGGTATTCATGTATTTCTGTATGCCTGTAAAAACCATGAACCACCGTAGTATTGTGTTAGAGAGAGTAATCTGTATTAGTAGAGACAGTATTCTGTCTCATACTGACTCTACTGTAGTGTGCGCTGTACAGTTTCATGTCTTTAGGAGGAACATTGATAATTTGTGTTCATAACAGACTCTCCAAGGACCCCCTGGGTGGAGGTGAGTCCCTCTGGTGACATAGTGGAGGGCAGCTCAGTGACTCTGAACTGCAGCAGTGATGCCAACCCAGCAGCTGACTACACCTGGTTCAAGGAACATGCAAGACTCAGTGACGCAATCAGGACAGAACTACACCATCACTCATGTCACCCCTGAGCTCGGAGGACATTATTACTGCCAAGCTCATAATGCAATCGGACGTCACAATTCCACCTTGTTGTTCGTTAATGTGACGGGTAATTTTTCCTTTAAGAGAGATCACTGTTTAAAGGAGCAACCAAACTCTTGAATGAAACCTCAGCAAAATCCTGGCTGAAATCCAGTGTTGACACTTGTATTAACTTTGGTGCTGTGTGAGCACCCTGGTTAAACATGTATCACATTTATAATATGTATTCATCAATTGGAGATGTGTTACATTTCATTGTCCTATAAATATTGAGTTATTGGTCATATACTGCATTACTTCTGGTCCTGATATTTTTGTATCCTTCTAATGGTAAGTTCACATGAATCAAGTGTTGAATCACTGCTTTCCAGAGACATCATCATCGTCATTATCGTCATCATCATCATATTTAGTAGGAACCGTTGCTGTCTTACTGGTCACCATACTCCCCCTGCTCTTCCTTTGGATGAGGTGAGATATTCTTATTCTCTCTCTCTCTCTCTCTCCTCTCTCTCTCTCTCTCTCTCTCTCTCTCTCTCTCTCTCGTGTTTAACATTAATTTCTTCTGCTGCTTCTTTATCTTTATGTTCTGTTCACCAGAAGAAAGAGAGCTTCCAGAAAAGCACATGTCCTGGGAGGAAGGCAAGATATCGGGGTGGAGGTGAGCGACAAGAACCTATTTTTCACTAACAAAGCCATTACTAAGACCCACAGTGAAGCTACCCCCGAAGCCACGCCCCCAAACAGTAGAGCTAACCCAGAGGCCATGCCCCCAAACAGGAGAGCTACCCCCAAGGCCACGCCCCCAAACAGTAGAGCTACCCCCGAGGCCACGCCCCCAAACAGTAGAGCTACCCCCCGAGGCCACGCCCCCAAACAGTAGAGCTACCCCCCGAGGCCACGCCCCCAAACAGTAGAGCTACTCCCCGAGGCCACGCCCTTAAACAGTGGAGCTACATGGAGGCCAAGCCCCCAAACAACAACATGTGCAACAACAACGTGTCGTTCTTTAGCTGGCTCTGTTACTTTTCTGACGATGCAGATATAATGCCAAAGCTGAGCTCAAAGAGAAATCATTAAGCTGTGTTCTATTTTTAAGAGATTACTGCCTCATACAAGCGTTGTGAGAAACTCCTGGACAAGTTGCGCCATTTGTCCAATTTGGATGACTAAATGTACTCTTCTGTCCTCTCAGTCACTTCCTGTTCCTGTGTATGGCAACGTCTCAACTCTGACCGATCGCTCGGCTGCTGCAGCACAAAGAGAACCAATAGAAGAGCAGGATGATCTTCACTATGCCACCATCTACACTTCCTGCTCAGAGAACCAGGTCCAATCAGATCAGAAAGAGCAGGTCCTTTACTCTTTGGTCAACATTAAAAGACCCAACGCTGTCCCTGAGTAAGCATTTCTTTATAATTCTAGACCAAAATGAAACCAAAATTCAACTATGTGTGGGACTTCATCAACCCAAGGGAGACTTTGAGGGACATTTCTAAATCTGTGTAACAAACTGAAGTTCCTAACTTCTCATTATCTCTTTTTCACTTCTTCTTTTCAGGGACAGTGACCAGTTATACAGCACCATCAATAAACAACCCAGAGTTTAAATCAGTATGATTGATGTGGTTGGCTTTGTAAGTGGGTGTACTTTAATGTGTCTCATTCATTCAGTGTAAAATGTCCAATTGTTTGTGTGTATAGGCTTCTACTTAATAATAATTAAATAATAATAATTATTATTATTATTATTATTATTACTTGTGATGGCCCTGCTCCTGTGAGGGCAGGTCCTAAAGGCACCACCTGCTGGTTGTCTGAACGTACTGCACCTGTAAGAGCAGGTGGTTGTGAGTGGCAGTTAACAGGCGGCAGTATAGCTCAGGAGGTAGAACAGTTGCCTCACAACCGGAAGGTTGTTGGTTGATCCGTGGCTTCTCCTAGCAAAAAAACTGTCAAGGTGTCCTTGAGACCCTAACCCTTACTGCTCCCCAGGCGCTGTATAAATAGCTGACCGCTGCTCTTAATACTAGGATGGGTTAAATGCAGAGAAATTCCTTTTGCTGTACAGCAAGTATTTGAATAATTATATAGTGGCACTACTTATTGGTTTGTATTTTAGATGACGACTCCCTCTTTATGTTAAACACGTGCTATTGCATGCATAATATCAGATTGGCTGATAGGGTTACACCTGCTGATGCTACACACCTGGCCTCTGTCCGCAAATTCAAACTGAATGGAAGGGGTCCCTGAATCTGAAACTATTTTCTAATGGTGGGGGTCACACTTACACCTGGTGGTATACTAAAATATATAATATCAGGCCTTTAAAGGCTTGTGGCTTCCCCTCATCCTATCTTTCTCTGCTGCTGTCCAGGGATGCCTTCCAATAGTCTGTCTACAGCGGTTCCCCTCTGGCTTTCTGCTAAATCTCCAGAAGTGTTCCTTGATCTTCATTGTACTGGCGTGCCGTCTTGGGCACTGAGGTTGATACATCAGTGGATCCTCATATTGGTTTCTGTTGTTCTGCTTTACACACAAACCTTATTGCTCCATGTGTACATGTCACCCTTACATCTCACGACCTGACCTGCATGTCCCATTTAGATATGGGTTGTAATCTTTTCTGTCAATAAAAACCTGATGAACTACTACCTTTACTGTTTTGTCGGTTTATGGTTGCGACGGCTTGAGGTAGTCGTAACACACTCTTCAATTCTACTAATATTGGGATCTCACCAAGTTATGTTTGAGCTGTGAATGTTAAGCCACACACGGATTGTTGTTTGCTGAACCCCGGGGGGTAGTGCAGAAAGAGTCAGAGGCAAAAAGGAGTTTAGAACCCGTAGGCGTCTTTATTCAGATAAAGCTCCAAGGAATAAACTGATATGAGGTGTCAACAATCAACTATGTGTGTGTCAATTCTGGAAGTAAATAATACAATGTGTAAAGCGACTTACGTGAGTGCGAAATGGAAATCCAAACAGGGGGTGTTGTATAATGTAGAAAAATCCTACAAAGGAACAAACGAGAAAAATAGTCCAACGAGGAAATACCAGGAATCCACAGGAGATCAAGACAGGGTCTTCACTGGGGAACACGGAGGAGTATTGCCAGAGAGTCTCGGGTTGAACAACGGGAAAGTTCTGGCAACGAGTGACAGGGGAGCGGAGTCTAAATAATAGGGAGCCTGATTGGGAATAGGGAACAGGTGCGCTGACGTGACTACGGTCTTCTGGGACGGAGTGTTCTGGGTGTAGTAACCCCAGGTGGCAGAGAGGGGGAGGCAGAGGAGCGTGGCTGGAGAGGAGAGACCTCTAACCATAGACCATATACTGTAGAGCCAATAAGAGCTCTTAGCCTATTAGTGAAGCCCAACCATAGACCATATACAATAGAGCTACCTCCCGAGGCCACGCCCCCAAACAGTAGAGCTACCCCCCGAGGCCACGCCCCCAAACAGTAGAGCTACTCCCCGAGGCCACGCCCTTAAACAGTGGAGCTACATGGAGGCCAAGCCCCAAAACAACAATCGCTAGAGAGGTCATTTACTTGGGGAGGTTTAGCTGCCACGTTGACGCAGTCGCTTCGTGGACCACAGTGGCTAAAGTGTGGCCACAGCTCCTCTGCCGGCCAGCCTTGTGTAGGGTCCGGGGAGCTTCACTCACTGCTCTCCCTGCGAGACTAACCCCCCCCGGTTAAGAGGACCCTACCCCCAACACCCCTACTATTCCGCAGGCTCAAATTGCTTGTGTCTCTTCAACACCCCCACTGGGAGCAGGGCCTTTCACAGGGTAAAGTGATCCTCTTAGGAGGTCTCACTGACATTAATTGCCTGTGATGTAATTGTCCCTTCACAGATGAGAGGGCGCCCAAGCCTCCCCATCCTCCCCATGTTGGGGGGGGAAACGTGTTGAACACCAGGCCTCTCTGTACCCCAGCTACCCATAGTCCCCTGCCCCATACCCAGCTACGCATAGCCCCCTACCCCTACCCCATACCCAGCTACCCATAGCCCCCTGCCCCATACCCAGCTAAGCATAGCCCCCTCCCCTGTGTCTGGTGCTGACCTTTAGGGCAGTCAATGGAACTGCCCCAGCCTACCTCCAGGCGTTGGTCAAACTCTACATCCCAGCCAGAGCGCTCCGCTCAACTTCTGCCAGGCGACTTGTTCGACCTTCACTGATGACAACCAAACATCGCTCGTCCAAGACCCAGCTCTTCACGGCTCTGGCTCCACAGTGGTGGAATGAACTCCCGTCTCATGTCAGTACGGCAGAGTCCCTCGCCAGCTTCCGCAAGAGACTCAAGACCCACCTGTTCAGAGTCCACCTGGACTCTACTTGAACCCTCCTCCTTTGTGAAACCCCTAAACTTGCTTAAGTCCTGACATTAATAGCTCTTAGCATGTTGTATATGTTAGCAAGTGTATATCCTTAATGTTGATAACACGCTCTTATCACAGCTACTTAAGCAGGTGACCTAGCAGTACGAAATTGTGTTATTCATCTTGTTAATATGAATACTTGTGAACTGCTCTATTTATGTTTGCGTACCTCAGTGTTATGCTATTGTCTGCTTCAACTAATGTACACCTTGTAAGTCGCTTTGGATAAAAGCGTCTGCCAAATGCCCTAAATGTAAATGTAAATATACCATAGAGCCAATGAGAGCTCTTAGCCTATTGGTTGAGCCCAACAACAGACAATATAACATGAAACATGAAAATGGGGTCAGGGATCATGGACCAAAGAGTTGTTGAACCGCCGGGGAGACGATGTGAGGGCTGTGATGTCATTTCTGCCGGACGGTGACAATGGTGGAACTTAGAGACATGATATTGATGATGATGTCACCTTCCTCCTGTGGCAAGCTGAGGGCCACCCTCTCTCTCTCTCTCTCTCTCTCTCTCTCTCTCTCTCTCTCTCTCTCTCTCTCTCTCTCTCTCTGTAAGGATGAATAATAGAGTGGATTGTGTCCTCTCTCTCTCCAATGGTTAATCAGAGCTCGCCCGCCTCGCTCCTTGCCACTTCTCTCTTTAATAAATCATCCTTGGAGATGACAGGCCTCTGACGTCATTGCCCTCCATCACCACAACCACCAATTCCACCATCAGCACCACCACCACCACCACCACCACCACCACCATAACGACCACCATCAGAACCTCCACCACCTCCACCAGCACCACCATAACCACCAACACCACAAACTCCACCACCACCAACACCTCCTCCTCCACCTCCAACACCACCTCCAGAACCTCCACCACCACCACCACCTCCTCTTAACGACCGCACACAGATACAAACACACAACACATGAACAACACACAGATACACACACGATACACAACACACAAACAACACACGATACGCACATGAAACACAACACATGAACAGCAGAGTGGATGAGACCGGTACTGCCCAGCAGCAGCTGGAGGGAGTCCAACCTGGACGGCCCTTCACTGGCCCCCTCCCCCAAAAAGGTTATTAACTATTATGTTTAATTAGTTATTTCATAGATTCACCGTAAAGAGAGACAGGTCATTAAGAAGCATTAGTGTGGATTATCAATAATAAGAATGATAGTATTTCATATGCTTTATGTCCTTCACTTCCTGTTTGACGCGCAGACTCAGTTCAACGCAACACGCGCATCGCCACGCCCGCCGGGAGACCCCGCCTCTCTCCCCCTTCAACGCCCAGCCAATCATCGGACGCATCTGCATCCCCCCCACCAGCATCTGTCATCATGCGCCTGCAGAACCCCCACTGGGCCGGGGCTCCTGTGGCCCCTCCCCGGTGGCTGGGGATGGGCGGGGATATCCCAATAGCCCCGCCCCACACAGACATCCCGCCCCCTTCTGACTACCAGTCTCCCGGTGGACCAGTGCGCAGTGGCAGCACGGTAACGCCCCCGGCGAAGGCCCCCAGGCCCCTCAGCCCGACGCGGCTGCAGCCCGTGGTGGCCCCCCAGGTGCAGCAGGCCCCGGACCGGGAGGAGACGCTCCGCATCCACTCAGAGATCCCGCGGGCCCTCAAGAAGCTGTTCCGTTGCAAGGGTCTGCAGCAGAGGGGCGGGGGAAGGGGCAGCGACTGCTCGGACAGGGAGGAGTCAGCCTCCTCTGCCCCCCCCTCCCCCGTGGTTACAGCCTCCCCCACGCCCCAAGACCCTTACCCTGTAAGAAACTCTGTGTGTTGACCTAGGAGTGTGTATCATACGTCTCTCTTTGTGACCACATATGCATGTATATACATAACCTTCTAGTGCCGGCAATATTATTTATACATTTGTAAATGTTTTCATTGCCGTGCCGGCGTGCATGTTTAATGCAGAGAGTCAGGCACATGTATACATGTACAATACTGAAGAAGAGCATACTGTTAAACTAAAGGACTTCAAAAAATGACAACATTTCAGCCATCAAAAGAAGGCCAGTTCAAAATTTGCCAGTCACCAAATCTACCAAACACTCTTAGTATTTGTGTGCAAACCGTGTGTTCCTCCTCCTCTGACCCCTGGTTATCAGGTATGTTTGAGTGAAGACATGAGGTATTTTGTCCCTGCAGAGCTACCATTCCATCCTGCAACGCACTAAGAAGCAGTAGAAGTCTGTGGGGTGGCATGCTCGCCTCAACCCCCTGGTCCTGCTGCTGGACGGTGTGCTGGTCGGGGAACTGGAGACCATCCGGAAGGCTGTGCAGGAGATAGGGGTGTGTGTGTGTGTGTGTGTGTGTGTGTTTATGTGTGTATGTGTGTGTGTGATCCCCATGTTCACAGCCTGAGCTAAGATGCCAAACCCTACCTGCTCCTTAATGACCCCTAACCCATACCTGCTCCTTAATGACCTCCATCCCCTACCTGCTCCTTTATTACCCCTAACCCATACCTGCTCCTTAATGACCCCTAACCCCTACCAGCTCCTTAACGTTATGGATCTGAACTCACTAAGGGGGCTTCCTCACTAGCCATTCGGGGTCGAGTCCGAGCACGATCGCACCAAAATAAGTGTGATGAGAACGCTCCCCCCCGTCACCGGGGACGCTGATTCGCTCCAAGCCGGGACCGCTTGAAAAGGTGGTTTCGGGTGCGCGCCAGTGTCCCTGACGACGGAGCGGGGCGTGGTGTGCAAGCTTACTGTACCAAAACACGGAAGAGGCTTGCTGTATCAACTTGCTGACACACACAACGTAATAACTATTCATCCGAGAAGAACAACATAATAATGGCTAGCAATGGATCACTGTGGTCGTCTACCGAAATCTCTTTTTTTTTCTTCAAAAAGGTTTGCTTGAATTTTGGGCAGATAACAACATTCAGCAACAACTGGACAATACGCATAAAAACGCAGATATTTATGGGCAATTTGCCGATCATTTGAGTGTGCGTGGGTTCGTCAGAAGTGAAGAAGTTGAGGCTGCAGTATTTAAAAGTACGAGATGCCGTGCGCAAATCAGGGAGCTCATCCGATGAAAAGGAAAAATGTCCATGGTTCGAAGCAGTGGACATGAAATCCTGAATTGTACGACTTGGCGCGTACTAGATGACGCAAGTATACCCTTGTGTTCATTGGCTCATTGGCGATCGCAAAAACCAACTAGGTGCATACGCCACCTGCTGTATCGGAGTGTTGCTCTCCTCAATTGTGCCTGGGAGCGAACCAAGACTGTAGTGTGTACACAGACCAGAGGGGGGAGACGGAGGGGGGGTTCGCTCCCGAGGACGGAGCGAGGACGGAGCGGAGCACCCGTTCCTAATGAGAAGACGCCCTAAGTCACTCTGAATAAAAGCCCCTGCTAAATGACTAGATGAATAGAACAGAATAGATGACCATAAGACCAATGAACATAATATCACTATCAGTGTTTATGAAGAGACATCAAAGACCTTCTCCTCTCTAGATGACTGATCCAAACCAGCAACCAACAACGAGGTCATCACGGTGCACCACAACGCCAGCTGTGGAGGTCACTACAATGTTGTGGACTTCCTGGTCCGCATCGAAGCCAACGTCAGCGCCCCGGACAGCCATGGCTGGTAAATAACCTGTCCTGCATCCTGGCAATGCTGTCGCTATAGCGACAACACTGTCACCACACTAACAACATCTCACCACACTAGCAACAACACTGTCACCACACTAGCAACCGCATGCCTACAGCACCAATACTGTCACTATAGCAACAGTTCCACCCCTCCCGGTCAGGCTGAAACCCCGGGTCTCCGTCCCCCCCCCTGTCCCCCCCACTGCACTGCTTGGCCTCCTGTAGCGACCGGCCCCTGTGTGAGTTCCTGGTCAGAAGTGTGACCCCTACGCCCCGGGTTACGAGGAGTGTGAGAACTTCCTGAGAGGTGAGGAGGAGAAAGAGCAGGAGTAGGAGGAGAAGGAGAAGGAGGACACATACTTGCACACACACACACACACACACACACACACACACACACACACACATTGAAATGCTTGCCCCTTAAAAATAACAATGCAAATCATCATCCAGAGCACACGAGCCTTCACCCTGAACCCTGTAGCAGAAGACGCATTAGCCCTCCCCTGATCCCACTCCCCAGGTGTGGAGGGGTCAATGGGTGCCGATAACAGCGGGGTGATCTACGCCCTGTGGAGCTACCCGGCGCAGGCGGCCGACGAGCTGAGCTTCCGGGAGGGGGACATGGTGACCATCCTGCAGAGGCTCGACGGTGTAGACTGGTGGTGGGCCTCGCTCTGCGGCCGCGAGGGCTTCATGCCGAACAACTACTTTGGGGTACCAAGGGGATTTTATTATTGCTTTGATTTTAGGATTATTTGTATTTTTTTATTTTATTCTGGATGATATTTGGGTGTTTCTGTGTATGCTTATGGATGGTGGAAGGGATAAATGGAGATACGGTCCTATTCAAAGCGAGACTACATTGGTGCTGAACAAGATTGTAGTTGCTACAAATATGAGGTGAAAATTGTGGGCTTTGGGTTATAGAATAAAATAATGATATGGTCAGGTTTCGGGTTATGAGAGCAATATTTTCTCCCTTTTAGTTGTTGGTTAGTTTGTTTTTGAGCACCGTGCAGCTGAGATACAATGTGCTGAAGAACTTTTCGGGCCTAACCCCTTAAATTCATGCAGGAATGTTTTGTCTGTCGGTTCCTGCAGCTGTTCCCAAAGGTCTGTCCCAAGTCTCTGTGTTGATGGGCTGGTGGATCAGAGGACGAGGTTGTCTCGTCTACACCATGTCCCTCCACCAGGGGGAGCCGGGGAGGCCTGGCCTTTACCAGTAGACAGGAGGACACCAGGACGAGCTGGAAGGGACTTCAACTGATATGCAACTAGACCAAAATCACTATAACTGTGAAAAGTATAAGAAGAGTTTGGCGTTTCATTGAAAGCAAATGGAGGTGGAAAAAAGTGTTTAAAACTAAAGTTTGAATCCTCACCAGGTGTCCGTGGGAACTGTAAGAAACTTGAACGTGTCAGTTGTTGTTTTGATTGGAGATATTTTC
>CM050999.1:1078997-1102668 GCA_027704905.1 Muraenolepis orangiensis
TACCGCGTCCTCGGTCACCGGGTTCATCAAGAAGTGCATAGATGACGTTGTTCTGACCAAGTGGGTTCGGATATATCCCAACCAGAAACCATGGATTAACGGCGATGTTCGTGCTGCCCTACATGCGCGTAACGCCGCCTATGGCTCCAGGAATATGGAGGAATATACGAGAGCCCGTTACAACCTCCGCAAGACCATCATCACTGCCAAGCGGGAGTACAAGGACAGAGTGGAGGACAAATTCAAGAGCCACGACACGAGGGGTATGTGGCAGGGGCAACAGACGATAACGAACTTCAGAGGGAGAACCAGTGTGTAGAGAAGTGTAGAGAAGTCCTCTACCTCCCTCCCAGGAGAACTAAAGACTTTTTTTGCTCGGTTTGACGTAAACGGCAGCCTGCCGAAGCCAGCGCCGCCTGAGGAGACCAGCCTGCTGAGCATCTCGGAGGCGGATGTGCGCCACACCTTCAAGCGGTTGAACATCCGTAAGGCAGCAGGCCCCGACGACATCCCGGGCCGCGTCCTCAGAGCATGCGCAGAACAGTTGGCAGGAGTCTGCAGACATCTTCAACCTCTCTCTGGCCCAGGCTGTTGTTCCCGTGGTCTTCAAGATGTCCACCATCTTGCCTGTCCCTAAACAACCCAAGGTAACATGCCTGAACGACTATAGACCTGTAGCCCTCACCTCGATTGTCAGCAAATGCTTCGAGAGGTTGGTCAAGGACTTTATTTGCTCAGTGTTACCTGCCATGCTGGACCCATGGCAATTTGCATATCGTCAAAACAGATCCACGGACGACACAAATGCCATGGCCCTCCACACTGCCCTTTCCCACCTGGAGGGAAAGAACTGTTATGTGCGAATGCTGTTTGTGGACTACAGCTCAGCGTTCAACACGATAGTTCCTGCCAAGCTCGACACCAAGCTTAGAGGTCTAGGCATGCCCCCATCCACGTGCAGCTGGATACTGGACCTCCTGTCGGACCGCCGCCAGGTGGTGAGGATGGGCAGCACCACCTCAGAGCCACTGACCCTCAACATGGGAGCCCCCCAGGGATGCGTGCTGATCCCTCTCCTCTACTCCCTCTACAACCACAACTGCATGGCTATGCACAGTTCCAACGTCATCGTCAAGTTTGCTGACGACACGACAGTGATGGGCCTGATCGCCGACGACGTGGTTCCAGGAGTACAGCCTCGCCCTCAACGTCAAGAAGACCAAGGAGCTGATCGTGGGCTACAGGAAGCAGAGAGGAGAGCACGCCCCTATCTCCATCGACGGTGTTGCAGTAGAGAGGGTCAGCAGCTTCAAGTTCCACGGTGTGCACATCTCCGAGGACCTCACATGGTCCACGCACACCACATACATGGTGAAAAGGGCCCAACAACGCCTGTATTTCCTCAGGCGTCTAAGGAAATTCAGCATGGGCCCCCGCATCCTGAGATCATTCTATACCGGCACCATCGAGAGTGTTCTTACAGGGTGTATCACCGACTGGTACGGGAACTGCACCGCAACCGACCGCAGAGCGCTTCAAAGGGTGGTGCCCAGTATATCGTTGGAGGTGAGCTCCCCTCCCTCCTGGATATATACAACCAGCGGTGCGTGGCCAAGGCCAAACGCATCATAAAAGACAATGCCCACCCCAGCCACGAACTGTATTCACTTTTACCGTCAGGCAGGCGATACCGCAGTATCAAGGGCCTTACAAATAGACTCAGAGATAGCTTCCACAGTCAGGCCATCAGGCTGCTGAACAAGGGCGTATAGCATATAACAATGTATATTTTATTACATTGATTTATATACACATATTGCCCTTTTTCTGTGCCGATATATTGCATTTTATTAATTGCATTTTTATTTTATATGTTTAACTTTATACAGTTTTGTACTTTTTTTTAACTTTTTATTCTTTTCTGTTTTTATTTTATTTTAATTCATTTTTATAACTGCTGTCTGTCGTTGTAAGATTTTCACTCCCTGCTTTATACTTGTGTAAACTGTGAAGTGACAATAAACTTGACTTGACTTGACTTGAAGGGTGTTGCTTCAATTTAGGCATGAAATACCCCAAAATAATAATCTAATACACGGCCCAAATCTCAGAAGCCCACAGTGGAGCTCGGCTGGTCACGGCTGAGTTTTGAACCTGCTTTTTCCTGTCCAGAGCGAGCAGGGTACACAGCGGCCTACACAGTGGTTTTAATGTTGAAGCGTGACGTATCCAGTTTAACGTATTAGGATACAGATTAGGGCAGGACACGGTAGTCTACGCATGTTAATTCACTAAATATTGTGTAGTTTATATTTATATTTTATATAGCAGGGCACTGATACATTATTCAGCTAGCGGCCATATCAGATAGTTATTTGTAAACCATGACAACCCAATCCATTTATATTTTCTGAATGCTCCCCACCAGGTAACATTTACAATGGATTTCCATTGAGTTGTTAACAATTCTCGACTCTTTTCACTGTGTTGTCACTCTTGGTGAAAGTGATATAAATGTACATCAGTGATCCAAGCCCAATCTCTTTTTATGATGTGTTTATGTGTTAGAATCTGAATTGTGTGAGGACAAATGTGTATTTTGATGTCTCTAGTTTTTTTACCAGGACAGAAATCCTCAGTATCCTGTTTTTTTGTTCTCTATTGAGGGTTAATGTATTTTAGTCAATGTTTAATGATAAACATTACAAATACAATCACAATGTATGTCATTAATGAAAATTACAACTTTACAAACTGTACAAATAGACTCTGAGATAGCTTCCACAGTCAGGCCATCAGGCTGCTGAACAAGGGCGTATAGCATATAACAATGTATATTTTATTACATTGATTTATATGTACATGTTGCTCTTTTTCTGTGCCGATATATTGCATTTCATAAATTGCATTTTTATTTTTATTTTTTAACTTTATTCTATTCTGTTTTTATCTATTTTTATCTTATTTTTAGAACTGCTGTCTGTCGTCGGGTATTGCACATAAGATTTTCACACCACTGCTTTATACTTGTACGTGTAAACTGTGAATTGACAATAAACTTGACTTGACTAAATGTACAGCAGTGATCCAAGCCCTCTCTTGTCCTCAGTTTATGATGTGTTTATGTGTTCTGAATCATGTGTATTTTGATGTCTCGTAGTTTTTTACCAGGACAGTAATCCTCAGTATCCTGGTTTTTTTTGTTCTCTATTGAGGGTTAATGTATTTTAGTAATTGTTTAATAATAAACATTACGAATACATTCAAAATGTATGTCATTAATGAAGATAACAACTTTCACAAGGGGCTTAGTTAAATTATGTTAATTAGTTCAATTAAATATATTTAATTAATTATTATTAGTTACATAATGGCATTTACGCATTTTGTTGTGCGTAATCAAACTAATATATATGCGTATATATGCGTACATATATATGTATATGTACATGGTATAAATATTTTTTATCCACAGGACACTTTTCAACCACTGGGATTGTTTCATGTAAAAAATAATTCAATAATTTATGTAGAATGTGTTATTACTGCAAACATGATTAATGTTATTTTAAGTAACTCAAGCCTTATTTATCTGTTGAAAATCTATGTGGTGCTTTTAAGAAGAGGAGAGCTTGTTTTCTTTGTTAGAGGCTTACAAGCAGAGACCAGATCCAATTAGTTGTTAGTTAGTCTACCCGTGTGTGTAGCCATCATTTCATCTCAGGTAATCTATATATTTTTTTCGTACAAATTATTAAACAACAATTCAATTTGGCGATGATGAGTGTTTAACTCAGCGGTTTCCTGCGTAAGACACATTATACTTGTTTTATATACACTTATATACACTGTTATACTTGTTTAGCCGTCCGGCGGATTTATTTAGTTGTCTCACATGAACTTGCCCATGAACAGACACACTGAGGCGCGCAAGCCTTACACGCTATTTGTGACTCAGGTGACTCAGAGTACGTGCTCTGCGTAGTGACGTCACCTTCTTAACAACGTATTAACAGAGTACCGTAAGAACAGGTAACCGTAGTATACACAGTATCAGCAGTAGATAAGGACATACATTGTACAACGTAAATGTAAATACCCCCACTCAATCTTAGCCTACTCTGTTCTCCACATCAAAAACAACAAAAAAATAACACTTTTTCCCTTATGCCTATACCCTTTAAGTACCAAACATATCTCTGGCAAATATCTGTAACTTGAACTTGGTTACAGGTTTTGTTAACATATCTGCAATCATTTGCTCAGTAGTAATACTCCAACATCACTTTTCCTCCATTCACAATTTCCCTTATGAAATGATACCTTATGTCAATCTCTGACTGCTCTTTTTTGCTAGGGCTATGGTACCCTGATTATCCTCATACACTTTTGTCTGTGCATAGTACATGCACAGTATACAATGCAGAATACATGTGGAAAGAGCCACTGTTGGCTGTTTTGTTGACTTCCACAAAATCAAATAACTGCTCTCACTTAGACTGACACAGTACCCTGTTGTGCTGCGCCTGTCTGTCACGTCAGCTGCCCAATCAGCATCTGTGTATACGCGTAGGCCTAGCTTTTCTTTGTCACTTCTCCTGCAGCATAACTCTTTTTCTGTTGTCCCTTTTAGGTATCTGAGTACATGTTTTACTGTGAGCCAGTGTTCCTCTGTTGGCTCAGCGAAGTATTGAGACAGCTTACTCACTACCAAGCCCGAATCAGGTCTAGTGCAAGTGGATAAATAGATCAAGCTCCCTACTGCCTCCCTGTACATTTTGTGTTCTTTCATTTTTACAGCATTTTCAGTGAACTCTAGCTTTTGCTCACAGGGGGTTTCTATTGGTTTGCAGTCTTGCATGTCAAACCTCTGTAGTATTTCGTTTACATACCTTCCCTGTGTCATTTGTATACAACCTTCTGTCTGATCAAAGTCAAGTAAGTAAGTAAGTAAGTAAGTAAGCTGGGCTTTTTTTGTCATAGCCTACAAAAACACCTTGGTCACAGCAAGAGTCAATCTTCCCCTTCTTTTGTCTGTATGTGAAGCACTCAGATCCAAACTTCTGCATTTTGGACACATTTGGTCAGTTAACATTTGGTATCTGTTCGGTGTCTGTTTTGTGCGTCTACTGTAGCACCTATTCCTTACATGGGCTGCTGTCTGGACAGCATGATTCCACAGCCTATTAGGTAACTGGCTTTCTAACACCTGCCCATTTGAAAAAGTGTTCGCCAGCCTCTTTCTGCCGTGCCATTTTGGTGAGGCGTATAAGGCGCAGATGTTTCGTGTCTAATCCTGTTCTTGTTTAACAGTGCCTGCAAACCTTTGCTTGTAAACTCTGTTCCATTATCTGAATGGACAGATTTTACTTCTCCATACGGAGCTATGTCTGCTAGGAATTTTTCAGTAGCTTTTGTTGTGTCACTTTTGGATTTAAGGAAATCTATACGAATACAGCACTAGAGTAATCATCTATGAACTACTGTGCATATCTATGTCCCTCTATGGACTTAGTTTGCATAGGACTGGCTAGGTCAGTATGCACTAGCTGTAATTTGCCATACTCGGATGTCAAACATTGTACTGTCATGCGCTTTCTCCTTTCCTAAAGATGACGGTGGCTCTTTTGTCTGTTGCTGTTGCAACTGAGAAGATGTCTTGGGGGTATGAAGGCATATACAACGCTCCACGTAGCATTGCGCTGACTTGTTGTCCAGTTTCGTTGAACAAGAACACCATCGTATCTCCCCTTCGCTGTGCGACTCAACTGCATTTGGTCCCATCTGCCAGCTCCACTGAATGCGCACCGGGCTGGAATGTGTCGTCGAAGCTCTTATATTTCCTGATGTCATTGATGATGTGGGATGTGGCTGCTGCATCCACCACGAGGCCTCTAGTTTGGACTTTGTCCTGTGGCTTCCATGGTCGGCTCTCCACGTTACTTGCTTTGAAGTGAAAATCTGCGCTCTCGTCTTTTTTCCGGACACCATCCTGTATATCCTTCCCCCTGCACGTAGAGTCGTGGTGTGTGTTGCTCTTGCAGTTGTTACAACATGTATTTCGTCAACATGCTTTTGCCCTGTGACCTTTTGTGCCGACACACCATGCTGGGGTCCTCGCTTCTTAGGTCATTAGCTTTTGTCTTGCCGGGTCCCCGGCCTGGTCTTGCATACATTTTCATTACGTTGTCTGACGACTCCGCTGCATTCATCTTTTCAGCCTGTTCATAGATTTGAAGTCTTCTCTTAAAGTCTATGAATGTTACTTGATATTCCTTCTGGGTTATATGTATGGCTAGTGGCTTAAAGGAGTCCGGTAGCCCATTTAGAATCAACGCCACGGTCAGTTCGTCGCTCATTACTTCACCCGCATCTCTTAGTGCCGTAATGATGGTCTCCGCTCTTATCATGTAGTCAGTTGCGCTTTCGTTACTTGCTATACGAAGTGTGGTCAGCTCTGTGTGTAGGTGCCCCCGAAACCTTGTCTCCATACTTTCTTTCATTTGCTAAGCTTATGTTTTCGTTAACTTTTCGTTTCGGTGTGCTATTTGCCTTGCGCAAACTTTCTTCGTATTCTTGTCTGGGCCCATAACCCGATGAGTGTTTAACTCTACGCCTAGTGGACGATATTGACCAAATATGGTATTGTGGTATTGTTCACGAATATTGGGATGTCGATATTATTACCATATTCTTAAACATGTGTAAATACACAAGTTATGAGGAACAAACACATCCAAATAGATTCATAACGTATCAAAACACTGGTTGTGAGCTGGTTGCAGGTGTACACAGATATGTTCTGGCCAATTTGCTCAGAGTGGAGTATTGGCATGTATTTCAATGTTTAAACAAGGGTAAATATGCCAAAGAGCTCTTCTTACTAATAATAAGGGCTAGATTCAGGTAACAGACTCCAGTTATGATAACTTCGCCTGCTGTTCAACAAGGACTTCTATTCCTCAAGTGGATTTGATAAACACATATCCATGAATGGGTTCCACCGCTTGCTCTGAGTGGGTTATGATCCATGTGTCACGGTTACGGTGGTTGGCAGGGGGCGTGGCCAATCCACGTGCACTGGCAGCGCACACACCTGTCAGCTATTGCCGCGTCTAATTGCTAATCCCCTCACCTGGGGTATATATACCCTGACTTCCCGTTACCCCAGTGTTAGGTTGTACGTCTTACTGCACGTCACATGTTGTTCATGATAAGTGGTACATTCTGGACGGAATCGCCATCGCTGATGTCCCGGAGATCCAGATCCTGATCCCTTGCCTATCCCGCGTCACCCGCCTGTCTCGCGTTACTCTCTATACGAGCTCCCCAGTAATTATAATTACATGTCTGGTACCTGTCGCTATTCCGACCTCCCGGTATCTAGACTTCTGGCTCGTCCCTGATCCTCCGCCTGTCTGGTACCTGTCGCTACTCCGACCTCCCGGTACCCAGACTCCTCTCCCGTCCCGGACTACTCGCCGGTCTACTACCTGCTGGTACTCCGCGGATCGACCTCCCGGTACCCTGACCCCTGGACTGTCCCTGATCTCTCTTTTGTGTTGTTTGAGTTGTGTTGAAATAAAGCTTTATGTTAAAGCTCCACTGTCTTGGTCTGCGTTCTGGGTCCCACCGAACAATCCTACTTGTGACAGAACGACCTAACCAAGATGGACCCCGGCAACCTCGACTAGTGGAGCCGACGTTGCGCTTCCCCCGTCTGCCGACGCTACCGACGTCGCGCCGTACCCGCCTGATGACGTCACACTTCCCCTGTCTGCCGACGTTGCGCTTCTCCCGTCTGCCGACGCTACCGACGTCGCGCCATACCCGCCTGATGATGTCACGCTTCCCCTGTCTGCCGATGCTACCGACGTCGCACCGTACCCGCCTGATGACGTCACGCTTCCCCTGTCTGACGACGTCACCCTTCCCCCGTCTGCCGACGCTGCCGACGTTGCGCTGCCCTCGCCTGATGACGTCGCTATTCCCCCCGTCTGACAGTGCCGCACTGCCCGCCGCTGCGCTGCCCGACGTCGTGCTCCCCCTGTCTGCCGACGCTACCAACGTCGCGCCGCACCCGCCTGATGACGTCACGCTTCCCCCATCTGCCGACGCTACCGACGTCGCGCCGAGTGCGGTGCAGTTCCCGTACCAGTGTCACAATGTCTATTCACCATCCTCCACTTGAGGGCAGCATCAACCAGATTGTTCCTGATGACACAGACTCTCCAGCGTACCCGGACTGATTCCCGTTGCCGACCCTGCCTGCCCTGGACCTGCCCGCCCTGTCTGGTTCCTGATCTACCACCCATCCCTGACTACACTTCTGCCTGTCCCTGCCTGGTTCCCGATCTACCGCCTGTCCCTGACTACGCCTCCGCCTGTCCCTGCCTGGTTCGTCTGCTCTGCCTGGTTCTCGATCTACCGCCTGTCCCTGACTACGTCTCTGCCTGTCCCTGTCTGTGTGATATTTGCAGAGTCCCACGCCAGCTTCCGCAAGAGACTCAGGACCCACCTGTTCAGAGTCCACCTGGACTCACCATGAACCCTCTTTCTCCTTTGTGAACCCCTAACTTGCTTAAGTCCTGACATTAATAGCTTTTAGCATGTTGTATAGTCTAGCAAGTGTAGATCCTTAATGTTGATAACACGCTCTTGTTATTCATCTTGTTAATATGAATGCTTGTGAACTGCTCTATTTTTATGTTCGCGTACCTCAGCATTATGCTATTGTCTGCTTCAACAAATGTACACCTTGTAAGTCGCTTTGGATAAAAGCGTCTGCCAAATGCCCTAAATGTAAATGTAAATGTAAATATTTATCTATATCTATCTGCCTTTGGTGTCCGTGTGCAGCATTTGGGTCCAAACCTAACCCGTGACAACCAGGCGGTGATACACCCGGTAAGAACACTCTCGATTGTGCCGGTGTAGAATGTTCTCAGGATGCGGGATCCCATGCTGAATTTCCTCATACGCCTGAGGAAATACAGGCGTTGTTGGGCCCTTTTCACCACGTTTATGGTGTGCGTGGACCATGTGAGGTCCTCGGAGATGTGCACGCCGAGGAACTTGAAGCTGCTGACCCTCTCTACTGCAACACCGTCGATGAAGATAGGGGAGTGCTCTCCTCTCTGCTTCCTGTAGTCCACGATCATGGTCTTCTTGACGTTGAGGGTGAGGCTGTTCTCTTGGCACCACTGCTCCAGTGATCCAACCTCCTCCATGTAAGCTGTCTCGTCGTCGCCGGCGATCAGGCCCATCACTGTCGTGTCGTCAGCAAACTTGATGATAACGTTGGAGCTGTGCATAGCCATGCAGTTGTGGGTGTAGAGGGAGTAGAGGAGATGGCTCAGCACACATCCCTGGGGGGCTCCCGTGTTGAGGGTCAGTGGCACTGAGGTGGTGCTGCTCATCTTCACCACCTGGCGGAGGTCCGACAGGAGGTCCAGAATCCAGCTGCAGGTGGATGGGGCACACCTAAGCTTGGTGTCGAGCTTGGCAGGAACTATCGTGTTGAACGCTGAGCTGTAGTCCACAAACAGCATCTGCATATAACAGTTATTTCCCTCCAGGTGGGAAAGGGCAGTGTGGGATGGCCAGGGGTTCAGTGTGGCAGATAACACGGACCAAATAAAGTCCTTGACCAACCTCTCGAAGCATTTTCTGACAATCGAGGTGAGGGCTACAGGTCGTTCAGGCATGTTACCTTGGGTTGTTTAGGGACAGGCACGATGGTGGACATCTTGAAGAAACAGCCTGGAACAGGGAGAGGTCTTAGATGTCTGCAAAGACTCCTGCCAACTGGCCTGTGCTTGCTCTGAGGACGCGGCCCGGGATGTCGTCGGGGCCTGCCGCCTTACGGATCTTAAACTGCATTAAGGTGCGGCACACATCCGCCTCCAAGATGTTCAGCAGGCTGGTCTCCTCTGAACCTACTGAACCTGAAATGACTCGGAATGTAAATATGAATGAATGTAAATAGCTTAATTAAATTCACATGGATGTGTTTACTTACCTGTATATTTATATACATTTAATTCTGCACATATCTCATACATACTTTATAAGTTATTGTATAGCTGTTTGTATACCTAGTAGACTGTCTTTACAACTTATTCCATTGTACTTGTTGCAAATCGTCAATCAAACATCTGGTATCATGTATCTTGTATCTTGGATGGCCATAGCCTATACCAAAGCTTCCACCTCACGGAAAGCTTTGGCATTCATAATCAGGGTTTTCTTTAATTGACTGCGTAAAGAGGAAGTAAACATGCACGTTTGGTTAACCAGTTACCACAGACACTTTCTGCAACAGCAGCTTCCTCCTTACAGTAAGTCTTAACTTAAATTGTATTGGATAACATACAAATATATGTTCAATAACCAAATGTTGTAGAGATTCATTAAAAAGTCTAAGAATAATAATATGCTTATGTATTATGGTTGTCTCAGTGAAAATATTATGTTTTTCTCCTTTTTATGTTTTTTAGTTTTGACCTGCTTGTGTTGTTGAAGAGATCTCTGAACAACACACTGAGAGAAACAAGCTATGAATCATAGATCAGCAGCCAGAGGACTTCTAGCTTTCCTTCTGTCAGTACCAGGTTGGTACACTTACACTGTGAACATTTAGTTGAACTGGTTCAATCTGTAACATGACATGCAAGCAACTGAGGCTGAGGAGAGGCTGAAACAACGGTGTTGTAACTAGATGTGACATCTACAGAATGGACCTCGACAGCTGTGTTTGGTTTAGAAGACCAAACAAATACAACAATTACTACAGCCTCTTATAGTCAAAGTTGTGTTCTAATTGATTCAGAGAACAATATTCTGCTCATTATAATAGTTTACATTGCATTACATTATGTTGCATTTGAGATGACAAAACAGATGTGTTGGCCATTTCCTGGATCCAATGTAACTTCGGTTAAATATATGCAACATTGATGGGTTGATTTAATTCCTATTTAAAGTATATCACTATCGATATCTCTATCACTATCTGTATCACTTACTATCTTCATCACTATGTCTATCACAATCTCCATCACTAGCTGCATCACTATCACTATCTCTTTTCTCTATTTCTATCTCTGTCACTATCACTATTGTTGAACTTTCCTGACTAGCTGCCAGACAGTAGTCGAGGAATACAGGGGATATTCATCCAGGGCCGAAGCACAGGCTTCGGATTCAATAACCCACTTAATGAACAGACAGGCAGGGTTTACTTCCGAGAGGGTAGGATTTATTGATAACTTATTCTAGACAGATGTACATTGCTACTACTCCCGTTCACTTCCAGACACACAAAGGGATAGGCAGCCTTGCCCTACATGAACCTACTAACACTATCATAATCTCTATCACTAGCTATCTATGTCTCTCTCTCTTTTACTATATTTACTCTATTCTCATTCCTCTCACAGCTCAGTAGTCAGCATTTGTAGTTTCCAGCTTCACCCAACATCCTCCATCCTCTTTATGTATCTTGTGATCATCCACTCCATCAGCTGACTGCTTGTTGTGTCTTGACTGAGAATGTTTCTTGTTTATTCTCAATGAGATGTGTTTGTTTTTTACAGCGCTACACGGTAATGGTGGCTGGTCAGTCACCTACACAACTAGTAATGTCTGTGCTTTAGGAGGAACAACAATTTACATCAAAAGCTCCTATGATTACCCTAAATATATTAACAATATCCATACCACAGTGGAGAAAACACTGTGGTTTACTAAAGAACCCAGCAATCAGCCTGATCTGAAACATGATAATGACTATACAGATCGTGTTGAATACAGCTGTGTGAAGACAAGCTGTTGGTATGCCTCAAGCTGTGAGGAAGTGTGTACCCTGAGAATAGAATCAAACACCTGACACAGAGTGACTCTGCTGTGTACAAGTTTAGGTTTATAACAAACCAACGGAATGGGAGATATACTGGTATCCCTGGATTAACATTAACTGTGACTGGTAACTAACTTATTATTAACACGTCTATTGCAAAACGTGTGCGTGTGTGTATCTGTGTGTGCGTGCATGTGTGTGTGTTTGTGTATCTGTGTATGTGTGTGTGTGTGTGTATATGTATATGTGTGTATGTGTCTGTATGTATCTGTGTGTAAGCTGAATGATCTCTGACTACATTTGTTCTCTGACCCATATCTACAGGTCCAAGTGTCAATTCCTTATCCCCAGACCAATCCTCCCTGTCATGAGCTTAAATGTCACAGTATGTGTGCTGTAACTGCTCGTCCTCACTACCTCTGGTACAGGTGTAAACAGCATATACATACTGGAATGTAGTACAGGGGCTACATTAACTCTAAAGAAAACTATTTTTGTGCTGTTGGAGGATACAACTCCACAATATACTGACATGACCCCAGATGTAATGGACCTTTAGGGTAAATAATGTAGATTTATTATGAATGGACTCAAACGGCGTTGGCTCTCTCAAGCCTCAGGCTACCAGTAATTAAGGGTACTGGTACCGGTACTGGAACCGTTTCAAATTGAAGAGAAACAGAAGCGCACAACTTGGTGTTATGCACCCTGGGGCGAAGATCTTTGTTCCCTGATGATTCCATGCCTCTGTCAGCAGTCACTCTGGGGAATCTGATTGTGTCCTGTCAATAGCAGTGGCGAAGCGTGTCTATCCCAACTGGACCTTCTGTAGACCAGGGGTTCCCAAACTTGGGGGGGGGGGGGGTATGTCGCGATCGCGGACATCGTGAAGTCCAGGGGGGGGGGTCATTTGTTTGGTTAACATTGTGTGTGGCTTTTTTTCAATGATGATACTGTCGTGGGAATAATAATACAATTTAAAATAAATAAACCTCATGGGTCACATCAAGAGGATTCTGAAATCATCTCACGACCCCCCCCCTCGGGGTCCCGCGACCCCCACTTTGGGAACCCCTGCTGTAGACTGCAGTCACTTTATGGCTTATAAAGATTAGACTTATTTTAAGATTGTCGCAGCCAATTTCAAAGTGTAACATTGTTGGTAAAGCAGTGTCCATGTAATGAAGTAACAGCCCATCATCTTCGCCATCGCCATTTTGACGTAAAATCCCACGTAGAAACAACGTAGCACTACGCTAGATCCACTCTCGCTCCAGCCAGTAGACCTTCTAGCTCCCTATTGAGCTGTGGGAAAATCTGAAAGAATACGCCCATTGGCTACAAATCACTATATGATTGGTTGATCAAATTGTCAATCCAAACGTACGCTCTCATTCAGTCTAAGGGCCAAAGTCATCGGGAATACTTTGGTTGAAGGATATTCTTCCCAGCAACCTAGACAAATATCTGATTGGTTGCAACACAAAACCACTCAAATGCGTAGTGCATGGACCGAGAAAGACAAACAAATCAACGTAACACTGTAATATAACAGATAACACAGATACGATTCTCATTTATTCATTTTATTAAAATTAGATTAAATTGTATTACATTTTATTAATACAATTAATTCTATTTTTTTTGTTCCATCTGAGAGTTCCAGGGTCTTCTCTGAATACCTTGAAGGCCCTGACACTTCACCACTGGTCAATAGTCACTCTGGTGACTCAGACTGTGTCCTGTCAGCAGTCACTCTGGTGACTCAGACTGTGAGTGTCCTGTCAGCAGTCACTCCATTCATGTAAAAACACTTGCTATTGCATGCATAACCTCTGATTGGCTGATAGGGTTACACCTGCTGATGCTACACACCTGTTCTTTGCAAATTCAAACAGAATGGATGGGGTCCGTGAATTAAGCTGAAACTATTTTCTAATGGTCACACTTACACCTTGTGGTATACTAAAATATATAATATGATGTCATATTAGGCCTTTAAAGGCTTGTGGCTTCCCCTCATCCTATCTTTCTCTGCTGCTATCCAGGGCTGCCTTCCAATAGTCTGTCTACAGTGGTTCCCCTCTGGCTCTCTGCTTAATCTCCATAAGTGTTCCTTGATCTTCATTGTACTGGCGTGCTGTCTTGGGCACTGAGGTTGATACATCAGTGGATCCTCATATTGGTTTCAGTTCTGCTTTACACACAAACCTTATTGCTCCATATGTACATGTCACCCTACGAGGAAGGATCCTGGAAGTGTGTCCTGAAGAGATGGGTTTTCAGCCTGCGGCGGAAGATGGGGAGTGACTCTGTGTTCGTGACCTCCGTGGGGAGTTTGTTCCACCAAATTGGGGCCAGGACGGAGAACAGCCGTGACCGTGTAGATCGGCCACACGGGCCCCTAAGTGAGCGGGCAAGCAGACGGCCCGAAGAAGCCGAGCGAAGCGGACGGGTTGGGATGTAGGCCTTGACCATTGCCTGGAGGTATGATGGAGCAGTACCTTTTACTGCCATGTAGGCTAGCTCCAAGGTCTTGAACTGGATGCGAGCAGCTACAGGTAGCCAGTGTAGTGTCCGAAGGAGGGTAGATGTGTGGGAGTACTTGGGATGGTTGAACACTAGGCGATCTGCAGCTTTCTGAATGAGCTCCAGGGGCCTGATGGCAAATGCCGGGGCGCCAGCAAGGAGGGAGTTGCAGTAGTCCAGCCAGGAGATGAGCCTGGATGAGCACCTGCGCAGCCTTTTCAGGGAGAAAAGGCTGAATCCTCCTGATGTTGAAGAGGACGAATCTGCAGGAGTGTGTCACCAAAGCAATGTTTGCCGAGAACGACAGTTGGTCGTCCAGGGTCACACCCAGATTCCTTGCGGTCCGAGTAGGTGTCACCACAGCATCATCAATGGTGACAGCCAGGTCTCGGTGCGGACAGCCCTTTACCGGGAAGAATACTAGCTCAGTCTTGTCCAGGTTGAGCTTTAGGTGGTGCATCGACATCCACTTTGAGATGTATGCTAAGCACACGGCAATGCGTGTTTCCACTTGCGTGCAGTTCTGGTGGAGATACAAGGACAATTGGTTAAAGACAGCACGTTCAAGAGTTTTGGATAAGGAATAAATTGTATTATAAAAACAAATTGGAATCACTGTTCGGGGGCTCTGACACCAGACGCATGTGGCAAGGTCTGAGGTTCCTCTCCAACTTCAAGGGGAGCTTAGGGGCAGTCACCAACAACAAACCTAACCTACAAGATGAGCTTAACAAGTTTTCCGCTTGCTTTGAAAGGGACCATGAGCCGACCAACAACTTGAACACCCACCAAACCTTCCCCGCCGAACCTTCAGGACGATGAAGGTTGGTGTATGGCGTTGGAGTATGGCGCCCTACGAGATGGCTGCTGTGTCGTGAGCTCCCGCACGACGACGCAGATTTTTGTTATTTATTCTATTTTAGTTCAGGAAGTTAGCAACACGTTCATTTATAACTTTTGCACACTTCTGGAGATCAGATCGACAGTCGCTCGCCGCCTACCGGAGTTTTTTCATTCTTTCGACTCCATCGTCCTGCCCAAAGTCACAGCTGGATTATCTCCGACCATCTTGGGCACGATTACACGCAAGCGTCGCCGGAGGAAGCGAGGGAAGCGATCCGGCGTGCTATTCAGGCTGAGATGTCGATCCGATCGCCCCCCACTACCCACCATTCTACTGGCTAATGTACAGTCTCTGGACAATAAGTTAAGCAAGCTACAGGCTCGTATTCAATTTCACCGGGAAACTAAGGACAATTGTATCATCTGCCTGACGGAGACATGGATGTCGGAGGGGGTTACCGACGCAGCTATCGAGCCGACGTCCACCGGGCGGACAGAACAAATGCTCTCTCCGGTAAAGATCGCGGGGCTATCAGCGAACAGGAGTCGGCACACCCCTAGGCTGCTCTCATCGTGGCGGGGGAATTCAACAAGGCGAACCTGAAGAAGGTTCACCCGAAGTTCTACCAACACATAACGAGCAACACACGGGGCGAGCGGATCCTCGACCACTGCTACACCCCCTTCCGTGATGGCTACAAGGCCCTCCTCCGCCCACCGTTTGGCAAATCAGACCACCGCTCTATCCAGCTACTCCCCGCCTATAGGCAGAGACTGAAGCAGCAACCGATCGCTGTGAGGGAGGTCCAATGCTGGTCGGACCAATCGGACTCTATGCTGCGGGATTGTTTTGATTGTGCTGTCCGCGTTGCCTCGGACAATAACATCAACGAGTACGCGTCGTCGGTCACCGGGTTCATCAAGAAGTGCATAGATGACGTTGTTCCGACCAAGTCGGTTCGGATATATCCCAACCAGAAACCGTGGATTAACGGCGATGTTCGCGCTGCCCTACATGCGCGTAACGCCGCCTTTGGCTCCGGGAATACGGAGGAATATACGAGAGCCCGTTACGACCTCCGCAAGACCATCGTCACTGCCAAGCGGGGACAGAGTGGAAGATAAATTCAAGAGCCACGACGTGAGGGGTATGTGGCAGGGGCTGCAGACGAAAACGAACTTCAGAGGGAGAACCAGTTGTGTAGAGAACTCCTCTACCTCCCTCCCAGGAGAGCTAAATACTTTTTTTGCTCGGTTCAACGTGAATGGCAACCCGCCGAAGCCAGCGCCGCCTGAGGAGACCAGCCTGCTGAGCATCTCGGAGGCAGATGTGCGCCACACCTTCAAGCGGCTGAACATCCGTAAGGCGGCAGGCCCCGGCGACATCTCGGGCCACGTCCTCAGAGCATGCGCAGACCAGTTGGCAGGAGTCTTTGTAGACATCTTCAACCTCTCCCTGTCCCAGGCTGTTGTCCCCGCGGTCTTCAAGATGTCCACCATCGTGCCTGTCCCTAAACAACCCAAGGTAACATGCCTGAATGACTATAGACCTGTAGCCCTCACCTCGATTGTCAGCAAATGCTTCGAGAGGTTGGTCAAGGACTTTATTTGCTCCGTGTTACCTACCACGCTGGACCCATGGCAATTTGCATTATCAAAACAGATCCACGGACGACGCAATTGCCATGGCCCTCCACACTGCCCTTTCCCACCTGGAGGGAAAGAACTGTTATGAGCGAATGCTGTTTGTGGACTACAGCTCAGCGTTCAACACGATAGTTCCTGCCAAGCGCGACACCAAGCTTAGAGGTCTAGGCGTGCCCCCGTCCACGTGCAGCTGGATACTGGACCTCCTGTCGGACCGCCGCCAGGTGGTGAGGATGGGCAGCACCACCTCAGAGCCACTGACCCTCAACACGGGAGCCCCCCAGGGATGCGTGCTGAGCCCTCTCCTCTACTCCCTCTACACCCACGACTGCATGGCTATGCACAGCTCCAACGTCATCATCAAGTTTGCTGACGACACGACAGTGATGAGCCTGATCGAGCGCAGAGCGCTTCAAAGGGTGGTGCGGACAGCCCAGTATATTGTTGGAGGTATGTATATTTTATTACATTGATTTATATATACATATTGCTCTTTTCTGTGACGATATATTGCATTTTATAAATTGCATTTTTATTTGGGGGGTAAGCATCTCATTATACTTGGGTATACTTGGGCTGGGGAGACCAACTCAACTCCTAGCTGTGGCTTTCAAGACTTTATTAAGAAGATGACACACATACTCACACCATATTCTACCATATTATTAAAACTTTAAGTTATGAGGAACAAACACATCCAAATACACATCCATATTCATATTTTTTTCAATGTTTAAACAAAGGTAAATAGCCAAAGACCTCTACTTATTAATAATGAGGGCTGGAAATCAGGTAACAGACTCCAGTTATGATGTATGATTTCATCAGTGGCGAAGCGTGTCTATCACAACTGGACCTTCTGTAGACCAGGGGTTCCCCAACTTTTCAGCCCGCGACCCCCCAAAATTACAGCGCTAGAGACTGGCGACCCCCCCCCCCCACCAACTATCACTGGAGGGACTGGAACATTAAAAATAACGTGTGCACAGATCTTCACGATCAACGCGAACAACGTGAAGTCCAGGGGGGGTGGGGGGGGGGCGTTATCGCGATCGCGAAAACTGTGCGTGGCTTTTTTTCAGCTGCAAATGATACTGTCGTGAATCTGTTGGAATCAGAATTCCTTTATTCGTCACCCTTACATATTAAACGGACTTACATAATAAAAAGATAAAAATCTATGCACACGTTATTATTAACAATAATAATAATAATAATAATAATAATAATAATAATAATAATAATAATACAAATTATAATAAAAATAAAAAATATTAAATAAAAACATTCAAATAAAAACCTCATGGTCACATCAAGAGGATTCTAAAATCATCTCGCATGTCTCTGGCATATGTCTTGTCATTAGCACTTTCACCTGTCAAAATGAAAGTGAAAAGGTGAAAGTACTAATGACAAGACATATGCAAATTAGGTGATTATTGATAGCGGTTTTGTAACTCTTAGTTACGTTAAGTCTTTTCACGTTAAGCGATGCAAAGAAAGATCAAGTCAAAACTCTCAATTAAGATACACAACAATGCTTAACAAACCCAAGACAGCCATTAACTAATCATTCAACAAGTGTGTGGAAACAAAATGCAACAACCAGCTCAACGAGACGCAACACTGCGCCAAAACCAGCAAAGACAAATGAGTCTCACTCACCAATGATGTTCACTTGAAGACCAAATCCATTCTCCTGTCCTTCTGGATGAATTGTTCGACCACCAGGTCATAAAGCTGATCGCTTTCCACATCCAAAATAAGTTGCCTTTCCAATTCCCTGCCCTCTGGTCGGTCCCAAATAGCAAGCACTCCCAGCAGTAGAACCTCTTGTGGCTAGTAGAGCCCGTTAGCCACGGGTATCTTTCCCAGTTGCTAGCCTGAAAATGGCGAACATAGCCTGCTTCAACAACTTGATTCAGCTCAAGATTGTCAGGCGTTGGACGGCCTTTTTTAATAATGTCCATCTTTACATTAAATGGTCGTCTTGAAAATGGTTCTGACAATAAATCCGCAACGACATCATCTTCGCCTGTTGCCATTTTGACGTAAAAATCCTACGTAGAAAAAACGTAGCACTACGCTAGATCCACTCTCGCTCCAGCCAGTATACCTTCTAGCTCCCTATTGAGCTGTGGGGAAATATTAAAGAATACGCCCATTGGCTACAAATCACTATATGATTGGTTGATCAAATTGTCAATCCAAACGTACGCTCTCATTCAGTCGAAGGGCCAAAGTCATCGGGAATACTTTGGTTGAATGATATTCTTCCCAGCAACCCAGAAAAATATCTGATTGGTTGCATTGTTTTTCCAACACAAAACCACTCAAATGCGTAGTGCATGGACCGAGAAAGACAAACAAATCAACGTAACACTGTAATATAACAGATAACAACACAGATAGAATTCTCATTTATTCTTTTGATTTAAATTGTATTACATTTTATTAAATTGTATTACATTTTATTAATACAATTAATTCGATTTTTTTTGGTTTCATCTGAGAGTTCCAGGGTCTTCTCTGAATACCTTGCAGGCCCTGACGCTTCACCACTGGATTTCATTGCCTGCTGTTCATCAATGGCTTCTATTCCTCAAGTGGTTTTTATAAACATATCCATGAATTGGTTCCTCTGGTTCCACTACTTGCTCTTCAATGGGTTATGTTTCTCTGGTTCCACTATTTGCTCTTCAATGGGTTATGTTCCTCTGGTTCCACTACTTGCTCTTCAATGGGTTATGTTCCTCTGGTTCCACTACTTGCTCTTCAATCGGTTATGTTCCTCTGGTTCCACTACTTGCTCTTCAATGGGTTATGTTCCTCTGGTTCCACTACTTGATCTTTAACACCCATACGTTTGTATTTCATTGCCAATAAGAGCACTCACTCTGTAAGTTAAATTAAATCCATTGTATTAAACAGGAATCCTTAGTGTCAGGCTTTGTGGCTCGTCTGGTGTGTGACCTGCTTTACGCTGAGGCTCTCCATCACACACACACACACACACACACACACACACACACACACACACACACACAAACACATACACACACACACACACACACACACACCGAAATAGGTTACGATAAAGATGTTCATTTCCTGTATACGCTATTTTTGATATTTTGGTCTTCATCTACACCTTGGATGAGATCCTAAAGGAAGATGTTGATAACAGTTATGAAGTATGATGCCCAATATAATGGAGAGTCAATCCACTTTTATATTTCTGAACCTACTGAACCTGAAATGACTGTACTCGGAATGTTGTAAATATGAATGAATGTAAATACCTTCATTCATTTCACATGGATGTGTTTACTTACCTGTATATATGTATATATATATATACCTCTAATTCTGCACATATCCCATACATACTCTATAAGTTATTGTATACCTGTTTTTATACCTAGTAGACTGTCTTTACATCTTATTCCATTGTACTTGTGGCAAATCGCCAATCAAACATCTTGTATCTTGTATCTTGTATCTTGGATGGTCGTAGCCTATACCTCTTGAGCTTCCACCTCACGGAAAGCTTTGGCATTCATCCTTTGGTCCAATGTTTTAAAAACCCATAATGACCGGTATCTGTGCATACCCGAGTGTTGATTTTATCAAGATTATAAATTTGACCCCATTCCTCTCCTCGCCATTATAACTTATATATCCATTTTCCATCTCTGTTAATTGACCAGGTTAGGTGGTGATTCTGCTTAAAAACTGTTGACTAAGGACTTTGATACATGATGAGTATATCAAATTGTATTTGCAGCTTGCAGTAGTGGCGTTTATGGAACTTTTGTGGACAGATTTGAGTACTGTGTTGGTACAGTCTATAGCAAGACATTCAAACAATAAGACATCATCCAATCACCACCATCTGTTGTGGTCTGAATTTAATCAGACCAAGAGGAAGTAAACATGTACGATTGCCACAGTTACCACAGACACTTTCTGCAACAGCAGCTTCCTCCTTACAGTAAGTCTTAACTTAAATTGTATTGTGTAACATACAAACATATGTTCAATAACCAACTGATGTTATAGAGATTCATTAAAAATAATAATAATATTATGCTTATCGCAGTGAAAATATTATGTTTTTTTCCTTTTTATGTTTTTAGTTTTGACCTGCATGTGTTGTTGAAGAGATCTCTGAACAACACACTGAGAGAAACAAGCTATGAATCTTAGATCAGCAGCCAGAGGACTTCTAGCTTTCCTTCTGTCAGTACCAGGTTGGTACACTTACACTGTGAACATTTAGTTGAACTGGTTCAATCTGTAACATGACATGCAAGCAACTGAGGCTGAGGAGAGGGTGAAACAACGGTGTTGTAACTAGATGTGACATCTACAGAATGGACCTCGACAGCTGTGTTTGCTTTAGAAGACCAAACAAATAGAACAATTACTTCAGCCTCTTATAGTCAAAGTTGTGTTCTAATTGTTTTAGAGAACAATATTCTGCTCATTCTAAAAGTTTACATTGCGTTACATTATGTTGCATTTCAGATTACAATACAGATGTGTTGGCCATTTCCTGGTTGCTATGTAACTTCTGTTAAATATATACAACATTGATGGGTTGATTTAATTCCTATTTAAAGTATATCACTATCTATATCTCTATCACTATCTGTATCACTTACTATCTTTATCACTATATCTATCACTATCTCCATCACTAGCTGCATCACTATCACTATCTCTTGTCTCTAGTTATATCTCTGTCACTATCACTTTCTCTATTACTATCATTATCTATATCAATAGCTATATCATTATCTCTCCATATCACTAGCTATATCACTGTCTCTATCACTATCACTATCTCTATCTTTCACTATCTCTATCACTCATTCCTCTCACAGCTCAGTGGTCAGCATCTGTAGTTTCCAGCTTCACCCAACATCCTCCATCCTCTTTATGTATCTTGTGATCATCCACTCCATCAGCTGACTGCTTGTTGTGTTTTGACTGAGAAAGTGTCTTGTTTATTCTCAATGAGATGTTTGTTTTTTACAGCGCTACACGGTAAAGATGGCTGGACAGTCACCTACCCACCTAATGTCTGCGCTTTAAGAGGATCAACCGTTTACATCAAAAGCTCCTTTAAATACCCTAAATATATTAACAAACACCGTACAACAGTGGAGGAGAGACTGTGGTTTACAAAAGAACCCAGCAATCAGCCGTTTGATCTGAAACTTGATGAAGACTATACAGATCGTGTTGAATACAGCTGTGTGGAGAAAAGCTGTGGGACTGTCCGGTCGAGATGTGAAGTGTGTACCCTGAGTATCAAAAACCTGACACAGAGTGACTCTGCTGTGTACAAATTTAGGTTCATAACAAACCAACCGAATGGGAGATATACTGGTAGCCCTGGAGTGACATTAGCTGTGACCGGTAAGTAACTTATTATTAACACGTCTATTGCAAAACGTGTGTGTGTGTGTGTGTGTATCTGTGTATGTATCTGTGTGTATGTGCATAAGTGTGTGTGTATCTGTATGTGTGTGTGTGTGTGTGTGTGTGTGTGTGTCTGTATGTATCTGTGTGTAATCTGAATGATCTTTGACTACATTTGTTCTCTGACCCAGATCTCCAGGTCCAGGTGTCCATTCCTTATTCCCAGACCAATCCTACACTAAAATGTCACAGTATGTGTGCTCTAACTGCTCGTCCTCACTACCTCTGGTACAGGAGTAGACAGCGTATACAAACTGGAATGTACTACAGGGGCGACATTAACTCTAAAGAAAGCTATTGGTGTGCTGTTGAAGGATACGAGGATCTTCCCTCTCTTTCAGTGTGTAAGTCAACTCCACAATATACTGACATTACGCCAGATGTAATGGACCTTTAGGGTAAAGAATGTAGATTTAGTATGAATGGACTCAAACGGCGTTTGCTCTCTCAAGCCTCAGGCCACCAGTAATTAAGGTTACTGGTACCGATACTGGAACCGTTTCCGATTGAATAGAAACAGAAGCGCACAACTTAGTGTAATGCACCCTGGGGTGAAGATCTTTGTTCTCTGATGATTCCCTGCCTCTGTCAGCAGTCACTCTGGTGACTCAGACTGTGTCCTGTCAGCAGTCACTCTGGTGACTCAGACTGTGTCCTGTCAGCAGTCACTCTGGTGACTCAGTTTGTGTGTAAATCCATCATGGCTGCACCCTAGTGGTGAAAGAGTGACATTGTAAAAAGAATTATTCAATGTGATCCACTAAGGAAGACATCATTAGTAGTACGATGCATAGTACGATTCATAGTAAGCCCTTTGAGACTGTAACTGTGATTAAGGGCTATACAAACAATTGCCCTAACTTGACTAGTAACAAGGACGTACATACGTACATTGACCTTTGCTACCTATTTAGTTTCAGTTCCACTTTAAGAGACCAATTAAACATTCATTCATTCTTTCTGTGGCCCACTTGGTCGCCTGTAGCTCACAGTCCCTTGGACATAGTAGTCATTCCTAAGTGATAAGGCTCCGTCCTGTTAGGAGGACGGTTCTCCACCTTGTTGTCTCAAGGCTCCCTCCACGTTGGGATCGTACTCTACATTTACTCTAGCTCTAGCGTTTTGCTAACCTTCAGTGTACTTTTTGGTCAGTGTGTGAACTTAGACACACGTAAGCTGCTCTTTATTGATAAACTGGATGCAATACGAGGCATGAAAATGACTCTTCTATTACTTTCTTTATAAATACACGTTTTATAATCGAATGAAATGCAAATGTCAACAGACTCTCCAAGGACCCTC
>CM050999.1:1103668-1216593 GCA_027704905.1 Muraenolepis orangiensis
CCCCCCCCCCCCACTATCACCGGAGGGACTGGAACATTAAAAACAACGTGTGCGCAGAGCTTCACCATCGAGAACATCGTGAAGTCCAAGGGGGGGGGGGGGGAATCGTGATATTGAAAATTGTGTGTGGCTTTTTTTTCAGCTCCAAATGATACTGTCGTGAATCTGTCGGAATCAAAATTCATTTTTCGTCACCCGTACATATATAAAAATATCTATGCACACGTTATTATTAACAATAAAAACCTCATGGTCACATCAAGAGGATTCTGAAATCATCTCGCGACCCCCCCCCCCCCCCCCCCTCGGGGTCCCGCGACCCCCCCCCTCGGGGTCCCGCGACCCCCACTTTGGGAACCCCTGCTGTAGACCACCACCCACACCATCACCACCACCATTCGAAAATTCAGTTGTTCTAGTCAGACGGACGTCACGGAGGAGTCACTTTATGCCTTATCTCATTTAGGAAGATCAGATTGTCGCAGCCAATTTCCAAGTGGACCATAGTTGTAAAGCAGAGTCCATGTAGTGAAGTAACAGACCACCACAGACCACCACACAGGCTATCGGTTAAAGGGACAGTCTAACACGCTTCACGTAAAAAGGCTTAACGTAACTTTGGAACTTTAAGTTCCAAAATAGCGATCAATAATCACCAAATGTCTCTGGCATATGTCTTGTCATTAGCACTTTCACCTGTCAAAATGAAAGTGAAAAGGTGAAAGTGCTAATGACAAAACATATACAAATTAGGTGATTATTGATCGTGGTTTTGTAACTCTTAGTTACGTTAAGTCTTTTCACGTTAAGCGATGCAAAGAAAGATCAAGTCCAAACTCTCAATTCAAATGCACAACAATGCTTAACAAATCCAAGACAGCCATTAACTAATCAGTCAACAAGTGTGTGGAAACAAAATGCAACAACCAGCTCAACGAGACGCAACACAGAGACAAAACCAGCAAAGACAAATGAGTCTCACTCACCAATGATGTTCACTTAAAGACCAAATCCATTCTCCTGTCCTTCTGGATGAATGGTTCGACCACCATCAGGTCATAAAGATGATCGCTTTTCAGATCCAAAATAAGTTCCAATTCCCTGCTCTCTTGTCGGTCCCAAACAGCAACACTCCCATCAGTAGAGCCTCTTGTGGCTAGTAGAGCCCGTTAGCCACGGGTATCTTTCCCAGTTGCTACACTGAAAATGGCGAACATAACCTGCTTTGACTACTTGAGTCAGCTCCAGATTGTCAGGTGTTGGACGGCCTCTTTTAATAATGTCCATTTTAACATTAAATGGTCGTCTTGAAAATGGTTCACACAATAATTCCGCCACGACATCATCTTCACCTGTTGCCATTTTGGCGTAAAAAAAACAACGTAGAAAACGTAACACTACGCTAGATCCACTCTCGCGCCAGCCACCACCTTGCACCCTCTAGCTCCATATTGAGCTGCCGGGGTAATCTGAAAGAATACGCCCATTGGCTACAAATCACGATATGATTGGTTGATCAAATTGTCAATCCAAACGTACGCTATCGTTCCGTCTAAGGGCCAATGTCAGCGGGAATACTTTGGTTGATTTACGTTGGATATTCTTCCCAGCAACCCAGAAAAATATCTGATTGGTTGCATTGTTTTTCCAACACAAAACCACTCAAATGCGTCGTGCATGGACCAAGAAAGACAAACAAATCAACGTAACACTGTATTATAACACAGATACGATTCTCATTTATTCATTTTATTTAAATTTTATTAAATGTTATTAAATTGTATTACATTTTATTAATACAATTAATTCGATTCTTTGGTTTCATCTGAGAGTTCCAGGGTCTTCTCTGAATACCTTGAAGGCCCTGACGCTTCACCACTGGTATGATGTCTTCCTAAGTGGATCACATCCACTTAGGGATCCATGAGGGATCTGCACACAAACTGAGACACCAGAGTGACTGCTGACAGGACAAAGGCTGAGTCCCCAGAGTGACTGCTGACAGAGGCATGGAATCATCAGAGAACAAAGATCTTCACCCCAGGGTACATTACATTACTTCTGATTTTCTTCAATCGGAAACGGTTCCAGTATCGGTACCAGTACCCGAAATTACTGGTGGCCTGAGGCTTGAGAGAGCCAAGGCTGTTTGAGTCCATTCATTCTAAATCTACATTCTTTACCCTAAAGGTCCATTATATCTGGTGTAATTTCAGTATATTGTGGAGTTGACTTACGCACTGAAAGAGAGGGAAGATGCTGGTATCCTCCAACAGCACACCAATAGCTTTCTATAGAGTTAATTTTGCCCCTGTAGTACATTCCAGTATGTATATGCTGTCTACTCCTGTACCAGAGGTAGACAGGACTAGCAGTTACAGAACACATACTGTGACATTTAAGCTGTTGATGGGGAGGATTGGTCTGGGGATAAGGAATGGACACCTGGACCTGGAGATCTGGGTCAGAGAACAAATGTAGTCAAAGATCATTGAGATTACAAACAGATACATACAAACACATACACACATATACATATACACACACACACACACACACACACACACACATAAATACACACACAGATACATACACAGATACACACACACAAGCATGCACACACACACACACACACACACACACACACACACACACACCACACACACACACACACACACACACAACACACACACACACACACACGTTATGCAATAGACGTGTTAATAATAAGTTACTTACCGGTCACAGTTAATGTCACTCCATTGCGTCCAAAATATCTCCCATTCCGTTGGTTTGTTATGAACCTAAACTTGTACACAGCAGAGTCACTCTGTGTCAGGTTTTTGATACTCAGGATACACACTTCCCCACAACTCGAGGCATACAGACAGCTTGTCTCCACACAGCTGTATTCAACACAATCTGTATAGTCTTCATCTTGTTTCAGATAAAACGGCTGATTGCTGGGTGTTTTAGTGAACCACAGACTTTCCTCCACTGTGGTACGGAAATTTAATTTTTTTGGGGAATTAGGTGTGTAGGTGACTGTCCAGCTATCATAACCGTGAAGCGCTGTAAAAAACAAACACATCTCATTGAGAATAAACAAGACACTTTCTCAGTCAAGACACAACAAGCAGTCAGCTGATGGAGTGGATGATCACAAGATACATAAAGAGGATGGAGGATGTTGGGTGTAGCTGGAAACTACAGATGCTGACCACTGAGCTGTGAGAGGAATGAGTGATAGAGATAGTGATAGAGAGAGATAGAGATAGTGATAGAGATAGTTATTAGAGATAGTGATAGAGACGTTGATAGACATAGAGATACAGCTAGTTAAAGTGATAGGGATAGTTAAAAAGATAGTGATAGAGAAAGTGATAGAGATAGTGATAGAGACAGTGATATAGCTAGTGATATAGGGAGATAGTGATATAGCTAGTGATAGAGATTATGATAGTGGTTGTTTCACCCTCTCCTCAGCCTCAGTTTCTTGCATGTCATGTTACAGATTGAACCAGTTCAACTAAATGTTCACAGTGTAAGTGTACCAACCTGGTACTGACAGAAGGAGAGCTAGAAGTCCTCTGGCTGCTGATCTAAGATTCATAGCTTGTTTCTCTCAGTGTGTTGTTCAGAGATCTCTTCAACAACACATGCAGGTTAAAACTAAAAACATAAAAAGGAGAAAAACATAATATTTTCACTGAGACAACCATAATACATACGCATAAGCATATTATTAATATACTTTTAAATGGATCTCTATTACATCAATTGGTTATTGAACATATGTGTTTATCCAATACAATTAAAGTTAAGACTTATGTAAGGAGGACGCTGCTGTTGCAGAAAGTGTCGGTGGTAACTGGTTAACCATACATGTAGTATATCCCTCCGAATGATGGTCTGACACTTGACTGACGATCTTAGATTTATTCCAAATCCACAACCCAACGTAAGAGCTGTGTACAGTTACATGAAACAATAAATATGTGTTAGCTTACTTCTAACATAACCATAGCCTTCACATTACACACATATAGCTAAAGTTAAGGCTAACTTATTTAAACAAACAATTTAGCAAGTTTACACAGTACAAAACGAATTATATGCAAAACCACATCTCTGCATTACAGTCTTACAACATCAAACAAACCCTGAGCCTCTTCGGGGGGTGGGGTGCTAATACGTTAAATGTGTCACATTTACTTTTACTTTCGCCGTTATTATCCGTATAAATCTCCGTTATGTCTACCAGTGTTGGCAACTCTCACGAGACAAATAAGCAACTCTCCTCTCCAGCCACGCTCCTCTGCCTCCCCCTCTCTGCCACCTGGGGTTACTACACCCAGAACACTGTTCCCGATTCCCAATCAGGCTCCCTATTATTTAGACTCCGCTCCCCTGTCACTCGTTGCCAGAACTTTCCCGTTGTTCAACCCGAGACTCTCTGGCAATACTCCTCCGTGTTCCCCAGTGAAGACCCTGTCTTGATCTCCTGTGGATTCCTGGTATTTCCTCGTTGGACGATTTTTCTCGTTTATTCCTTTGTTGGGTTTTTCTACTTAGATTTTTACCCCTGGATGTTTTTGTGTTTGTATTTTGGACTTCAGCACATTATACAACACCCCCTGTTTGGATTTCAATTTCGCACTCACGTAAGTCACTTTACACATTGTATTATTTACTTCAATAATTGACACACACATAGTTGATTGTTGACACCTCATATCAGTTTATTCCTTGGAGCTTTATCTGAATAAAGACGCCTACGGGTTCTAAACTCCTTTTTGCCTCCGACTCTTTCTGCACTACCCCCCGGGGTTCAGCAAACAACAATCCGTGTGTGGCTTAACATTCACAGCTTAGACATAACTTGTTGAGATCTCATTCTTTGTATAATTTAAGAGTGTGTTACGACTACCTCAAGCCGTCGCAAACATAAACCGACCACAAAACAGTAAAGGTAGTAGTTCATCAGGTTTTTATTGACAGAAATCAAAAGATTACAACCCATATCTAAATGGGGCATGCAGGTCAGGTCGTGAGATGTAAGGGTGACATGTACATAAGGAGCAATAAGGTTTGTGTGTAAAGAAGAACAACAGAAACCAATATGAGGATCCACTGATGTATCAACCTCCGTGCCCAAGACGGCACGCCAGTACAATGAAGATCAAGGAACACTTCAGGAGATTTAGCAGAAAACCAGAGGGGAACTGCTGTAGACAGACTATTGGAAGGCAGCCCTGGAAAGCAGCAGAGAAAGATAGGATGAGGGGAAGCCACAAGCCTTTAAAGGCCTCATATTACATCATATTATATATTTTAGTATACCACCAGGTGTAAGTGTGAGCCCCACCATTATAATATAGTTTCAGCTTCATTCAGGGACCCCTTCCATTCAGTTAGAATTTGCGGATAGAGGACAGGTGTGTAGCATTAGCAGGTGTAACCCTATCAGCCAATCAGAGGTTATGCATGCAATAGCAAGTGTTTAACCTTTAGAGGGAGTCGTCTTCTAAAATAGGTAGTGCAATTAATGAATTATTCAAATGTGTCAGTGTACAGTGAAATTAATTTCTCTGCATTTATCCCATCCTAGTATTAGGAGCAGCAGTCAGCTATTTGTACAGTGCACAGGGAGCAGATGTCTTGCTCAAGGACACCTCAACAGTTTTTTTTGCTAGGAGAAGCCAGGGATCCAACCAGCAACCTTCCAGATGTGAGGCAACCGCTCTACCTACTGAGCTATGCTGCCGCCCGTTAATACAGCAACTCACAGGTGCAGTACATTCAGGCCACCAGCAAGTTGTAACTTAAACACCTGCTCTTACAGGTGCAGTACATTCAGACAACCAGCAGGTGGTGCTTTTAGGACCTGCCCTCACAGGAGCAGGGCCATCACAAGTAGAAGCCTATACGACATGCAGAAAAACAATATGACATTTTACACTGAATGAATGAGACACATTAATGTACACAAACTTACAAAGCCAACCCACTATCTAAATCATACTGATTTAAACTCTGGGTTGTTTATTCGATGGTGCTGTATAACTGGTCACTGTCCCTGAAAAGAAGAAGTGAAAAAGAGATGATGAGAAGTTAGGAACTTCAGTTTACGTTCAGTTCTTAAGAGACTTTATGTTATGTTAGAATAGTCTGCCTCAAAGTCTCCCTTGGGTTGATGAAGTCTCACACATTGGAAGTTTATTTTCTGTCTAGAATTATAAAGAGATGCTTACTCAGGGACAGTGTTGGGTCTTTTAATGTTGACCAACGAGTAAAGGACCTGCTCTTTCTGATCTGATTGGACCTGGTTCTCTGAGCAGGAAGTGTAGATGGTGGCATAGTGAAGATCATCCTGCTCTTCTATTGGTTCTCTTTGTGCTGCAGCAGCCGAGCGATTGGTCAGAGTTGAGACGTTGCCATACACAGGAACAGGAAGTGACTGAGAGGACAGAAGAGTACATTTAGTCATCCAAATCGGACCAATGGCGCAACTTGTCCAGGATTCTCACAACGCTTGTATGAGGCAGTAATCTCTTAATAATAGAACATAGCTTGATGATTTCTCTTTGAGCTCAGCTCTTGGCCATTGTTGCACATGTTGTTTGGGGGCATGGCCTCGGGGTAGCTCCAAAATGTAGGGGCGTGGCCTCCGGGGGTAGCTCTACTGTTTGGGGGCATGGCCTTGGAGTAGCTCCACTGTTTGGGGGCGTGGCCTTGGGGTAGCTCCACTGTTTGGGGGCGTGGCCTTGGGGTAGCTCCACTTTTTGGGGCGGTGCCTTGGGGTAGCTGCACTGTGTGTCTTAGTAATGGCTGTAATAGTGAAAAATGGGTTCCTGTCGCTCACCTCCACCACGATATCTGGCCTTCCTCCCGGGACATGTGCTTTTCTGGAAGCGCACTTTCTTCTGGTGAACAGAACATAAAGATAAAGAAGCAGCAGAATAAATGAATGTCAAACACAAGAGAGAGAGAGAGAGAGAGAGAGAGAGAGAGAGAGAGAGAGAGAGAGAGAGAGAGAGAGAGAGAGAGAGAGAGAGAGAGAGAGAGAGAGAGAGAGAGAGAGAGAGAGAGAATATCTCACCTCATCCAAAGGAAGAGCAGGGGGAGTATGGTGACCAGTAAGAAAGAAACGGTTCCTACTAAATATGTTGATGATGATGATAATGATGATGATGATGTCTCTGGAAAGCAGTGATTAAACACTTCATTCATGTGAACTTACCATTAGAAGGATAACAAATATCAGGACCAGAAGTAATGCAGTATAATGACCAAGAACTCAATATTTAAAGGACAATGAAATGTAACACATCTCCAATTGAAGAATACATATTATAAATGTGATACATGTTTAACCAGGGTGCTCACACAGCACCAAAGTTAATACTATTATTAAGTGTCAACACTGGATTTCAGCCAGGATTTTGCTGATTCAAGTGTTTGGTTGCTCCTTTAAACAGCGATCTCTCTTAAAGGAACAATTACCCGTCACATTAACGAACAACAAGGTGGAATTGTGACGTCCGATTGCATTATGAGCTTGGCAGTAATAATGTCCTCCAAGCTCAGCGGTGACATGAGTGATGGTGTAGTTCTGTCCTGATTGCGTCACTGAGTCTTCATGTTCCTTGAACCAGGTGTAGTCAGCTGCTGGGTTGGCATCACTGCTGCAGCTCAGAGTCACTGAACTGCCCTCCTTTATGTCCTCAGAGGGACTTGATGACACAGATGTGTTTTTAGGCCCATCTAGAGGTCATTGGGAAAACATGATGTGCTTTGATATGAATGACAATGTAAAAAACAGGTTTGAGAAGTCAACCGAATAAGGGTGAAGGGAAAATGATGATGGTTCATCTTAATGTGGACATTGTGACTTTAACATCTGTGTTATATTATTATACTGTGTTGTGTTTACTCACATTTCACATCGAGGGAGATGGAGGAGGACGTTGTCCCTAGCACATTCTTAGCTTCACAGAGATATTGTCCAGAGTATGAAGACTGGATGGGACCAAAGACAAGCTGTTGTCCCTGGTTTATGTATCTGGAGCGGAGACTGTTTGTATTAACCTTGAACCAGGTGTAGTCAGCTGCTGGGTTGGCATCACTGCTGCAGTTCAGAGTCACTGAGCTGCCCTCCTCTATGTCACCAGAGGGACTCACCTCCACCCAGGGGGTCCTTGGAGTGTCTGTTATGAACACAAATTATCAATTTTCATTCTAAAGGCATGGAACTGTACAGCGCAGACTACAGTAGAGTCAGTATGAGACAGAATACTGTCTCTACTAATACAGATTACTCTCTCTAACACAATACTACGGTGGTTCATGGTTTTTACAGGCATACAGATATACATGAATACCAGAGGAACATTTTGCAAGACCAGATATATCAAAGGTGTTTGTATATTAGACATCACCGATTAACATTCTTAATATTATTTATGATTGTTTTTGACCACTCACACTGGACATCAATGAAAACCGATTTAGAGCTGAGCTGTCCATATTTGTTCTGTGCTTCACAGCGGTACGCTCCTCTGTCTTTAGAGCTGACTGATGGGAAGGTATAACGTTGATGTGGTTCCCAGAGCAGAGGCTGGTTGTTCTTGAACCAGGTGTAGTCGGCTGCTGGGTTGGCATCACTGCTGCAGCTCAGAGTCACTGAACTGCCCTCCTTTATGTCCTCAGAGGGACTTGATAACACAGATGTGTGTTTAGGCCCGTCTAGAGGTCATTGGGAAAACATGATGTACTTTTATATTAATGACAATGTAAAGAACACGTTTGAGAAGTGAACCGAATAAGTGATGAATTATGATGGTTCATCTTCATGTGGACATGGTTGTGACTTTAACATCTGTGTTATGTTATTATACTGTGTTGTGTTTTACTCACATTTCACATCGAGGGAGATGGAGGAGGACGTTGTCCCTAGCACATTCTTAGCTTCACAGAGATATTGTCCAGAGTGTGAAGACTGGATGGGACCATAGACAAGCTGTTGTCCCTGATTCATGTATCTGGAGCGGAGACTGTTTGTATTAACCTTGAACCAGGTGTAGTCAGCTGCTGGGTTGCCATCACTGCTGCAATTCAGAGTCACTGAGCTGCCCTCCTTTATGTCACCAGAGGGACTCACCTCCACCCTGAGGGTCCTTGGAGAGTCTGTTGACATTTGCATTTCATTAGATTATAAAACGTGTATTTATAAAGAAACCAATAGAAGAGTCATTTTCACGCCTCGTATTGCATCCAGTTTATCATTAAAGAGCAGCTTACGCGTGTCTCTAAGTTCACACACTGACCAAAAAGTACACTGAAAGTTAGCAACACGCTAGAGCTAGAGTAAATGTAGAGTACGATGCCAACATGGAGGGAGCCTTGAGACAACAAGGTGGAGAACGTCCTCCTAACAGGACGGAGCCTTGTCACTTAGGAATGACTACTACGTCCAAGGGACCATGAGCTACAGGCGACCAAGTGGGCCACAGAAAGAATGAATGAATGTTTAATTGGTCTCTTAAGGTGAAACTGAAACTAAATAGGTAGCAAAGGTCAATGTACGTATGTACGTCCTTGTTACTAGTCAAGTCAGGGCAATTTTTTGTTAATCACAGTTACAGTCTCAAAGGGCTTTATATGAATCGTACTATGCATCGCACTATGGTACAATGTCTTCCTTAGTGGATCACATTGAAGAAATGCTTTTTACAATTTCATTCTTTCACCACTAGGGTGCAGCCATGATGGATTTACACACAAACTGAGTTACCAGAGTGACTGCTGACAGGACACAGTCTGAGTCACCAGAGTGACTGCTGACAGGACACAGTCTGAGTCACCAGAGTGACTGCTGACAGATGCATGGAATCATCAGAGAACAAAGATCTTCACCCCAGGGTGCATTACACCAAGTTGTGCGCTTCTGTTTCTCTTCAATCTGAAACGGTTCCAGTACCGGTACCAGTAACCTTAATTACTGGTGGCCTGAGGCTTGAGAGAGCCAACACCGTTGGAGTCCATTCATACTAAATCTACAATCTTTACCCTAAAGGTCCATTATATCTGGCGTCATGTCAGCATATTGTGGAGTTGACTTACACACTGGAAGAGAGGGAAGATGCTCGTATCCTTCAACAGCACACCAATAGCTTTCTTTAGAGTTAATCTCGCCCCTGTAGGACATTCCAGTATGTATATACTGTCTACTCCTGTACCAGAGGTAGTCAGGACTAGCAGTTAAAGCACACATACTGTGACATTTAAGCTCTTGACGGGGAGGATTGGTCTGGGGATAAGGAATGGACACCTGGACCTGGAGATCTGGGTCAGAGAACAAATGTAGTCAAAGATCATTCAGATTACACACAGATACATACTGACACATACACACATATACATATATATATATATACACACACACACACACACACACACAGATACACACACACTTATGCACGCACACACACACAGATACATACACAGATACACACACACACACGTTTTGCAATAGACATGTTAATAATAAGTTAGTTACCGGTCACAGTTAATGTCACTCCAGGGATACCAGTATATCTCCCATTCGGTTGGTTTGTTATGAACCTAAACTTGTACACAGCAGAGTCACTCTGTGTCAGGTGTTTGATGCTCAGGATACACACTTCCCCACAACTCGACCAGGCAGACCAACAGCTTGTCTCCACACAGCTGTATTCAACACGATCTGTATAGTCTTTATCTTGTTTCAGATCAAACGGCTGATTGCTGGGTTCTTTAGTAAACCACAGTCTCTCCTCCACTGTTGTACGGTGATTGTTAATATGTTTAGGGTATTTAAAGGAGCTTCTGATGTTAACCGTTGATCCTCTTAAAGCGCAGACATTAGGTGGGTAGGTGACTGTCCAGCCATCATTACCGTGTAGCGCTGTAAAAAACAAACACATCTCATTGAGAATAAACAACACACTTTCTCAGTCAAGACACAACAAGCAGTCAGCTGATGGAGTGGATGATCACAAGATACATAAAGAGGATGGAGGATGTTGGGTTGAGCTAGAAACTACAGATGCTTCAATGTTGTATAGATTTAACAGAAGTTACATAACAACCAGGAAATTGCCAACACATCTGTATTGTAATCTGAAATGCAACATAATGTAACGCAATGTCAACTATTATAATGAGCAGAATATTGTTCTCTTAAAAAATTAGAACACAACTTTGACTATAAGACGATGAAGTAATTGATATATTTGTTTGGTCTTCAAAAGCAAACACAGCTGTCGAGGTCCATTCTGTAGATGTCACATCTAGTTACAACACCGTTGTTTCACCCTCTCCTCAGCCTCAGTTTCTTGCATGTCATGTTACAGATTGAACCAGTTCAACTAAATGTTCACAGTGTAAGTGTACCAACCTGGTACTGACAGAAGGAAAGCTAGAAGTCCTCTGGCTGCTGATCTAAGATTCATAGCTTGTTTCTCTCAGTGTGTTGTTCAGAGATCTCTTCGACAACACATGCAGGTCAAAACTAAAAACATAAAAAGGAGAAAAACATAATATTTTCACTGAGACAACCATAATACATAAGCATATTATTATTCAGATTCAGATTCAGATTCAGATTACTTTATTAATCCCGAGGGAAATTAAGGTGCAACAGTTGACACAGGGGGAATAAATGCACACACAAAATACTAATACCTAAGCTAAAAAACAAAACAACAACTAACTAAATAAAACGATTATAAACAAAAATATAGTTAAAATAATTCTAAATGAAATCTAAATGTATTGATAAATGAAGATAAATGTACAGTATTATTACAGTAATACGTAGGTATATACAATACACAACAATACGTATAGTGCAAATTGGCAGTAATAATATATTAATAAATAACTCAACTGAAAAGTGACATGTGAAAAGTGAAAAGTGAATTAGGATTTGAAATAGAATATTATTATACTTTTTAATGAATCTCTATAATATCAGTTGTTTATTGAACATATATTTGTATGTTATCCGATACAATTAAAGTTAAGACTTACTGTAAGGAGGAAGCTGCTGTTGCAGACAGTGTCTTTTGTAACTGTAACGTAAAGAGGAAGTAAACATGTACAATTGCCAAATTGTACATGTTTACTTCCTCTTTACGCAGTCTAATACTTGATCAAAAAACCTGATCAAATTCAGACTACATTAACATATGGTGGTGGTGCACAGGTGCCTTGATTGGTTGATGTCTTATTGTTTGAATGTCTTACGATAGGCTGTACCAACACACCAACAATCAAATCTTTTTTGAGTACTGTTTTGGAGATGTAAACTGCGGGAGGGAGCATTCCAATGTACTTGTTACAAATGGCCAATAAAAATATCTTGTATCTTGTATCTTCGCTGCGAATACAATTTGATATTCTCATCATGTATCAAACTCCTTAGTCAACAGTTTTTAAGCAGAATCACCACCTAACCTGGTCAATTAACAGAGATGGAAAATGGATATATAAGTTATAATGGCGAGGAGAGGAATGGGGTCGAACTTATAATCTTGATTAAATCAACACTCGGGTACGAACAGATACTGGTCATTATGGGTTTTTAAAACATTTGACCAAAGGGTGAATGCCAAAGCTTTCTGTGAGGTGGAAGCTCAAGAGGTATAGGCTATGACCATCCCAGATACAAGATACAAGATGTTTGATTGGCGATTTGCCACAAGTACAATGGAATAAGATGTAAAGACAGTCTACTAGGTATAAAAACAAGTATAAAATAACTTAGAGTATGTATGCAATATGTGCAGAATTATAGGTATATATATATACAGGTAAGTAAACACATCCATGTGAAATTAATGAAGGTATTTACATTCATTCATATTTACAACATTCCCAGTCATTTCAGGTTCAGTAGGTTCAGAAATATAAAAGTGAAAATTGACTCTCCATTATATTGGGCATCATACTTCATAACTGTCAACATCTTCTTTCAGGATCTCATCCAAGGTGTAGATTAAGACCAAAATATCAAAAATAGCTTTTAAAGTATACAAGAAATGAACGCCTTTATCGTTACCTATTTCGGTGTGTGTGTGTGTGTGTGTGTGTGTGTGTGTGTGTGTGTGTGTGTGTGTGTGTGTGTGCGTGCGTGCGTGCGTGCGTGCTGGAGAGCCTCAGTGTAAAGCAGGTCGCACACCAGACGAGCCACAAAGCCTTACACTAAGGATTCCTGTTTAATACAATGGATTTGAAAGCCACAGCTAGGATTTCAGTCGTTCCTCTGTCTGTGTGTGAGTGGGTGTGCCTGCACTTGTTAAAAGACGACGCTCCCATCTTGGCCACTTCCCCCCATGTGTTTCCTGTGTGCCTGATTGATTGGTGCACACCTGAATCCTGTAAGGCTCATCTCTGCTGGCAGTTAAGATCTCCATGCCAGAGTCTCCTTGCCAGATTGTCTCACCACAAAGCTTTGCCTGAAGAGGTTTCATTCTAAGGACATCCCTCTTTGTTCCGTGTCTGCAATTGGATTTGGTCTCTGCTTGTAAGCCTCTAACACAGAAAACAAGCGCTCCTCTTCTTAAAACCAGCACATAGATATAGAATATTGATAGAGAATATCGATTTTCCACAGATGAATAAGGCTCGAGTTACATACAATTAAAATGTTTGCAGTAATTACACATTCTACATAAATTATTGAATTGTTTTTTACATGGAAAAAACACAGTGGTTGAAAAGTATATATTTATTGTGTAACTATATATGTATACACAATATATATTAGTTTGATTACGCATTATCTACCGCCCCCTAGTTGTAAAAGTTGTTATCTTCATTAATGACATACATTTATTCGTAATGTTTATTATTAAACATTTACTAAAATACATTAACCCTCAATAGAGAACAAAACAGTATACTGAAGATTTCTGTCCTTGTAAAAAACTACGAGACATCAAAATACACATTTGCACTCACATAATTCAGATTGTAACACATAAACACATCATAAACTGAGGGCTTGGATCACTGCTGTACATTTATATCACTTTCACCAAGAGTGACAACACAGTGAAAAGAGTCGAGAATTGTTAACAACTCAATGGAAATACATTGTAAATGTTACCTGGTGGGGAGCATTCAGAACTAAATATAAATGGATTGAGATGTCATGGTTAACAAATAACTATCCGATATGTCCGCTAGGTGAATAATGTATCAGTACCCTGCTATATAAAATATAAATATAAACTACACAATATTTAGTGAATTAACACGCGTAGACAACCATGTCCTGCCCTAATCTATAGCCTAATACGTTTGACTGGATACGTCACGCTTCAACATTAAACTCACTGTGTAGGCCGCTGTGTACCCTGCTCGCTCTGGACAGGAAAAAGCAGGTTCAAAACTCAGCCGTGACCAGCCGAGCTCCACTGTGGGCCTCTGAGATTTGGGCCGTGTATTAGATTATTATTTTGGGGTATTTCATGCATCCCTAAATTGAAGCAACACCCTTCCATCACAGGCGTACCACGACGGGTCCGAAACAGATCCAGCCTGTCTGGCGGGGGGAAAATATCTCCAATCCAAACAACAACAACTGACACGTTCAAGTTTCTTACAGTTCCCACGGACACCTGGTGAGGATTCAAACTTTAGTTTTAAACACTTTTTTTCCACCTCCATTTGCTTTCAACGAAACGCCAAACTCTTCTTGTACTTTTCACAGTTGTAGCGATTTTGATCTAGTTGCATATCAGTTGAAGTCCCTTCCAGCTCGTCCTTGTGTCCACCTGTCTACTGGTAAAGGCCAGGCCTCCCCGGCTCCCCCTGGTGGAGGGACATGGTGTAGACGAGACGACGTCGTCCTCTGATCCACCAGCCCATCAACACAGAGACTTGGGACAGACCTTTGGGAACAGCTGCAGGAACCGACAGACAAAACATTCCTGCATGAATTTAAGGAGTTAGGCCCGGAAAGTTCTTCAGCACATTGTATCTCAGCTGCACGGTGCTCAAAAACAAACAATCTGTAATGTTACGTGCATTCCTTGTTTGTGTTCCTACCTATTTTCTTTCTGTTTAAGGGGTTCTAGTGACACCTATAGACCATTAGGTAAATGTTTCCTATTTTTCATGATTACATCGAGATTCTCATTGGTTGTTAGAATTCACGTGGGTTGTTGGTCACGTGATCAGAGCAGCGCCATTTTCCGGAAAGCAAGCTAGTAATCAGCATTGTTCAAGGGTTTTCAATCTTGTTCCATCTGCCGGTGTGATCTTAAAAGAAGCTTTGTTTGTGAGTATATATTCGTTCATCTATGTATTTAGAGATTTTATGTGCTCATATTTGTTATATTTTGTAATATTTGTGTACTTCATTGATAGTTGCCCTTTTGTTTACAGTTTCACACTTCAATTACTTGACCATCTTCAATAAATGGACGTAGAAGTGCACGTCCGTAACGTACTTTGGGCTCATCATTGAAGTCATTGGATCAAGTTCACGTTCTCACACTCCTCGTAACCCGGGACGTAGGGGTCACACTTATGTGCGGCACTGGTCCCATTACTCTCAGTGACGGCCATGACGGCGGCCCCATTGCGGACCAGGAACTCACACAGGAGCCGGTCGTTACAGGAGGCCAAGCAGTACAGTGCGGTCCTGGGGGGGACGGAGAACCGGGGTTACAGCCTGACTGGGAGGGGGGGGGACTGTTGCTATAGTGACAGTATTGGTGCTGTAGGCATGCGGTTGCTAGTGTGGTGACAGTGTTGTTGCTAGTGTGGTGACAGTGTTGTTGCTAGTGTGGTGAGATGTTGCTAGTGTGGTGACAGTGTTGTTGTTAGTGTGGTGACAGTGTTGTCGCTATAGCGACAGCATTGCCAGGATGCAGGACAGGTTATTTACCAGCCATGGCTGTCCGGGGTGCTGACGTTGGCTTCGATGCGAACCAGGAAGTCCACAACATTGTAGTGACCTCCACAGATGGCGTTGTGGAGCACCGTGATGCCCTCGTTGTTGGTTGCTGGTTTGGATCAGTCATCTAGAGAGGAGAAGGTCTTTGATGTCTCTTCATAAACACTGATAGTGATATGATGTTCATTGGTCTTATGGTCATCAATTCTGTTCTATTCATCTAGTCATTTAGCAGGGGCTTTTATTCAGAGTGACTGATGCCTCGTTTCCACCAAGCTGTTTTGAGAGCTGGTTCGTCATCTCGAACCAGTTCTTTGGGATTCCACCGAAATGGAGCCACTTTCTGGCTCCATTAAGTGGTTTGTTTGCAGCTCCACTTCGAAGCTGGGCTAGCCAGCAGGCTCCACTACGTCAGGGGCTGGGGGTGGGGCTTATCGGGCTGGGGGCGGGGCTTTTCGGACAAACTCAAAACAAACAAAGTTTTTTTCCGCCATTTTTAAAATCAGTCAAATTCTCTGTGGACGTGAAGGTGACAGTGGTCCGTGGACGAGACAAACTGCGTTTGTTTGCATTGTTGTCCTCGGCAGAAGGTCACAATAAACTAAAGGAGCTTCTAGAACAAACCGCTATTAGAAAAACTACTGTGTGAGATGTCTTCAGTGGGGGACAGGACCGAGGAGCTAATCGATAACAAACTGGACGATACGAGGGGCTAATCGATAACAAACTGGACGATACGAGGAGCTAATCGATAACAAATTGATGATCCGCTGCTGTCACTCTGGTCCTGGTAAGTTTTACTTTGTAAATCTTTCCCGTGTTGCCAACCAGCTTTGTATTTATAATCTGTTTAGCGAGCTGTTCATTATCACATCAATGTTATGTTCCTATCATCACAAATGAGGAGCTAAGCTAGGCTTCTGTTAGCCAATATTAACCTTGATAACAACGTCAGGATGCTACTTTCTAAAAACAGTAAAGTGTAATGGAGTCATGTTTTAATGCACTTTTCTCTTGTTTTAGTTGTTTATGGAGTCGTCTTCACTGGACGATGTCGATGCGGAGCTACCGCCCCCACTGGGCTGCAGCTCAGGAGCCCCTCAGCCCCTCGGAGCTTTATTAACATGGACTTATTACACTGCACTCTATACTTTTACATTTTGTGATTACTGTATAATGTGTATTTAATGTTTTTTTTTTTTTATAAAACAATTCTATTTTTCATGCAATGTCCGCTTCATTATGCTTTATCAACCGAGAAACATAATACAAGATGACAGTTTTGAAGAAGAAAAGGCAAATGGTCCCTTCTGTTTAAGTACTACTATTAATGCAGCTCTAACGTCAAGTCCATTTTATTAGTATAGTCCTTTATCACAGTTAGGGACTTCAAACTAATCGCGTCCATAGCACTAAAGACGAGCAGCTGTTTGTAGCCTGAAAGCCAGGAGCTACACTTTTCCATCCATCATGTAATCCACTGTTGTGGAGGTTGGCGCGAGCTGCTGGGAAAGCAGAGACGTTAACAGTGACGTCATGACGTGGCTCTCTCGGCGAAAAAGTCGGTGGAAACGCAAACCAGTTCTTAGACTGCTCGCCAATTGAACCAACTGCGAACCGGCTCTCGCGCCACCCGAGAGCTAGAACTAGGCTTGCTTTGGTGGAAACGAGGCATTAGTGAGTTCAGATCCATAACGTTAAGGAGCTGGTAGGGGTCAGGGGTCATTAAGGAGCAGGTAAGGGTTAGGGGTCTTTAAGGAGCAGGTAGGGTTTAGCATCTTAGCTCAGGCTGTGAACATGGGGATCACACACACACAAATACACACATAAACACACACACACACACACACACACACACACACCCCTACCTCCTGCACAGCCTTCTGGATGGTCTCCAGCTCCCCGACCAGCACCCCGTCCAGCAGCAGGACCAGGGGGTTGAGGCGAGCATGCCACCCCACAGACTTCTGCTGCTTCTTAGTGCGTCGCAGGATGGAATGGTAGCTCTGCAGGGACAAAATACCTCAAGTCTTCACTCAAACATACCTGATAACCAGGGGTCAGAGGAGGAGGAACACACGGTTTGCACACAAATACTAAGAGTGTTTGTTAAATTCTCTTCTAAGTTCCACCATTGTCACCGTCCGGCAGAAATGACATCACAGCCCTCACATCGTCTCCCCGGCGGTTCAACAACTCTTTGGTCCATGATCCCTGACCCCATTTTCACTTCTGACACCAAATATCTTTATGTTATATAGTCTGTTGTTGGGCTCAACCAATAGGCTAAGAGCTCTCATTGGCTCTATGGTATATGGTCTATGGTTGGGCTTCACCAATAGGCTAAGAGCTCTTATTGGCTCTACAGTATATGGTCTATGGTTAGAGGACTCTCGTCTCCAGCCACGCTCCTCTGCCTCCCCCTCTCTGCCACCTGGGGTTACTACACCCAGAACACTCCGTCCCAGAAGACCGTAGTCACGTCAGCGCACCTGTTCCCTATTCCCAATCAGGCTCCCTATTATTTAGACTCCGCTCCCCTGTCACTCGTTGCCAGAACTTTCCCGTTGTTCAACCCGAGACTCTCTGGCAATACTCCTCCGTGTTCCCCAGTGAAGACCCTGTCTTGATCTCCTGTGGATTCCTGGTATTTCCTCGTTGGACTATTTTTCTCGTTTGTTCCTTTGTTGGATTTTTCTACTTAGATTTTTTTATTTTTACCGCTGGATGTTTTTGTGTTGGTATTTTGGACTTCAGCCTTCTCCCCGCAGCACATTATACAACACCCCCTGTTTGGATTTCCATTTTGCACTCACGTAAGTCGCTTTACACATTGTATTATTTACTTCAATAATTGACACACGCATAGTTGATTGTTGACACCTCATATCAGTTTATTCCTTGGAGCTTTATCTGAATAAAGATGCCTACGGGTTCTAAACTCCTTTTTGCCTCCGACTCTTTCTGCACTACCCCCCGGGGTTCAGCAAACAACAATCCGTGTGTGGCTTAACATTCACAGCTTAAACATAACTTGGTGAGATCCCATTCTTTGTATAATTTAAGAGTGTTACGACTACCTCAAGCCGTCGCAACCATAAACCGACCACAAAACAGTAAAGGTAGTAGTTCATCAGGTTTTTATTGACAGAAATCAAAAGATTACAACCCATATCTAAATGGGGCATGCAGGTCAGGTCGTGAGATGTAAGGGTGACATGTACACATGGAGCAATAAGGTTTGTGTGTAAAGCAGAACAACAGAAACCAATATGAGGATCCACTGATGTATCAACCTCAGTGCCCAAGACGGCACGTCAGTACAATGAAGATCAAGGAACACTTCTGGAGATTTAGCAGAAAGCCAGAGGGGAACCGCTGTAGACGACTATTGGAAGAGCAGCAGCAGAGAAAGATAGGATGAGGGGAAGCCACAAGCCTTTAAAGGCCTCATATTACATCATATTATATATTTTAGTATACCACCAGGTGTAAGTGTGACCCCCACCATTAGAAAATGTTTCAGCTTCATTCAGGGACCCCTTCCATTCAGTTTGAATTTGTGGACAGAGGCCAGGTGTGTAGCATCAGCAGGTGTAACCCTATCAGCCAATCTGATATTATGCATGCATGCGTGTTTAACATAAAGAGGGAGTCGTCATCTAAAATACAAACCAATAAGTAGTGCCCCTATATAATTATTCAAATACTTGCTGTACAGCAAAAGGAAATTCTCTGCATTTAACCTATCCTAGTATTAAGAGCAGCGGTCAGCTATTTATACAGCGCCCAGGGAGCAGTTAAGGTTAGGGTCTCAAGGACACCTCGACAGATTTTTTGCTAGGAGAAGCCGCGGATCCAACCAGCAACCTTCCGGTTGTGAGGCAACTGTTCTACCTCCTGAGCTATACTGCCGCCTGTTAACTGCCACTCACAACCACCTGCTCTTACAGGTGCAGTACGTTCAGACAACCAGCAGGTGGTGCCTTTAGGACCTGCCCTCACAGGAGCAGGGCCATCACAAGTAGAAGCCTATGCGACATGCAGAAAAACAATCGGACATTTTACACTGAATGAATGAGACACATTAATGTACACCCACTTACAAAGCCAACCCACTATCTAAATCATGCTGATTTAAACTCTGAGTTGTTTATTCGATGGTGCTGTATAACTGGTCACTGTCCCTGAAAAGAAGAAGTGAAAAAGAGATTTAGAAATGTCCTCCTCAAAGTCTCCCTTGGGTTGATGAAGTCTCACACATTGTTGAAGTTTAATTTTGGTCTAGAATTATAAAGAGATGCTTACTCATGGAAAGTGTTGGGTTTTTAATGTTGACCAAAGAGTAAAGGACCTGCTCTTTCTAATCTGATTGGACCTGGTTCTCTGAGCAGGAAGTGTAGATGTTGGCATAGTGAAGATCATCCTGCTCTTCTATTGGTTCTCTTTGTGCTGCAGCAGCTGAGCGATTGGTCAGAGTTGAGACGTTGTCATACACAGGAACAGGAAGTGACTGAGAGGACAGAAGAGTACATTTAGTCATCCAAATTGGACAAATGGCGCAACTTGTCCAGGAGTTTCTCACAACGCTTGTATGAGGCAGTAATCTCTTAAAATAGAACATAGCTTAATGATTTCTCTTTGAGCTCAGCTCTTGGCCATTATATCTGCATCGTCAGAAAAGTAACAGAGCCAGCTAAAGAACGACACGTTGTTGTTGCACATGTTGTTGTTTGGGGGCGTGGCCTCCAGGTAGCTCCACTGTTTTAAAAAATGTTTAAAAAAATAAAATAATAAAATAAAATAAAATTGGGCCGTGGCCTCGGGGGGTAGCTCTACTGTTTGGGGGCGTGGCCTCGGGGGGTAGCTCTATTGTTTGGGGGCGTGGCCTAGGGGGTAGCTGCACTGTGTGTCTTAGTAATGGCTGTGTTAGTGAAAAATGGGTTCCTGTCGCTCACCTCCATCACGATATCTGGCCTTCCTCCCAGGACATGTGCTTTTCTGGAAGCGCTCTTTCTTCTGGTGAACAGAACATAAAGATAAAGAAGCAGCAGAATAAATTAATGTCAAACACAAGAGAGAGAGAGAGAGAATAAGAATATCTCACCTCATCCAAAGGAAGAGCAGGAGGAGTATGGTGACCAGTAATACAGCAACGGTTCTTACTAAATATGTTGATGATGATAATGACGATGATGATGTCTCTGGAAAGCAGTGATTCAGTCAAGTCAAGTTTATTGTCACTTCACAATTTACACAAGTATAAGCAGTGATGTGAAAATATTATGTGCAATACCCGACAACAGACAGCAGTTATAAAATAAGATAAAAAATAGATAAAAATAGAATAAAAATAGAATAAAGTTAAAAAATTTAAATTAAAATGCAATTTATAAAATGCAAAATATCGGCACAGAAAAGAACAATATGTATATATAAATCAATGTAATAAAATATACATTGTTATATGCTATATGCCCTTGTTCAGCAGCCTGATGGCCTGACTGTGGAAGCTATCTCTTACCATATCTCTTACCACTTACCATTAGAAGGATACAAAAATATTAGGACCAGAAGTAATGCAGTATTATGACCAAGAACTCCATATTTATAGGACAATGAAATGTAACACATCTCCAATTGAAGAATACATATTATAAATGTGATACATGTTTAACCAGGGTGCTCACACAGCACCAAAGTTAATACAAGTGTCAACACTGGATTTCAGCCAGGATTTTGCTGAGGTTTCATTCAAGAGTTTGGTTGCTCCTTTAAAAAGTGATCTCTCTTAAAGGAAAAATTACCTGTCACATTAACGAACAACAAGGTGGAATTGTGACGTCCGATTGCATTATGAGCTTGGCAGTAAAAATGTCCTCCAAACTCAGGGGTGACATGAGTGATGGTGTAGTTCTGTCCTGATTCTGTCACTGAGTCTTCATGTTCCTTGAACCAGGTGTAGTTAGCTGCTGGGTTGGCATCACTGCTGCAGCTCAGAGTCACTGAGCTGCCCTCCTCTATGTCACCAGAGGGACTCTCCTCCACCCAGGGGGTCCTTGGAGAGTCTGTTATGAACACAAATGATCAATGTTCCTCCTAAAGACATGAAACTGTACAGCACACACTACACTAGAGTCAGAATAAGACAGAATACTTTCTCTACTAATACAGATTACTCTCTCTAACACAATACTACATGTAGTTCATGGTTTTTCCAGGCATACACGAATACATGAATACCAGCGGAACATTTAGTTAGACCGGATATATCGAATATGTTTATATATTAGACATCACCGATTACGCGAAACGCTAGAGCTAGAGTGAATGTAGAGTACGATCCCAACGTGGAGGGAGCCTTGAGACAACAAGGTGGAGAACCGTCCTCCTAACAGGACAGAGCCTTGTCACTTAGGAATGACTACTATGTCCAAGGGACTGTGAATGATGGCTGAATGGATGTTTAATTGGTCTCTTAAGGTGGAACTGAAACAAATAGTAGCAAAGGTCAATGTACGTATGTGTGTCCACTCGTAGTCACTAGTCAAGTCAAGTGAAGGCAATTTTTTTTGTATAGCCCTTAATCACAGTTACAGTCTACAAAGGGCTTACTATGTATCGTACTATGCATCGTACTATAGTACAATTTCTTCCTAAGTGGATCACATGCTTTTAAACTTTTTCACTCTTTCACCACTAGGGTGCAGCCATGATGGATTTACACACAAACTGAGTCACCAGAGTGACTGCTGACAGAGGCATGGAATCATCAGAGAACAAAGATCTTCACCCCAGGGTGCATTACACCAAGTTGTGCGCTTCTGTTTCTCTTCAATCTGAAATGGTTCCACTACCGGTACCAGTACCCTTAATTACTGGTAGCCTAAGGTTTGAGAGAGCCAACGCCGTTGGAGTCCATTCATACTAAATCTACATTCTTTACCCTAAAGGTCCATTACATCTGGTGTCATGTCAGTATATTGTGGAGTTGACTTACACACTGGAAGAGAGGGAAGATGCTGGTATCCTCGAACTGCACACCAATAGCTTTCTTTAGAGTTAATCTCGCCCCTGTAGTCCATTCCAGTATGTATATACTGTCTACTCCTGTACCAGAGGTAGTCAGGACTAGCAGTTAGAGCACACATACTGTGACATTTAAGTGTAGGATTGGTCTGGGGATAAGGAATGGACACCTGGACCTGTAGATCTGGGTCAGAGAACAAATGTAGTCAAAGATCATTCAGATTACACACAGATACATAAAGACACATACACACATATACATATACACACACACACACACACACACACACGCACACACACACACACACACACACATACATACACACACAGACACACACACACACACACACGCATCACACACATACACATACACACACACACACACACACACACACACACACACACACACACACACACACACACACACACACACACACGTTTTGCAATAGACGTGTTAATAATAAGTCAGTTACCGGTCACAGTTAATGTCACTCCAGGGATACCAGTATATCTCCCATTCGGTTGGTTTGTTATGAACCTAAACTTGTACACAGCAGAGTCACTCTGTGTCAGGTGTTTGATACTCAGGGTACACACTTCACACCTCGACCAGGCAGACCAACAGCTTGTCTCCACACAGCTGTATTCAACACGATCTGTATAGTCTTCATCATGTTTCAGATCAAACGGCTGATTGCTGGGTTCTTTAGTAAACCACAGTCTTTTCTCCACTCTCGTACGGATATTGTTAATATATTTAGGGTATTCTAAGGAGCTTCTTATGTAAATTGTTGTTCCTTTTAAAGCGCAGACATTACTAGTTGTGTAGGTGACTGACCAGCCACCTTTACTGTGTAGCGCTGTAAAAAACAAACACATCTCATTGAGAATAAACAAGACACTTTCTCAGTCAAGACACAACAAGTCAGCTGATGGAGTGGATGATCACAAGATACATAAAGAGGATGGAGGATGTTGGGTGAAGCTGGAAACTACAGATGCTGACCACTGAGCTGTGAGAGGAATGAGTGATAGAGATAGTTAAAGAGAGAGAGATAGAGATAGTGAAGTGATAGAGACAGTGATATAGCTAGTTATATAGAGAGGTAGTCATATAGCTAGTGATAGAGATTATGGCGTGTGTGTGTGGGAGCGTGAACTGAATGAGCGAGCGTCTTTGTGTGTCTGGAAGTGAACGGGAGTAGTAGCAATGTACATCTGTCTAGAATAAGTTATCAATAAATCCAACCCTCTCGGAAGTAAACCCTGCCTGTCTGTTCATTAAGTGGGTTATTGAACCCGAAGCCTGTGCTTCGGCCCTGGATGAATATCCCCTGTATTCCTCGACTACAGGTCTGGGAGCTAGTCAGGAATGTTCAACAATAGTGATAGAGATTGTGATAGTGACAGAGATAGAAATAGAGAAAAGAGATAGTGATAGTGATGCAGCTAGTGATGGAGATTATGATAGACATAGTGATAAAGATAGTAAGTGATACAGATAGTGATAGAGTTATAAATAGTGATATACCTTAAATAGGAATTAAATCAACCCATCAATGTTGTATAGATTTTACAGAAGTTACATAGCAACCAGGAAAAGGCCAACACATCTGTATTGTAATCTGAAATGCAAAATAATGTAACGCAATGTAAACTATTATAATGAGCAGAATATTGTTCTCTGAAACAATTAGAACACAACTTTGACTATAAGAGGCTGTAGTAATTGTTGTATTTGTTTGGTCTTCTAAACCAAACAAGCTGTCGAGGTCCATTCTGTAGATGTCACATCTAGTTACAACACTGTTGTTTCACCCTCTCCTCAGCCTCAGTTGCTTGCATGTCATGTTACAGATTGAACCAGTTCAACTAAATGTTCACAGTGTAAGTGTACCAACCTGGTACTGACAGAAGGAAAGCTAGAAGTCCTCTGGCTGCTGATCTAAGATTCATAGCTTGTTTCTCTCAGTGTGTTGTTCAGAGATCTCTCCGACAACACATGCAGGTCAAAACTAAAAACATAAAATGGAGAAAAACATAATATTTCACTGAGACAACCATAATACATAAGAATATTAATATTATACTTTTTAATGAATCTCTATAACATCAGTTGGTTATTGAACTTATATTTGTATGTTACCCAATACAATTAAGTTAAGACTTACTGTAAGGAGGAAGCTGCTGTTGCAGACAGTGTCTGTGGTAACTGTTACCAATCGTACATGTTTACTTCCTCTTTACGCAGTCGAATACTGGATAAAGAAAACCTGATCAAATTCAGACCACATTAACAGATGGTGGTGGGGCACCGGTGCCTAGTGTGCACCACAGCTACCTTGATTGGTTGTTATCTTATTGTTTGAATGTCTTACTATAGGCTGTACCAACACTGTACTCAAATCTGTCCATAAAAGTTCCAAACACGCCACTTCTGCAAGCTGCAAATACAATTTGATATACTCATCATGTATCATCATGTATAACTCCTTAGTCAACCGTTTTTAAGCAGAATGACAACCTAACCTTGTCAATTAACAGAGATGGAAAATGGATATATAACAGCGAAGAGTGGAATGGGGTCGAACTTATAATCTCGATTAAATCAACACTCGGGTACGCACAGATACCGGTCATTATGGGTTTTTAAAACATTGTAATAATATACACAACATAATAATAATTGCAATAATGAGGATAACCTGGATAGACAAGGTGAAAAACACGGAAATCCTGGAGCGAACAGGTCTGCCCTCGATGGAAGATCCCCTCATAAGAAAAAACCTTCGATGGGCAGGGCACGTGCAGAGAATGCCTTCTGAAAGACTACCAAAACAGATCCTCTACCCCAACTCCCTGATGGGACGAGAAAACGAGGCCACCCTTGCCTCCGATACAAGGACACCATGAAGAGAAACCTAAACCAGAAGTTGATTAACACAAAGACATGGTAATCCTTGGCAAACCAAAGAGGCGTTTGGTAAGCGGCTGTACAATCATTTGAAAGCACGGGGGGTTCACCACGGGCTGCAGCCGCGTGGGGCTGAGGGGCCTGGGGGCCTTCGCCGTGGGCGTTACCGTGCTGCCACTGGGCTCTGACCCACCGGGAGACTCAGGGATGGAGGGCATGTAGTTCAGCACTGCAGGGGTCAGTTCATAGATATACAATATACGAATGATGTTTAACTATACTGCACTTTATAGATATACACTATAATAATGATGTTTAACTATACTGCCTTTCATAGATATACAATATAATGGAGATACCAAATTGTGCTTATTTGAACCTATATACAAACTTAAACCTTTGGTATTAATAGTATTATTATATATTGTTAATATATTTAACACTAAGCTATACTTTATTAATCCCAGATGGGAAATCAAGGCGATAAAGGTTCTAAAGGAGTGGTACGCTCCTTTAAATCCAGATAGATATATATACATATATACATATATACACCCACCTTCGCCATAGATGGCGGGCTGGAAGTCAGAAGTGGGCGGGATGTCTCGGAGTGTGGGCGGGGCTATGGGGATATCCCCGCCCATCCCCAGCCCCCGGGGAGGGGCCACAGGAGCCCCGGCCCAGTGGGGGTTCTGAAGGCGCATGATGACAGACAGGGGGATGGGCTTGCGCTGGCACGCTGGCGGGGGGATGCAGATGCGTCCGATGATTGGCTGGGCGTGGAAGGGGGAGAGAGGCGGGGTCTCCGGGGGCGTGGCGATGCGCGTGTTGCGTTGAAGTGAGCCGTGCACATAGGATCCCGCCAAAGAGTCATGGGTGTGGACAGGAAGTCGGCGCGTCAAACAGGAAGTGAAGGACATAAAGCATATGAAATGCTATCATTCTTACTATTGATAATCCAAACTAATGCTTCTTAATGACTGTCACTGTCTCTCTTTAGATTAGATTACATTAGATTAAAATTGATTGTCAAGTACAGTACAGCGAAAATAATTTAGCATCTAACCAGAGTGTAACCAGAGTGCTTTACGGTGAATCTATGAAATAACTTATTAAACATAATAGTTAATAACCTTTTTGGGGGAGGGGGCCAGTGAAGGGCCGTCCAGGTCGGACTCCCTCCAGCTGCTGCTGGGCAGTGCCGGTCTCATCCACTCTGCTGCTGGAAGAGGAGAACATGTTCTCTCTCTCTCTCTCTCTCTCTCTCTCTCCTCCTGGGTCCTAAAGCCTGTTGAATGTGTGTATGTATTTATTGTACTGTGCAATGTGTTATATTAGGTGTGAAGGTAGCAGGTAAAACACATTTTTTAATGAGTGCATTGAAGAAGGCAGGGGAGCAACATAGTAACATTAGAGCTAACACAAGGGACAGTATTATCATGTGTGTATCTGTGTGTTGTTCATGTGTTGTGTAGAATGTGCGTATCTGTGGGTTGTTCATGTGTTGTGTATCTGTGTGTTGTTCATGTGTTGTGTGTATCTGTGTGTTGTTCATGTGTTGTGTTGTGTTGTGTGTGTGTGTGTATCTGTGTTTTGTTCATGTGTTGTGTGTATCTGTGTGCGGTCGTTAAGAGGAGGAGGAGGTGGTGGTGGTGGAGGAGTGGTGGTGGTGGTGGAGGAGGTGGTGGTGGTGGTGGTAGGTGGTGGTGGTGGAGGAGGTGGTGGTGGTGGTGGTGGTGGTAGTGGTGGTTATGGTGGTGATGGTGATGGTGGTAGTGGTGGTGATGGAGGGCAACGACGTCTGTGCTGGTTTTGCATCGGTGAAGTGACCCCTGGAATGGTTATTTAAGTTTATTGATGTTTTATTCTAATTATTTATCTATTCATGTTTTGATATTCATATTCATATATGTATTGATGCATTTATGTTCTGATGGAGACATGGCTGTCATGATGTCATCACGACTGACTGACCTTCCACCTTGGACGCCTCTGGATCAGCGCTGGGGGCCGGTTGGACAGGGAAGAGGAGAGAAGGAGAAAATATGAGAGGAGAGAGGAGAAGAGATGAGAGGAGAGAGGAGGAGAAAGGAGAGAGGAGGAGAGGAGGAGAATGGATGGAGAGAGGAGGAGAAAGGAGAGATGAGGAGATGAGAGGAGAGGAGACCAGAAGAGAGAGGAGAGTAGAGGATGAGTGAGGAAGGGAGAGGAGGACAGATAAGGAGAGGAGACGTCAGGAGGCGTGGGGAGGAGGAGTGGGGCAGTGACGTGCGGTGAGGTTCATGGCTGGGGAGGACTCTTTCTTAGTCAGATTTACAAATATATGAATTCAACAGAGTAGCATCAATTCCCCATTCAACTGGCTGCTTGCACATTGACTACTGGTTATGTTTCATATCCCATATCAGCATTATTTACACATATATAGGTAAGGTACATATTTTGCCAAAGAAGAACGTTACATTTCTAGCGGCTCAGAGAGAGCGCATTTGCTCTGCATCCTCGTGTGTTCTTAATTTGCCACAATCACAATTCATACTCATTCAATACAAATGGAAGTATATACAGTCCGCAAAACAAAAACACAAATGTAGTTACATTATTATTATATATATATATATATATGTATAATGTATATAATCTTCCATTTTTCCAGTCAGGGCAAAAAATATAAATAAACGACTGATGCGGTGCACTTGACTTTCTCTACTGGACTTTCTTAGCTAGCATATTACCCACAATGCCATTTGTCTGTAATACGTGGAGAGGAGCAATAGCAGAACAAGCCTGTGTGCTCACACACGCCCCCTTCAGTGAGGCAGAGGTACTGGCTTCCTGCTTTTTCACTGCGACGTTATGACAGATCAGCAAGACTAATATGTTACACATACATGAAATACATCACCTAGGTGATGGTGGACATGAGGTGGATATGAGGACATATAATAAAAGTGTGTACAGCAATTGCATTGGCGACATACAGAGAGCTCAATTGTATGCACTCATTCTAGTTTGTGAGGGATTACGCAATCCGAGAGGAGGTTCAGCTCTTCGCTGCCTCACTTTGCGTCTTTCCCTCGTATTTTAACAGGAAAATACACAAATTCAACGATATTGACTATAAATAATTATTGGAATGATTGGAATCGTACAAAAATTACTTTTCTATCACAGATCAGTGGACAAATATTTGTTGTTTTCATGATGGCCCATGAACGTCACTGGAGGGGGGAGAAGGAGAGGAGAGGAGGAGAGTGCAGGAGAGAGTAGGAATGGGGAGGAGAGCAGAAGAGGAGAGGAGAAAGGAGGAGAAGAGAGGAAGATGACTGAGAGATGAGGAGTAAAAGTGTAAGAGAGATAGAGGAGAGTGGGGAGAGAGAGTGAGGGAGAGAGAAAGGGCGGTGGTGAAGACTTGGTTTTCAGGGTATTAAGGACAAGAAAAATGAGAGAGAGAGAGAGAGAGAGAGAGAGAGAGAGAGAGGAGAGAGAGAGAGAGAGGAGAGAGAGAGAGAGAGAGAGATGAGAGAGAGAGAGAGAGAGAGAGAGAGAGAGAGAGAGAGAGAGAGAGAGAGAGAGAGAGAGAGAGAACAGTTCAGGGTGTGTGGACAGGCCTGTCATCTCCAAGGATGATTTATTAAAGAGAGAAGTGGCAAGGAGCGAGGCAGGCGAGCTCTGATTAACCATTGGAGAGAGAGAGGACACAATTCACCCTATTAATCATCCTTACAGAGAGAGAGAGAGAGAGAGAGAGAGAGAGAGAGAGAGAGAGAGAGAGAGAGAGAGAGAGAGAGAATTTTTTTGGTTTTGTATTTGGGATTTGAGTAAGTGTGTGTGCCACACATTGGTGGCCCTCAGGTCCTCTGCTTGCCACAGGAGGAAGGTGACATCATCATCAACATGTTCTAGTCCCATGTCACGTCGCAGAAATGACATCACAGCCCTCACATCATCTCCTCGGCGGTTCCACAACTCTTTGGTCCATGATCCCTGACCACTTTTTCACTTCTGACCCCAAATATCTTTAAGTTATATAGTCTGTTGTTGGGCTCAACCAATAGGCCAATAAGTGCTTTCATTGGCTCTACGGTATATGGTCCATTGGTGAAGCGTCAGGGCCTTCAAGGTATTCAGAGAAGACCCTGGAACTCTCAGATTAAACAAAAAAAATCGAATTAATTGTATTAATAAAATGTAATACAATTTAATAACATTTAATAAATGTGAATCGTATCTGTGTTATATTACAGTGTTACGTTGATTTGTTTGTCTTTCTCAGTCCATGCACTACGCATTTGAGTGGTTTTGTGTTGGAAAAACAATGCAACCAATCAGATATTTTTCTCGGTTGCTGGGAAGAATATCCTTCAACCAAAGTATTCCCGATGACTTGGGCCTTAGACTGAATGAGAGCGTACGTTTGGATTGACAATTTGATCAACCAATCATATCGTGATTTGTAGCCAATGGGTGTATTCTTTAAGATTTCCCCGCAGCTCAATAGGGAGCTAGAAGGTGGAAGGTGGTGGCTGGCGCGAGAGTGGATCTAGCGTAGTGTTACGTTTTTTCTACGTTGTTTTTTTTACGTCAAAATGGCAACAGGCGAAGATGATGTCGTTGCGGATTTATTGTCTGAACCATTTTCAAGGCGACCATTTAATGTTAAGATGGACATTATTAAAAAAGGCCGTCCAACGCCTGACAATCTTGAGCTGAATCAAGTAGTTAAAGCAGGCTATGTTCGCCATTTTCAGTCTAGCAACTGGGAAAGATACCCGTGGCTAACGGGCTCTACTAGCCACAAGAGGCTCTACTGCTGGGAGTGCTTGCTGTTTGGGACCGACAAGAGGTCCTGGAATTGGAAAGGCTACGATAATCTGAGCTGTTTAACAAAGGCTGCACAAAAACACCAAAACACAGCAGGACATCTTAAGGCAACGGTCACCATGAAGACCTTTGGAGACACAAGGATTGATCTACAGCTGGACGAACAGAGACGGAGCGAAACGACCATGCACAACGAAAAGGTGAAAAAAAATCTGGAGATTTTGAAACGTCTGATCCACTGTGTGATTTTCCTTGGGAAACAGGAGTTACCTTTCAGAGGCCATGATGAGAGCAGAGAATCAGCCAATCGTGGTAATTATCTGGAGCTGCTAACATTTTTAGCAAAGTATGATCCAGACATGCACTACCATTTGTCCACCGTTCATTGGAACCTCGAGTCAAATACAGAACGACTTGATAAGTGCTGTTGCCGAAGTGATGGTTGAGATCATCAAAGAGGAAATAAGTAAAGCCCCCTTTGTAGCTTTAATGCTGGATGAAACATCAGATGTCAGCAATGCTGCACAGTTATCGTTTGTTCTTCGGTTTGTAACAGACAGTGGCGTAAAAGAGAGGTTCGTCAAATTTGAGGATGTGACAGGGAAGAAACGGGCTGAGGATGTAGCAGCCCTGGCCCTTGGGTTCTTGGAGGAACACGGATGCATGGACAAACTTGTAGCCCAGTGTTGTGACGGTGCTGCCGTTATGGCATCGGGGCTGAACGGAGTCCAAGCCAAGGTCAAGGAAAAAATCCCACAGGCACCTTTCATACACTGTTATGCACATGCCCTTAATTTGGTTTTATCTCAAGGTGTAGTTAAAATTAAAGAATGCAGAATTTTCTTCTCACACCTTTCTGGCCTGGCTGCGTTCTTTTCTAAATCGCCAAAACGAACGCGGCTGCTTGATGAAATATGTCAGAAGCGACTGTCAAGAGTGGCACCAACCAGGTGGAATTTTGCATCAAGATTGGTGTGCACAGTTTTTGAAAAGAAGGACGTGGATCTGTTTGAAGGATCTGTTTGATTACATAGTTGACCACCACAAGGAATTTGATGATGCTGCCATACTCAGTGCTGATGGTTACCTATCAAACCTTTGAATTTGGCTTTTTTCTTTCAACTTTTAACGAAATATTTGCGCATGCAGATGTGCTGTTCGACATCTTACAGAATAAGTCATTTGACATGCAGTTTTGTTTGACCAGGGTGGAGGAGTTTTGCATTTGCATTGAAGGGCAGAGGGATCGTTTTGATCAAATATATGATGACACTGTGCAGAACACCGGCGTACCAACTGGACGGAGAGCCCACGGAGATTCTCGCTCACACTACAAGAAGCTGCACGATTGCATTATTGAGAACATTTTAAATCAAGTGCAAAATCGGTTCAAAGATCACAAAGAACTTTCATTCCTTTCTCTTCTGGACCCTCAACAGTTCACCAGCTTTCGGAGTAAATTCCCTGAAACTGCCTTCTCAAGCCTCACAGATACCTACGGGCCACACTTTGACTTGCCTCGGCTGAAAACAGAACTGTCTGTGATGTACTGTATGACAGATTTTCAGGGAAAGAGCCCATCTGAACTCCTTTGCTTTTTTCAACGCAAAGGACTTTGTGACAGCATGCATCAGCTATATGCCCTGATCTGTTTAGTTGTAACGATCCCCGTCACCACTGCATCTGTGGAAAAGACATTTTCCGCCCTCAAACGGATCAAAACTTATGCGAGGAACAGAACCGGACAATCCCGACTCACTTCATTAGCGTCTATTGCTATTGAAAGGCAACTTCTTTTGGATGTGGAAAGCGATCAGCTTTATAACAATTCATCCAGAAGGACAGGAGGATTGATTTTGTCTTCAAGTGATCATCATTGGTGAGTGAGACTCATTTGTCTTTGCTGGTTTTGTCTCAGTGTTGCGTCTCGTTGAGCTGGTTGTTGCATTTTGTTTCCACACACTTGTTGACTGATTAGTTAATGGCTATCTTGGGTTTGTTAAGCATTGTTGTGCATTTGAATTGAGAGTTTTGACATGATCTTTCTTTGCATCGCTTAACGTGAAAAGACTTAACGTAACTAAGAGTTACAAAACCGCGATCAATAATCACCAAATGTCTCTGGCATATGTCTTTTTATTAGCACTCACCTGTCGAAATATCTCAACTTAAATCCTCCCATTATGAACGTTATGTGACAGTGTTTTCCTCTCTATTGAGCCAGTAAGGAAAAGTCTTAACGCAGCTTTATGAGAGGAAAACACTTAATGTAACATAACTTCCGTATTTAGGTTTTTATTTTGACAGGTGAAAGGGCTAATAACAAGATATATGCCAGAGACATTTGGTGATTATTGATCGCTGTTTTGGAACTTTAAGTTACGTTAAGCCTTTTCACGTGAAGCGTGCTAGACCGTCCCTTTAATCGATAGCCTGTGTGTGGTGGTCTGTGTTGGGCTGTTACTTCACTACATGGACACTGCTTTACAACTATGGTACACTTGGAAATTGGATGCGACAATCTGATCTGCCTAAATGAGATAAGGCATAAAGTGACTGCCTCCGTGACGTCCGTCTGACTAGAACAACAGAGTTTTCGAGGGGGTTGGGGGGGGGGGGGGGGGGTGGTCTACAGAAGGTCCAGTTGTGATCGACACGCTTCGCCACTGATATGGTCTATGGTTGGGCTTCACCAATAGGCTAACATCTCTCATTGGCTCTATGGTATATGGTCTATGGTTTGGCTCCACCAATAGGTTAAGAGCTCTCATTGGCTCTACGTTATATGGTCTATGGTTGGGCTCCACCAATAGGTTAAGAGCTCTCATTGGCTCTACGTTATATGGTCTATGATTGGGCTTCACCAATAGGCTAAGAGCTCTCAATGGCTCTATGGTATATGGTCTATGGTTGGGCTTCACCAATAGGCTAAGAGCTCTCATTGGCTCTACGGTATATGTTCTATGGTTTGGCTCCACCAATAGGCTAAGAGCTCTCATTCGCTCTACGGTATATGGTCTATGATTGGGCTCCACCAATAGGCTAAGAGCTCTCATTGGCTCTATGTTATATGGTTTATGGTTTGGCTTCACCAATAGGCTAAGAGCTCTCATTGGCTCTATGTTACATGGTTTATGCTCTCATGCTATATGAATGCTGGCTGATCTGTTGGGAATTCACAGCTTAAACATATAATAACTTCAGAGAGTGAGATACCATTCTTTGTATAATTTAAGAGTGTGTTACGACTACCTCAAGCCATCGCAACCATAGCCTGACCCCAAAACAGTAAAGGTAGTAGTTAATCAGGTTTTTATTGACAGAAATCAAATTATTACAACACATATCTAAATGGGGCATGCAGGTCAGGTCGTGAGATGTAAGGGTGACGTAACGTGATGTACATATGGAGCAATCAGGTTTGTGTGTAAAGCAGAACAACAGAAACCAACATGAGGATCCACTGATGTATCAACCTCAGTGCCCAAGACGGCACGTCAGTACAATGAAGATCAAGGAACACTTATGGAGATTTAGCAGAAAGCCAGAGGGGAACCGCTGTAGACAGACTATTGGAAGGCATCCGTGGAAAGCAGCAGAGAAAACCTGGATGAGGCCTCTTATTACATCATATTATATATTTTAGTATACCAAAAATAAGTGTGTATAAGTGTGACCCCCACCATTATAATATAGTTTCAGCTTCAATCAGGGACCCCTTCCATTCAGTTTGAATTTGTGGATAGAGGCCAGGTGTGTAACATTAGCAGGTGTAACCCTATCAGCCAATCAGAGGTTATGCATGCAATAGCAAGTGTTTAACCTTTAGAGGGAGTCGTCTTCTAAAATAGGTAGTGCCATTAATTCATTATTCAAATGTGTCAGTGTACAGCACAAGTGCAGAAAAGCTAAATGAATTTCTCTGCATTTATCATCCTAGTATTAGGAGCAGCGGTCAGCTATTTGTACAGCACACAGGGAGCAGATGTCTTGCTCAAGGACACCTCGACAGTTTGTTTTGCTAGGAGAAGCCGGGGATCCAACCAGCAACCTTCCAGATGTGAGGCAACCGCTCTACCTACTGAGCTATACTGCTGCCTGTTAACACAGCAACTCACAGGTGCAGTACGTTCAGGCCACCAGCAAGTTGTAACTTAAACACCTGCTCTTACAGGTGCAGTACATTCAGACAACCAGCAGGTGGTGCTTTTAGGACCTGCCCTCACAGGAGCAGGGCCATCACAAGTAGAAGCCTATACGACATGCAAGGACATTTTTCACTGAATGAATGAAGCACATTAATGTACACAAACTTACAAAGCCAACCCACTATCTAAATCATACTGATTTAATCTCTGGGTTGTTTATTCGATGGTGCTGTATAACTGGTCACTGTCCCTGAAAAGAAGAAGTGAAAAAGAGATAATGAGAAGTTAGGAACTTCTCATTATCCAGTTTATGTTACACAGATTTAGAAATGTCCTCCTCAGTCTCCCTTGGGTTGATGAATTCCCACACATTGGAAGTTTATTTTCTGTCTAGAATTATAAAGAGATGCTTACTCAGGGACAGCGTTGGGTCTTTTAATGTTGACCAAAGAGTAAAGGACCTGCTCTTTCTGAACTGATTGGACCTGGTTCTCTGAGCAGGAAGTGTAGATGTTGGCATAGTGAAGATCATCCTGCTTTTCTATTGGTTCTCTTTGTGCTGCAGCAGCTGAGCGATTGGTCAGAGTTGAGACGTTGCCATACACAGGAACAGGAAGTGACTGAGAGGACAGAAGAGTACATTTAGTCATCCAAATCGGACAAATGGCACAACTTGTCCAGGAGTTTCTCACAACGCTTGTATGAGGCAGTAATCTCTTAATAATAGAACATAGCTTGATGATTTGTCTTTGAGCTCAGCTCTTGGCCATTGTTGCACATGTTGTTTGGGGGCGTGGCCTCGGGTAGCTCCAAAATGTAGGGGCGTGGCCTCCGGGGGTAGATCTACTGCTCCACTGTGTGTCTTAGTAATGGCTGTGTTAGTGAAAAATGGGTTCTTGTCGCTCACCTCCACCATGATATCTGGCCTTCCTCCCAGGACATGTGCTTTTCTGGAAGCTCTCTTTCTTCTGGTGAACAGAACATAAAGATAAAGAAGCAGCAGAATAAATGAATGTCAAACACAAGAGAGGGAATGAGAGCGAGAGCGAGAGAGAGAGAGAGAGAGAGAGAGAGAGAGAGAGAGAGAGAGAGAGAGAGAGAGAGAGAGAGAGAGAGAGAGAGAGAATAAGAATATCTCACCTCATCCAAAGGAAGAGCAGGAGGAGTATGGTGACCAGTAAGAAAGAAACGGTTCCTACTACATTTGTTGATGATGATGATGATAATGACGATGATGATGTCTCTGGAAAGCAGTGATTCAAAACTTGATTCATGTGAACTTACCATTAGAAGGATATAAAAATATTAGGACCAGAAGTAATGCAGTATAATGACCAAGAACTCCATATTTATAGGACAATGAAATGTAACACATCTCCAATTGAAGAATACATATTATAAATGTGATACATGTTTAACCAGGGTGATCACACAGCACCAAAGTTAATACTATTTAGTGTCAACACTGGATTTCAGCCAGGATTTTGCTGATTCAAGAGTTTGGTGGCTCATTTAAACAGTGAGCTCTCTTAAAGGAACAATTACCCGTCACATTAACGAACAACAAGGTGGAATTGTGACGTCCGATTGCATTATGAGCTTGGCAGTAATAATGTCCTCCGAGCTCAGGGGTGACATGAGTGATGGTGTAGTTCTGTCCTGATTGCGTCACTGAGTCTTCATGTTCCTTGAACCAGGTGTAGTCAGCTGCTGGGTTGGCATCACTGCTGCAGTTCAGAGTCACTGAGCTGCCCTCCTTTATGTCACCAGAGGGACTCACCTCCACCCAGGGGGTCCTTGGAGAGTCTGTTATGAACACAAATGATCAATTTTCATTCTAAAGACATGGAACTGTACAGCGCACACTACAGTAGAGTCAGTATGAGACAGAATACTGTCTCTACTAATACAGATTACTCTCTCTAACACAATACTACAGTGGTTCATGGTTTTTACAGGCATACAGAAATACATGAATACCAGAGGAACATTTAGCAAGACCAGATATATCAAAGGTGTTTGCATATTAGACATCACCGATTAACATTCTTAATATTATTTATGATTGTTTTTGACCACTCACACTCGACATCTATGAAAACCCATTTAGAGCTGAGCTGTCCATATTTGTTGTGTGCTTCACAGTGGTACGCTCCTCTGTCTTTAGAGCTGACTGATGGGAAGGTATAACGTTGACGTGTTCCCAGAGCACAGGCTGGTTGTTCTTGAACCAGGTGTAGTCGGCTGCTGGGTTGGCATCACTGCTGCAGCTCAGAGTCACTGAACTGCCCTCCTTTATGTCCTCAGAGGGACTTGATAACACAGATGTGTGTTTAGGCCTGTCTAGAGGTCATTGGGAAAACATGATGTACTTTTATATGAATGACAATGTAAAGAACACGTTTGAGAAGTGAACCGAATAAGTGATGAATTATGATGGTTCATCTTCATGTGGACATGGTTGTGACTTTAACATCTGTGTTATGTTATTATACTGTGTTTACTCACATTTCACATCGAGGGAGATGGAGGAGGACGTTGTCCCTAGCACATTCTTAGCTTCACAGAGATATTGTCCAGAGTGTGAAGTCTGGATGGGACCAATGACAAGCTGTTGTCCCTGGTATGTGTATCTGGAGAGGAGACTTATTAACCCTGTATTAACCTTGAACCAGGTGTAGTCAGCTGCTGGGTTGGCATCACTGCTGCAGTTCAGAGTCACTGAGCTTCCCTCCTTTATGTCACCAGAGGGACTCACCTCCACCCAGGGGGTCCTTGGAGAGTCTGTTGACATTTGCATTTCATTAGATAATAAAACGTGTATTTATAAAGAAAGCAATAGAAGAGTCATTTTCATGCCTCGTATTGCATCCAGTTTATCAATAAAGAGCAGCTTACATGTGTCTCTAAGTTCACACACCGACCGAAAAGTACACTGAAGGTTAGCAAAACGCTAGAGCTAGAGTGAATGTAGAGTACGATCCCAACATGGAGTGAGCCTTGAGACAACAAGGTGGAGAACCGTCCTCCTAACAGGACGGAGCCTTGTCACTTAGGAATGACTACTACGTCCAAGGGACCATGAGCTACAGGCGACCAAGTGGGCCACAGTAAGAATGAATGAATGTTTACTTGGTCTCTTAAAGTGGAACTGAAACTAAATAGGTAGCAAAGGTCAATGTACGTATGTACGTCCTTGTTACTAGTCAAGTCAGGGCAATTTTTTGTATAGCCCTTAATCACAGTTACAGTCTCAAAGGGCTTACTATGAATCGTACTATGCATCGTACTACTAATGATGTCTTCCTTAGTGGATCACATTGAAGAAATTATTTTTACAATTTCACTCTTTCACCACTAGGATGCAGCCATGATGGATTTAGACAAAAACTGAGTCACCAGAGTGACTGCTGACAGGACACAGTCTGAGTCAACAGAGTGACTGCTGATAGAGGCATGGAATCAGTACCGGACCAGTACCCTTAATTACTAGTAGCCTGAGGCTTGAGAGAGCCAACACCGTTTGAGTCCATTTATACTAAATCTACATTCTTTACCCTAATGGTCCATTACATCTGGCTTCATGCCAGTATATTGTGGAGTTGACTTACATACTGAAAGAGAGGAAAGATGCTTGTATCCTCGAACAGCACACCGATAGCTTTCTTTAGAGTTAATGTACCTCCTGTAGTAAATTCCAGTACCTATATACTGGCTACTCCTGTACCAGAGGTAGTCAGGACGAGCAGTTAATGCACACATACTGTGACATTTAAGGTCGTGACGGGGAGAATTGGTCTGGGGATAAGGAATGGACACCTGGACCTGGAGATCTGGGTCAGAGAACAAATGTAGTTACACACCGATACATACAGACACATACACACACACACGCACACACACACACACACACACACACACACACACACACGCACACGCACACGCACACACACACACATAAATACACACACACACACACACAGGTTTTGCAATAGACATGTTAATAATAAGTTAGTTACCGGTCACAGTTAATGTCACTCCAGGGCTACTAGTATATCTCCCATTCGGTTGGTTTGTTATGAACCTAAACTTGTACACAGCAGAGTCACTCTGTGTCAGGTTTTTGATTCTCAGGGTACACACTTCCTCACAGCCTGAGGCAGACCTACACCTTTTCTCCACACAGCTGTATTCAACACGATCTGTATAGTCCTTATCATGTTTCAGATCAACAGGCTGATTGCTGGGTTCTTTAGTAAACCACAGTCTTTCCTTCACTGTTGTACGGTGATTGTTAATATTTTTAGGGTATTTAAAGGAGCTTTTGATGTAAACGGTTGATCCTCTTAAAGCGCAAACATTACTAGGTGTGTAGGTGACTGTACAGCCATCATTACCGTGTAGTGCTGTAAAAAACAAACACATCTCATTGAGAATAAACAAGACACATTCTCAGTCAAGACACAACAAGCAGTCAGCTGATGGAGTGGATGATCACAAGATACATAAAGAGGATGGAGGATGTTGGGTGGAGCTGGAAACTACAGATGCTGACCACTGAGCTGTGAGAGGAATGAGTGATAGAGATAGTGAAAGAGAGAGAGATAGAGATAGTGATAGTGATAGAGGCAGTTATATAGCTAGTGATATAGAGAGATAGTAATATAGCTAGTGATATAGATTATGATAGTAATAGAGATAGTGACAGAGGTAGAAATAGAGATAAGAGATAGTGATGCAGCTAGTGATGGAGATAGTGATAGACATAGTGATAAAGATAGTAAGTGATAAAGATCATACGTGATACAGATAGTGATAGAGATATAGATAGTGATATACTTTAAATAGGAATTAAATCAACCCATCAATGTTGTATAGTTTAACAGAAGTTACATAGCAACCAGGAAATGGCCAACACATCTGTATTGTAATCTGAAATGCAACATAATGTAACGCCATGTAAACTATTATAATGAGCAGAATATTGTTCTCTAAACAATTACAACACAACTTTGACTATAAGAGGCTGTAGTAAAGGTGTCGAGGTCCATTCTGTAGATGTCACATCTAGTTACAACACCGTTGTTTCAGCCTCTCCTCAGCCTCAGTTGCTTGCATGTCATGTTACAGATTGAACCAGTTCAACTAAATGTTCACAGTGTAAGTGTACCAACCTGGTACTGACAGAAGGAAAGCTAGAAGTCCTCTGGCTGCTGATCTAAGATTCATAGCTTGTTTCTCTCAGTGTGTTGTTCAGAGATCTCTTCAACAACACATGCAGGTCAAAACTAAAAACATATAAAGGAGAAAAACATAATATTTTCACTGAGACAACTATAATACATAACAATATTAATATTATACTTTTTAATGAATCTCTATAACATCAGTTGGTTATTGAACATATGTTTGTATGTTACCCAATAAAAGTACAGTTAAGACTTACTGTAAGGAGGAAGCTGCTGTTATAGAAAGTGTCTGTGTTAACTGGTTAACTAAACGTACATGTTTACTTCCTCTTTATGCAGGCAAATATTGGATAAAAAAACCTGATAAAATTCTGACCACAACAGATGGTGGTGGTGCACAGCTACCTTGATTGGTTGATGTCTTATTGTTTGAATGTCTTACTATAGGCTGTGTGTGTGTGTGTGTGTGTGTGTGTGTGTGTGTGTGTGTGTGTGTGTGTGTGTGTGTGTGTGTGTGTGTGTGTTTGTGTGTCAAGTCAAGTCAAGTCAAGTCAAGTCAAGTTTATTGTCACTTCACAGTTTACACAAGTATAAAGCAGTGATGTGAAAATCAGACAGACAGCAGTTATAAAAGAAGATAAAAAATAGATAAAAATAGAATAAAAATAGAATAATATCAGCACAGAAAAGAGCAATATGTATATATAAATCAATGTAATAAAATATACATTGTTATATGCTATACGCCCTTGTTCAGCAGCCTGATGGCCTGACTGTGGAAGCTATCACTAAGCCTATTTGTACGGCACTTGATACTGCGGTATCGCCTGCCTGATGGTAACAGTGAGTACAGTTCGTGGCTGGGGTGGGCAATGTCTTTTATGATTTGTTTGGCCTTGGCCACGCACCGCTGATTGTAAATATACAGGAGGGAGGGGAGCTCACCTCCAACGATATACTGGGCTGTCCGCACCACCCTTTGAAGCGCTGTGCGCTCGAGTGCAGTGCAGTTCCCGTACCAGGCGGTGATACACCCTGTAAGAACACTCTCGATGGTGCCGTTATAGAATGTTCTCAGAATGCGGGGGCCCATGCTGACGCCTGAGGAAATACAGGCGTTGTTGTGTGGTGTGCGTTGACCATGTGAGGTCCTCGGAGATGTGCACGCCGAGGAACTTGAAGCTGCTGACTCTCTCTACTGCAACGCCGTCGATGGAGATAGGGCTGTGCTCTCCCCTCTGCCTCCTGAAGTCCACGATCAGCTCCTTGGTCTTCTTGACGTTGAGGGCGAGGCTGTTCTCCTGGCACCACTGCTCCAGCGATCCGACCTCCTCCCTGTAGGCTGTCTCGTCGTCACCGGCGATCAGGCCCATCACTGTCATGTCGTCAGCAAACTTGACGATGACGTTGGAGCTGTGCATAGCCATGCAGTGTGTGTGTGTGTGTGTGTGTGTGTGTGTGTGTGTGTGTGTGTGTGTGTGTGTGTGTGTGTGTGTGTGCGTGTGTGCTGGAGAGCCTCAGTGTAAAGCAGGTCGCACACAAGACCAGCCACAAAGCCTGACACTAAGGATTCCTGTTTAATACAATGGATTTAATATAACTTATTGAGTGAGTGCTCTCATTGGCAATGAAATACTAACGTATGGGCGTTCAATGAGGCCATCAGGCTGCTGAACAAGGGCGTATAGCATATAACGATGTATATTTTATTACATTGATTTATATTGTGGCGCCCCGGGCTCCACTGGGAAGCATTGATCTTGACTCAAGATCAAACAGTGGAACCAGAGGAACATAACCCATTGAAGAGCAAGTAGTGGAACCAGAGGAACATAACCCATTGAAGAGCAAGTAGTGGAACCAGAGGAACATAACCCATTGAAGAGCAAGTAGTGGAACCAGAGGAACATAACCCATTGAAGAGAAAGAAGTGGAACCAGAGGAACATAACCCATTGATGATCAAGTAGTAGAACCAGAGGAATATAACCCATTTAAGAGCAAGAAGTGGAACCAGAGGAACATAACCCATTGAAGAGCAAGAAGTGGAACCAGAGGAACATAACCCATTGAAGATCAAGTAGTAGAACCAGTGGAACATAACCCATTGAAGAGCAAGAAGTGGAACCAGAGGAACATAACCCATTGAAGAGCAAGTAGTGGAACCAGAGGAATATAACCCATTTAAGAGCAAGAAGTGGAACCAGAGGAACATAACCCATTTAAGATTGAATAGTGGAACAAGAGAAACCAATTCATGGATATGTTTATCAAAACCACTTGAGAAATAGAAGTCATTGTTGAACAGAAAGCGAATAAATCCTACATCTTAGCTGGAGTCTATTACTTGATTTCCAGCCCTCATTATTAGTATTTAGAGCTCTTTGGCATATTTATCCTAGTTTAAACATTGAAATACATGCCAAAACCCCGCTCTGAGCAAGCTGGCCAGAACATATCTGTGTACCCCTGGAACCAACTCATAACCAGTGTTTTAATACGTTAAGAATATATTTGGATGTGTTTGTTCCTCATAACTTATGTATTTATCATTATATCATTATATATAAGGACATCCCTGTGTGTTCCGTGTCTGCAATTGGATGTGGTCTCTGCTTGTAAGCCTCTAACACAGAAAACAAGCTCTCCTCATATTAAAACCAGCACATAGATATAGAATATTGATATAGAATTTAGATTTTCCAAAATGGAATGAATGAGGCTGGAGTTACATCTAATTAAAATAGTTTGCAGTAATTACACATTCTACAGAAATTATTGATTTTTTTTTATAAAAAATAAATAAATATATATATATATATATATACACAATATATATATTAGTTTGATTACCATCGAAATGCGTAAATGCGGTTATCTTCCGCCCCCTAGTTGTAAAAGTTGTTATCTTCATAATGACATACATTGTGATTGTATTCGTAATGTTTATTATTAAACATTTACTAAAATACATTAACCCTCAATAGAGAAAAAAACAGGATACTGAGGATTTCTGTCCTTGAGACATCAAATGTTTTGCTTTCAACGAAACGCCAAACTCTTCTTATACTTTTCACAGTTATAGTGATTTTGGTCTAGTTGCATATCAGTTGAAGTCCCTTCCAGCTCGTCCTGGTGTCCTCCTGTCTACTGGTAAAGGCCAGGCCTCCCCGGCTCCCCCTGGTGGAGGGACATGGTGTAGACGAGACGACCTCGTCCTCTGATCCACCAGCCCATCAACACAGACACTTGGGACAGACCTTTGGGAACAGCTGCAGGAACCGACAGACAAAACATTCCTGCATGAATTTAAGGGGTTAGGCCCGAAAGTTCTTCAGCACATTGTATCTCAGCTGCACGGTGCTCAAAAACAAACTAACCAACAACTAAAAGGGAGAAAATATTGCTCTCATACCCGAAACCTGACCATATCATTATTTGATTCTATAACCCAAAGCCCACAATTTTCACCTCATATTTGTAGCAACTACAATCGTGTTCAGCACCAATGTAGTCTCGCTTTGAATAGGACCGTATCTCCATTTATCCCTTCCACCATCCATAAGCATACACCAAAACACCCAAATATCATCCAGAATAAAATAAAAAAATACAAATAATCCTAAAATCAAAGCAATAATAAATCCCCTTGGTACCCCAAAGTAGTTGTTCGGCATGAAGCCCTCGCGGCCGCAGAGCGAGGCCCACCACCAGTCTACACCTTCGGGCCTCTGCAGGATGGTGTCACCCTGTCCCCCTCCCGGAAGCTCAGCTCGTCTGCCGCCTGCGCCGGGTAGCTCCACAGGGCGTAGATCACCCCGCTGTTATCGGCACCCATTGCCTCTTCCACACCTGGGGGGGGGGGGGGGGGGTCAGGGGTGAGCTAATGCTTCTTCTGCTACAGGGTTCAGGGTGAAGGCTCGTTCTGGCTCTCTCTCTTTCTCTCAGTTCAGAGGCATGAAGAGGAATAGTGTGGGTGCTCTGGATGATGATTTGCATTGTAATTTTTAGGGGCAAGCGTTTCAATGTGTATGTGAGTGCGCATGTGTGTGTGTGTGTGTATTTGTGTACATATGTGTGTGCAAGTATGTGTCCTCCTTCTCCTCCTCCTCCTCCTCCTCCTCTTACTCCTGCTCCTTCTCCTCCTCACCTCTCAGGAAGCTCTCACACTCCTCGTAACCCGGGGTGTAGGGGTCACACTTCTGTGCGGCACTGGTCCCATCACTCTCAGTGACGGCCATGACGGCGGCCCCGGTTGAGGCGAGCATGCCGCCCCACAGACTTCTGTGCGTCGCAGGATGGAATGGTAGCTCTGCAGGGACAAAATACCTCCCGTCTTCACTCAAACATACCTGATAACCAGGGGTCAGAGGAGGAGGAACACACGGTTTGCCTCTCTGCATTAAACATGCATGCCGGCACGGCAATGACACATTTACAAATGTATAAATAATATTGCCGGCACTAGAAGGTTATGTATATGCATGCATATGTCGTGACAAAGAGAGACGTATGATACACACTCCTAGGTCAACACACAGAGTTTCTTACAGGGTAAGGGTCTTGGGGCGCGGGGGAGGCTGTGACCACGGGGGAGGGGGGGCAGAGGAGGATGACTCCTCCCCATCCGAGGAGTCGCTGCCCCTTGAGGGGCCTGAGGGGCCTGGGGACCTTCGTCGGGGGCGTTACCGTGCTGCCACTGGGCTCTGACCCACCGGGAGACTCAGGGATGGAGGGCATGTAGTGGACCAGATCTAGCTTCTCTAGCTCTGCGTCCACGTCGCCAGAGTTCAGCACTGCAGGGGTCAGTTTATTGATATACAATATAATAATGATGTTTAACTATACTGCACGTTATAGATATACAATATTATAGAAAAACCAAATTGTGCTTATTTGAACCTATATACAAATTTAAACCTTTGGTATTAATAGTATTATCGTTATTAAATATTTAACCCTAAGCTATACTTAGGGTTTCCCAGATGGGAAATCAGGGACACACCTTCGCCATAGATGACGGGCTGGAAGTCAGAAGTGGGCGGGATGTCTCGGAGTGTGGGCGGGGCTATGGGGATATCCCCGCCCATCCCCAGTCCCCGGGAGGCCACAGGAGCCCGGAGGCCACAGGAGCCCCGGCCCAGTGGGGGTTCTGAAGGCGCATGATGACAGACAGGGGGATGGGCTTGTGCTGGCACTTCCCAGCGCTGGCGGGGGGGGATGCAGATGCGTCTGATGATTGGCTGGGCGTGGAAGGGGGAGAGAGGCGGGGTCTCCGGGGCCGTGGCGATGCACATGTTGCGTGGAAGTGAGCTGTGCACATAGGATCCCGCCAGGGAGTCCTGGGTGTGAACAGGAAGTCGGTGCGTCAAACAGGAAGTGAAGGACATAAAGCATATGAAATGCTATCACTGTTATTATTGATAATCCACACTAATGCTTCTTAATGACCTGTCTCTCTTTACGGTGAATCTATGAAATAACTAATTAAACATAATAGATAATAACCTTTTTGGGGGAGGGGGCCAGCGAAGGACTCCCTCCAGCTGCTGCTGGGCAGCGCCGGTCTCATCCACTCTGCTGCTGGAAGAGGAGAACATGCTCTCTCTCTCTCTCTCTCTCTCTCTCTCTCTCTCTCTCTCTCTCTCTCTCTCTCTCTCTCTCTCTCTCTCTCTCGGTCTCCTCCTGGGTCCTAAAGCCTGTGGAATATGTGTATGTATTTATTGTACTGTGCAATGTGCTATATTAGGTGTGAAGGTAGCAGGTATAACACTGAGGTTTTAAAGAGGGCATAGTAGAAGGCAGGGGAGCAACATAGTAACAATAGAGCTAACACAAGACACAGTATTATCATGCGTGTATCTGTGTGTTGTTCATGTGTTGTGTATCTGTGTGTATCTGTGGGTTGTTAATGTGTTGTATATCTGTGTGTTGTTCATGTGTTGTGTTGTGTGTGTGTGTGTGTGTGTGTGTGTGTGTGTGTATCTGTGTTTTGTTTATGTGTTGTGTGTTTGTATCTGAGTGCAGTCGTTAAGAGGAGAAGGTGGTGTTGGAGGTTGAGGAGGAGGTGCTGGTGGTGGTGGTGGAGGAGGTGGTGGTGGTGGTGGTGGTGGTAGTGGTGGTTCTGGTGGTGGTGGAGGTGGTGGAGGTTCTGATGGTTGTCATTATGGTGGTGGTGGTGGTAGTGATGGTGGTGGTGGTGGTGGTGGTGATGGAGGGCAACAACGTCTGTGCTGGTTGTGCTTCGGTGAATTGACCCCTGAAATGGTTATTTTAGTTTATTGACTTTTTATTCAATTTTTATGTATTGATGTTTTGATATTCATATTCATATATTTATTGATGTTTTTATGTTCTGATGGAGACATGGCTGTCATGATGTCATCACGACTGACTGACCTTCCACCTTGGACGTCTCTGGATGACATCAGCTCTGGGGGCCGGCTGGACAGGGAAGAGGAGAGAAGGAGAGAAGAGGAGAAAGGAGAGATGAGGAGATAAGAGGAGAGGAGAGGAGAGGAAGAGAGAGGAGAAGCTTCTCATAAGCTATACGTTATATGATTTATGGTTGGGCTCCACCAATAGGCTAAGAGCTCTCATTGGCTCTACGGTATATGGTCTATGGTTGGGCTTCACCAATAGGCTAAGAGCTTTCATTGGCTCTACGGTATATGGTTGATGGTTGGGCTTCACCAATAGGCTATGAGCTCTCATTGGCTCTACAGTATATGGTCTATGGTTGGGCTTCACCAATAGGCTAAGAGCTCTTATTGGCTCTACAGTATATGGTCTATGGTTGGGCTTCACCAATAGGCTAAGAGCTCTCATTAGCTCTATGTTATATGGTCAATGGTTCGAGGACTGAATCCTGGCTAAGCTTTTGGGAATTCACAGCTCAACATTTAACTTGGTGAGATACCATTCTTTGTATAATTTAAGAGTGTGTTATGACTACCTCAAGCCATCGCAACCACAGACTGACCCCTAAACAGTAAAGGATTTTATTTACAGAAATCAAAAGATAACAACACATCAAAAACACATATGTAAGGTTTGCGTGTAAAGCAGAGACAACAGCAAGGAAGCTTGAGGGGAACCGCTGTAGACAGACTATTGGAAGGCAGCCCTGGACAGCAGCAGAGAAAGCCAGGATCAGGGGAAGCCACATGCCTTTAAAGGCCTCATATTACATCGTATTATGTATTTTAGTATACCACCAGGTGTAAGTGTGACCCCCACCATTAGAAAATAGTTTCAGCTTCATTCAGGGACCCCTTCCATTCAGTTAGAATTTGCGGACAGAGGCCAGGTGTGTAGCATCAGCAGGTTTAACCCTATCAGCCAATCAGAGGTTATGCATGCAATAGCACGTGTTTAACCTTTAGAGGGAGTCGTCAACTAAAATACAAACCAATTTACAAGTGGTTTTGGGGTTTGGATCTCTTTTAACACCTCCTCTCACAGTTGCAGTATATTCAGACCACCAGCAGGTGGTGCCTTTAACACCACCACTCCCAGTGCAGTACAGTCCGACCACCAGTAGGTATTGCCATTAACACCGCCACTCACAGGTGCAGTACGTTCAGGCCACCAGCAGGTTGTGCCTTAAACACCTGCTCTTACAGGTGCAGTACGTTCAGACAACCAGCAGGTGGTGCCTTTAGGACCTGCAGGAGCAGGGCCATCACAAATAGAAGCCCATAGGAAAAACAATTGGACTTTTTACACTGAATGAATGAGACACATTAAAGTACACCCACTTACAAAGCCCACCCACTATTTATATCATACTGATTTAAACTCTGGGTTGTGTATTGATGGTGCTGTATAACTGGTCACCGTCCCTGAAAAGAAGAACTGAAAAAGAGATGAGAATTTGGAACTTTAGTTTATGTTATGGTGCCCTCGCATCATAGTGTATGTTGAAACCTATGAGTATTTGTATATGCACCAACGCAACGCAACCGAAATCAACAATTTTGTCAATTTGTAACCTATTCGACCTATGGGTTGCGTGTGAGTTGCGTGTGGGTTGCGTGCAGAACTTACGAGTTGCGTTTGAGTTGCGTTCAAAACTTACAAGTTGCGTTTGACCTGCGTGCTAGTTGCGTGGTATTTGCGAATATTGGTCACGTGATAAAAACCTATAACAGCGGAGCCGATTCAGTGTTTCCTTCTGATTTGGTCATCGAAGAGTCAACATGGGGAAAGCTACCAAGAAATCAGATAAAAGTGACCCCAAAACCTGTCCAGATACCTCAAATTTGGACCTGCGTTCATAACTTATGAGTTGCATACCTGTTGCGATCGTGTTGCGTGCGTAGCGTACCTGTTGCGTCCCTGTCGTGTATAAATTGATCGCAGGCATTCACAGAGAATTATTGAACATTTTTATTATATCAAAATTTCCGGACTTACTCTGCGATCACCTGCATGCTTGTTAATAATAATGCTGGCTTTTATATAGCGCATTTATCCAAAGCGCTTTACAAGTCATGTAAAGCCCTCACATTACCCATTCATACATCGACGGCGGAGTTAGCCATGCAAGCCCAGCATGTCAGGAGCAGTTAGGGTTAGGGTGTCTTGCTCAAGGACACCTCGACAGATTTTGCTAGGAGGAGCCGTGGGATCAAACCAGCGACTTTTCGGTTGTGAGGCGACTGCTCTACCTCCTGAGCTATACTGCCGCCTACTGCTTCTTGCGTACTTCAAACCTATAAAACCTATTAGTTGCGTGTGAGTTGAGTTCGGAATTTATGACCACTATTTTTTATTCGCAACCACACGCAACTGGTGATCGCTATGGTGTGAGGGCACCATTACACAGATGTAGAAATGTTCTCCTCAAAGTCTCCCTTGGGTTGATGAAGTCCCACACATTGGAAGTTTATTTTCTGTCTAGAATTATAAAGAGATGCTTACTCATTGACAGCGTTGGGTCTTTTAATGTTGACCAAAGAGTAAAGGACCTGCTCTTTCTGATCTGATTGGACCTGGTTCTCTGAGCAGGAAGTGTAGATGGTGGCATAGTGAAGATCATCCTGCTCTTCTATTGGTTCTCTTTGTGCTGCAGCAGCTGAGCGATTGGGCAGAGATGAGACGTTGCCATACACAGGAACAGGAAGTGACTGAGAGGACAGAAGAGTACATTTAGTCATCCAAATCGGACAAATGGCGCAACTTGTCCAGGATTCTCACAACGCTTGTATGAGGCAGTAATCTCTTGAAAATAGAACATAGCTTAATGATTTCTCTTTGAGCTCAGCTCTTGGTCATTATATCTACATCGTCAGAAAAGAAACAGCCAGCTAAAGAACGACAAGTTGTTGTTGCACATGTTGTCATTTGGGGGCGTGGCCTCCAGGTAGCTCCAATGTTTAGGGGCGTGGCCTCGGGGGGTAGCTCCACTGTTTTTGGGCGTGGCCTCGGGGGGGAGCTCCAATGTTTAGGGGCGTGGCCTCGGGGGGTAGCTCCACTGCTTGGGGGCGTGGCCTCGGGGGGGGAGCACCAATGTTTAGGGGCGTGGCCTCGGGGGGGGAAGCACCAATGTTTAGGGGCGTGGCCTCGGGGGGGAGCTTCAATGTTTAGGGGCGTGGCCTCGGGGGGGAGCTTCACTGTTTAAAAATGAAAAATGGGTTCCTGTCGCTCACCTCCACCACGGTATCTGGCCTTCCTCCCAGGACATGTGCTTTTCTGGAAGCGCTCTTTCTTCTAGTGAACAGAACATTAAGAAGCAGCAGAAGAAATTAATGTCAAACACAAAAAGAGAGAGAGAGAGAGAGAGAGAGAGAGAGAGAGAGAGAGAGAGAGAGAGAGAGAGAGAGAGAGAGAGAGAGAGAGAATAATATCTCACCTCATCCAAAGGAAGAGCAGGAGGAGTATGGTGACCAGTAAGACAGCAACGGTTCCTACTAAATATGTTGATGATGATGATGTCTCTGGAAAGCAGTGATTCAACACTTGATTCATGTGAACTTACCATTAGAAGGATACAAAAATATCAGGACCAGAAGTAATGCAGTATTATGACCAATAACTCCATATTTATAGGACATAGAAATGTAACACATCTCAAATTGATGAATACATATTATAAATGTGATACATGTTTAACCAGGGTGCTCACACAGCACCAAAGTTAATACAATTATTAAGTGTCAACACTGGATTACAGCCAGGATTTTGCTGAGGTTTCATTCAAGAGTTTGGTTGCTCCTTTAAACAGTGATCTCTCTTAAAGGAAAAATTACCCTTCACATTAACGAACAACAAGGTGGAATTGTGACGTCCAATTGCATTATGAGCTTGGCAGTAATAATGTCCTCCAAGCTCAGGGGTGACATTAGTGATGGTGTAGTTCTGTCCTGATTGCGTCACTGAGTCTTCATGTTCCTTGAACCAGGTGTAGTCAGCTGCTGGGTTGGCATCACTGCTGCAGTTCAGAGTCACTGAGCTGCCCTCCTCTATGTCACCAGAGGGACTCACCTCCACCCAGGGGGTCCTTGGAGGGTCTGTTATGAACACAAATGATCAATGTTCCTCCTAAAGACATGGAACTGTACAGCACACACTACAGTAGAGTCAGTATGAGACAGAATACTGTCTCTACTAATACAGATTACTCTCTCTAACACAATACTACAGTGGTTCATGGTTTTTACCGGCATACAGAAATACATGAATCTGTGATGACACAGATGTGTGTTTAGGCCCGTCTAGAGGTCATTGGGAAAACATGAATGACAATGTAAAGAACATGTTTGAGAAGTCAACCGAATAAGAGATGAAGTATGATGGTTCATCTTCATGTGGACATGGTTGTGACTTTAACATCTGTGTAATGTTATTATACTGTGTTGTGTTTTACTCACATTTCACATCGAGGGAGATGGAGGAGGAGGACGTTGTCCCTAGTACATTCTTAGCTTCACAGAGATATTGTCCAGAGTGTGAAGACTGGATGGGACCAAAGACAAGCTGTTGTCCCTGGTTTGTGTATCTGGAGTGGAGACTTATTAACCCTGTATTAACCTTGAGCCAGGTATAGTCAGCTGCTGGGTTGGCATCACTGCTGCAGCTCAGAGTCACTGAGCTGCCCTCCTCTATGTCACCAGAGGGACTCACCTCCACCCAGGGGGTCCTTGGAGAGTCTGTTGACATTTGTCTCTCATTAGATAATAAAATGTGTATTTATAAAGAAAGCAATAGAAGAGTCATTTTCATGCCTCGTATTGCATCCAGTTTATCATTAAAGAGCAGTTTACGTGTGTCTCTAAGTTCACACACTGACCAAAAAGTACACTGAAGGTTAGAGAAACGCTAGAGCTAGAGTGAATGTAGAGTACGATCCCAACGTGGAGGTAGCCTTGAGACAACAAGGTGGAGAACCGTCCTCCTAACAGGACAGAGCCTTGTCACTTAGGAATGACTACTACGTCCAAGGGACCATGAGCTACAGGCGACCAAGTGGGCCACAGAAAGAATGAATGAATGTTTAATTGGTCTCTTAAAGTGGAACTGAAACTAAATAGGTAGCAAAGGTCAATGTACCTATGTGTGTCCACTTGTTACTAGTCAAGTCAGGGCAATTTTTTGTTAATCACAGTTACAGTCTCAAAGGGCTTTATATGAATCGTACTATGCATCGTATTATAGTACAATGTCTTCCTTAGTGGATCACATTGAAGAAATGCTTTTTACAATTTCACTCTTTCACCACTAGGGTGCAGCCATGATGGATTTACACACAAACTGAGTTACCAGAGTGACTGCTGACAGGACACAGTCTGAGTCCCCAGAGTGACTGCTGACAGGACACAGTCTGAGTCACCAGAGTGACTGCTGACAGATGCATGGAATCATCAGAGAACAAAGATCTTCACCCCAGGATGCATTACACCAAGTTGTGCGCTTCTGTTTCTCTTCAAACTGAAACGGTTCCAGTACCGGTACCAGTAACCTTAATTACTGGTGGCCTGAGGCTTGAGAGAGCCTAATCTACATTCTTTACCCTAAAGGTCCATTATATCTGGCGTCATGTCAGTATATTGTGGAGTTGACTTACACACTGGAAGAGAGGGAAGATGCTCGTATCCTCGAACTGCACACCAATAGCTTTCTTTAGAGTTAATCTCGCCCCTGTAGTACATTCCAGTATGTATATACTGGCTACTCCTGTACCAGAGGTAGTCAGGACTAGCAGTTAGAGCACACATACTGTGACATTTAAGCTCTTGATGGGGATGATTGGTCTGGGGATAAGGAATGGACACCTGGACCTGGAGATCTGGGTCAGAGAACAAATGTAGTCAAAGATCATTCAGATTACACACAGATACATACTGACACATACACACATATACATATATATATATACACACACACACACACACACACACAGATACACACACACTTATGCACGCACACACACACAGATACATACACAGATACACACACACACACGTTTTGCAATAGACATGTTAATAATAAGTTAGTTACCGGTCACAGTTAATGTCACTCCAGGGATACCAGTATATCTCCCATTCGGTTGGTTTGTTATGAACCTAAACTTGTACACAGCAGAGTCACTCTGTGTCAGGTGTTTGATGCTCAGGATACACTCTTCCCCACAACTCGACCAGGCAGACCAACAGCTTGTCTCAACACAGTTGTATTCAACACGATCTGTATAGTCTTTATCTTGTTTCAGATCAAACGGCTGATTGCTGGGTTCTTTAGTAAACCACAGTCTCTCCTCCACTGTTGTACGGTGATTGTTAATATATTTAGGGTATTTAAAGGAGCTTGTGATGTTAACCGTTGATCCTCTTAAAGCGCAGACATTACTAGATGTGTAGGTGACTGTCCAGCCATCTTTACCGTGTAGCGCTGTAAAAAACAAACATCTCATTGAAAATAAACAAGACACTTTCTCAGTCAAAACACAACAAGCAGTCAGCTGATGGAGTGGATGATCACAAGATACATAAAGAGGATGGAGGATGTTGGGTGAAGCTGGAAACTACAGATGCTGACCACTGAGCTGTGAGAGGAATGATAATAGAGATAGTGAAAGATAGAGAGATAGTGATAGTGATAGAGACAGTTATAAAGCTAGTGATATAGAGAGATAGTAATATAGCTAGTGATATAGATTATGATATTGATAGAGATAGTGACATACATAGGTAGAAATAGAGATAAGAGATAGTGATGCAGCTAGTGATGGAGATAGTGATAGACATAGTGATAAAGATAGTAAGTAATACAGATAGTGATAGAGATATTGATAGTGATATACTTTAAATTAATATACTCTAAATCAACCCATCAATGTTGTATATATTTAACAGAAGTTACATAGCAACCAGGAAATGTCCAACACATCTGTATTGTAATCTGAAATGCAACATAATGTAACGCCATGTAAACTATTATAATGAGCAGAATATTGTTTTCTAAAACAATTAGAACACAACTTTGACTATAAGAGGCTGAAGTAATTGTTCTATTTGTTTGGTCTTCTAAAGCAAACACAGCTGTCGAGGTCCATTCTGTAGATGTCACATCTAGTTACAACACCGTTGTTTCACCCTCTCCTCAGCCTCAGTTGCTTGCATGTCATGTTACAGATTGAACCAGTTCAACTAAATGTTCACAGTGTAAGTGTACCAACCTGGTACTGACAGAAGGAAAGCTAGAAGTCCTCTTGCTGCTGATCTAAGATTCATAGCTTGTTTCTCTCAGTGTGTTGTTCAGAGATCTCTTCAACAATACAAGCAGGTCAAAACTAAAAACATAAAAAGGAGAAAAACATAATATTTTCACTGAGACAACCATAATACATAAGCATATTATTATTCTTAGACTTTTTAATGAATCTCTACAACATTTGGTTATTGAACATATATTTGTATGTTATCCAATACAATTTAAGTTAAGACTTACTGTAAGGAGGAAGCTGCTGTTGCAGAAAGTGTCTGTGGTAACTGGTTAACCAAACGTGCATGTTTACTTCCTCTTTACGCAGTCAATTAAAGAAAACCCTGATTATGAATGCCAAAGCTTTCCGTGAGGTGGAAGCTTTGGTATAGGCTATGGCCATCCAAGATACAAGATACATGATACCAGATGTTTGATTGACGATTTGCAACAAGTACAATGGAATAAGTTGTAAAGACAGTCTACTAGGTATACAAACAGCTATACAATAACTTATAAAGTATGTATGAGATATGTGCAGAATTAAAGGTATATAAATATACAGGTAAGTAAACACATCCATGTGAATTTAATTAAGCTATTCATTCATTCATATTTACATTCCGAGTCATTTCAGGTTCAGTAGGTTCAGAGGAGACCAGCCTGCTGAACATCTTGGAGGCGGATGTGTGCCGCACCTTAATGCAGTTTAAGATCCGTAAGGCGGCAGGCCCCGACGACATCCCGGGCCGCGTCCTCAGAGCAAGCGCAGGCCAGTTGGCAGGAGTCTTTGCAGACATCTTAGACCTCTCCCTGTTCCAGGCTGTTCTTCAAGATGTCCACCATCGTGCCTGTCCCTAAACAACCCAAGGTAACATGCCTGAACGACCTGTAGCCCTCACCTCGATTGTCAGAAAATGCTTCGAGAGGTTGGTCAAGGACTTTATTTGGTCCGTGTTATCTGCCACACTGAACCCCTGGCCATCCACACTGCCCTTTCCCACCTGGAGGGAAATAACTGTTATATGCAGATGCTGTTTGTGGACTACAGCTCAGCGTTCAACACGATAGTTCCTGCCAAGCTCGACACCAAGCTTAGGTGTGCCCCATCCACCTGCAGCTGGATTCTGGACCTCCTGTCGGACCTCCGCCAGGTGGTGAAGATGAGCAGCACCACCTCAGTGCCACTGACCCTCAACACGGGAGCCCCCCAGGGATGTGTGCTGAGCCATCTCCTCTACTCCCTCTACACCCACAACTGCATGGCTATGCACAGCTCCAACGTTATCATCAAGTTTGCTGACGACACGACAGTGATGGGCCTGATCAGATGGGCAGCTTACATGGAGGAGGTTGGATCACTGGAGCAGTGGTGCCAAGAGAACAGCCTCACCCTCAACGTCAAGAAGACCATGATCGTGGACTACAGGAAGCAGAGAGGAGAGCACTCCCCTATCTTCATCGACGGTGTTGCAGTAGAGAGGGTCAGCAGCTTCAAGTTCCTCGGCGTGCACATCTCCGAGGACCTCACATGGTCCACGCACACCATAAACGTGGTGAAAAGGGCCCAACAACGCCTGTATTTCCTCAGGCGTATGAGGAAATTCAGCATGGGATCCCGCATCCTGAGAACATTCTACACCGGCACAATCGAGAGTGTTCTTACCGGGTGTATCACCGCCTGGTTGTCACGGGTTAGGTTTGGACCCAAATGCTGCACACGGACACCAAAGACAGATAGATATAGATAAATATTTACATTTACATTTACATTTAGGGCATTTGGCAGACGCTTTTATCCAAAGCGACTTACAAGGTGTACATTTGTTGAAGCAGACAATAGCATAATGCTGAGGTACGCGAACATAAAAATAGAGCAGTTCACAAGCATTCATATTAACAAGATGAATAACAAGAGCGTGTTATCAACATTAAGGATCTACACTTGCTAGACTATACAACATGCTAAAAGCTATTAATGTCAGGACTTAAGCAAGTTAGGGGTTCACAAAGGAGAAAGAGGGTTCATGGTGAGTCCAGGTGGACTCTGAACAGGTGGGTCCTGAGTCTCTTGCGGAAGCTGGCGTGGGACTCTGCAAATATCACACAGACAGGGACAGGCAGAGACGTAGTCAGGGACAGGCGGTAGATCGAGAACCAGGCAGAGCAGACGAACCAGGCAGGGACAGGCGGAGGCGTAGTCAGGGACAGGCGGTAGATCGGGAACCAGGCAGGGACAGGCAGAAGTGTAGTCAGGGATGGGTGGTAGATCAGGAACCAGACAGGGCGGGCAGGTCCAGGGCAGGCAGGGTCGGCAACGGGAATCAGTCCGGGTACGCTGGAGAGTCTGTGTCATCAGGAACAATCTGGTTGATGCTGCCCTCAAGTGGAGGATGGTGAATAGACATTGTGACACTGGTACGGGAACTGCACCGCACTCGGCGCGACGTCGGTAGCGTCGGCAGATGGGGGAAGCGTGACGTCATCAGGCGGGTGCGGCGCGACGTTGGTAGCGTCGGCAGACAGGGGGAGCACGACGTCGGGCAGCGCAGCGGCGGGCAGTGCGGCACTGTCAGACGGGGGGAATAGCGACGTCATCAGGCGAGGGCAGCGCAACGTCGGCAGCGTCGGCAGACGGGGGAAGGGTGACGTCGTCAGACAGGGGAAGCGTGACGTCATCAGGCGGGTACGGTGCGACGTCGGTAGCATCGGCAGACAGGGGAAGCGTGACATCATCAGGCGGGTATGGCGCGACGTCGGTAGCGTCGGCAGACGGGAGAAGCGCAACGTCGGCAGACAGGGGAAGTGTGACGTCATCAGGCGGGTACGGCGCGACGTCGGTAGCGTCGGCAGACGGGGGAAGCGCAACGTCGGCTCCACTAGACGAGGTTGCCGGGGTCCATCTTGGTTAGGTCGTTCTGTCACAAGTAGGATTGTTCGGTGGGACCCAGAACGCAGACCAAGACAGTGGAGCTTTAACATAAAGCTTTATTTCAACACAACCCAAACAACACAAAAGAGAGATCAGGGACAGTCCAGGGGTCAGGGTACCGGGAGGTCGATCCGCGGAGTACCAGCAGGTAGTAGACCGGCGAGTAGTCCGGGACGGGAGAGGAGTCTGGGTACCGGGAGGTCGGAGTAGCGACAGGTACCAGACAGGCGGAGGATCAGGGACGAGCCAGAAGTCTAGATACCGGGAGGTCGGAATAGCGACAGGTACCAGACATGTAATTATAATTACCGGGGAGCTCGTATAGAGAGTAACGCGAGACAGGCGGGTGACGCGGGATAGGCAAGGGATCAGGATCTGGATCTCCGGGACATCAGCGATGGCGATTCCGTCCAGAATGTACCACTTATCATGAACAACATGTGACGTGCAGTAAGACGTACAACCTAACACTGGGGTAACGGGAAGTCAGGGTATATATACCCCAGGTGAGGGGATTAGTAATTAGACGCGGCAATAGCTGACAGGTGTGTGCGCTGCCAGTGCACGTGGATTGGCCACGCCCCCTGCCAACCACCGTAACCGTGACACATGGATCATAACCCACTCAGAGCAAGCGGTGGAACCCATTCATGGATATGTGTTTATCAAATCCACTTGAGGAATAGAAGTCCTTGTTGAACAGCAGGCGAAGTTATCATAACTGGAGTCTGTTACCTGAATCTAGCCCTTATTATTAGTAAGAAGAGCTCTTTGGCATATTTACCCTTGTTTAAACATTGAAATACATGCCAATGCCCCACTCTGAGCAAATTGGCCAGAACATATCTGTGTACCCCTGCAACCAGCTCACAACCAGTGTTTTGATACGTTATGAATCTATTTGGATGTGTTTGTTCCTCATAACTTGTGTATTTACACATGTTTAAGAATATGGTAATAATATCGACATCCCAATATTCGTGAACAATACCACAATACCATATTTGGTCAATATCGTCCACTAGGCGTAGAGTTAAACACTCATCGGGTTATGGGCCCAGACAAGAATACGAAGAAAGTTTGCGCAAGGCAAATAGCACACCGAAACGAAAAGTTAACGAAAACATAAGCTTAGCAAATGAAAGAAAGTATGGAGACAAGGTTTCGGGGGCACCTACACACAGAGCTGACCACACTTCGTATAGCAAGTAACGAAAGCGCAACTGACTACATGATAAGAGCGGAGACCATCATTACGGCACTAAGAGATGCGGGTGAAGTAATGAGCGACGAACTGACCGTGGCGTTGATTCTAAATGGGCTACCGGACTCCTTTAAGCCACTAGCCATACATATAACCCAGAAGGAATATCAAGTAACATTCATAGACTTTAAGAGAAGACTTCAAATCTATGAACAGGCTGAAAAGATGAATGCAGCGGAGTCGTCAGACAACGTAATGAAAATGTATGCAAGACCAGGCCGGGGACCCGGCAAGACAAAAGCTAATGACCTAAGAAGCGAGGACCCCAGCATGGTGTGTCGGCACAAAAGGTCACAGGGCAAAAGCATGTTGACGAAATACATGTTGTAACAACTGCAAGAGCAACACACACCACGACTCTACGTGCAGGGGGAAGGATATACAGGATGGTGTCCGGAAAAAAGACGAGAGCGCAGATTTTCACTTCAAAGCAAGTAACGTGGAGAGCCGACCATGGAAGCCACAGGACAAAGTCCAAACTAGAGGCCTCGTGGTGGATGCAGCAGCCACATCCCACATCATCAATGACATCAGGAAATATAAGAGCTTCGACGACACATTCCAGCCCGGTGCGCATTCAGTGGAGCTGGCAGATGGGACCAAATGCAGTTGAGTCGCACAGCGAAGGGGAGATACGATGGTGTTCTTGTTCAACGAAACTGGACAACAAGTCAGCGCAATGCTACGTGGAGCGTTGTATATGCCTTCATACCCCCAAGACATCTTCTCAGTTGCAACAGCAACAGACAAAAGAGCCACCGTCATCTTTAGGAAAGGAGAAAGCGCATGACAGTACAATGTTTGACATCTGAGTATGGCAAATTACAGCTAGTGCATACTGACCTAGCCAGTCCTATGCAAACTAAGTCCATAGAGGGACATAGATATGCACAGTAGTTCATAGATGATTACTCTAGTGCTGTATTCGTATAGATTTCCTTAAATCCAAAAGTGACACAACAAAAGCTACTGAAAAATTCCTAGCAGACATAGCTCCGTATGGAGAAGTAAAATCTGTCCATTCAGATAATGGAACAGAGTTTACAAGCAAAGGTTTGCAGGCACTGTTAAACAAGAACAGGATTAGACACGAAACATCTGCGCCTTATACGCCTCACCAAAATGGCACGGCAGAAAGAGGCTGGCGAACACTTTTTCAAATGGGCAGGTGTTAGAAAGCCAGTTACCTAATAGGCTGTGGAATCATGCTGTCCAGACAGCCCATGTAAGGAATAGGTGCTACAGTAGACGCACAAAACAGACACCGAACAGATACCAAATGTTAACTGACCAAATGTGTCCAAAATGCAGAAGTTTGGATCTGAGTGCTTCACATACAGACAAAAGAAGGGGAAGATTGACTCTTGCTGTGACCAAGGTGTTTTTGTAGGCTATGACAAAAAAAGCCCAGCTTACTTACTTACTTACTTGACTTTGATCAGACAGAAGGTTGTATACAAATGACACAGGGAAGGTATGTAAACGAAATACTACAGAGGTTTGACATGCAAGACTGCAAACCAATAGAAACCCCCTGTGAGCAAAAGCTAGAGTTCACTGAAAATGCTGTAAAAATGAAAGAACACAAAATGTACAGGGAGGCAGTAGGGAGCTTGATCTATTTATCCACTTGCACTAGACCTGATTCGGGCTTGGTAGTGAGTAAGCTGTCTCAATACTTCGCTGAGCCAACAGAGGAACACTGGCTCACAGTAAAACATGTACTCAGATACCTAAAAGGGACAACAGAAAAAGAGTTATGCTGCAGGAGAAGTGACAAAGAAAAGCTAGGCCTACGCGTATACACAGATGCTGATTGGGCAGCTGACGTGACAGACAGGCGCAGCACAACAGGGTACTGTGTCAGTCTAAGTGAGAGCAGTTATTTGATTTTGTGGAAGTCAACAAAACAGCCAACAGTGGCTCTTTCCACATGTATTCTGCATTGTATACTGTGCATGTACTATGCACAGACAAAAGTGTATGAGGATAATCAGGGTACCATAGCCCTAGCAAAAAAGAGCAGTCAGAGATTGACATAAGGTATCATTTCATAAGGGAAATTGTGAATGGAGGAAAAGTGATGTTGGAGTATTACTACTGAGCAAATGATTGCAGATATGTTAACAAAACCTGTAACCAAGTTCAAGTTACAGATATTTGCCAGAGATATGTTTGGTACTTAAAGGGTATAGGCATAAGGGAAAAAGTGTTATTTTTTTGTTGTTTTTGATGTGGAGAACAGAGTAGGCTAAGATTGAGTGGGGGTATTTACATTTACGTTGTACAATGTATGTCCTTATCTACTGCTGATACTGTGTATACTACGGTTACCTGTTCTTACGGTACTCTGTTAATACGTTGTTAAGAAGGTGACGTCACTACGCAGAGCACGTACTCTGAGTCACCTGAGTCACGAAGAGCGTGTGAGGCTTGCGCGCCTCAGTGTGTCTGTTCATGGGCAAGTTCATGTGAGACAACTAAATAAATCCGCCGGACGGCTAAACAAGTATAACAGTGTATATAAGTGTATATAAAACAAGTATAATGTGTCTTACGCAGGAAACCGCTGAGTTAAACACTCATCATCGCCAAATTGAATTGTTGTTTAATAATTTGTACGAAAAAAATATATAGATTACCTGAGATGAAATGATGGCTACACACGGGTAGACTAACTAACAACTAATTGGATCTGGTCTCTGCTTGTAAGCCTCTAACAAAGAAAACAAGCTCTCCTCTTCTTAAAAGCACCACATAGATTTTCAACAGATAAATAAGGCTTGAGTTACTTAAAATAACATTAATCATGTTTGCAGTAATAAAACATTCTACATAAATTATTGAATTATTTTTTACATGAAACAATCCCAGTGGTTGAAAAGTGTCCTGTGGATAAAAAATATTTATACCATGTACATATACATATATATGTACGCATATATACGCATATATATTAGTTTGATTACGCACAACAAAATGCGTAAATGCCATTATGTAACTAATAATAATTAATTAAATATATTTAATTGAACTAATTAACATAATTTAACTAAGCCCCTTGTGAAAGTTGTTATCTTCATTAATGACATACATTTTGAATGTATTCGTAATGTTTATTATTAAACAATTACTAAAATACATTAACCCTCAATAGAGAACAAAAAAAACCAGGATACTGAGGATTACTGTCCTGGTAAAAAACTACGAGACATCAAAATACACATGATTCAGAACACATAAAGACATCATAAACTGAGGACAAGAGAGGGCTTGGATCACTGCTGTACATTTAGTCAAGTCAAGTTTATTGTCAATTCACAGTTTACACAAGTTTAAAGCAGTGGTGTGAAAATCTTATGTGCAATACCCGACGACAGACAGCAGTTATAAAAATAAGATAAAAATAGATAAAAACAGAATAGAATAAAGTTAAAAAATAAAAATAAAAATGCAATTTATGAAATGCAATATATCGGCACAGAAAAAGAGCAACATGTACATATAAATCAATGTAATAAAATATACATTGTTATATGCTATACGCCCTTGTTCAGCAGCCTGATGGCCTGACTGTGGAAGCTATCTCAGAGTCTATTTGTACAGTTTGTAAAGTCGTAATTTTCATTAATGACATACATTGTGATTGTATTCGTAATGTTTATCATTAAACATTGACTAAAATACATTAACCCTCAATAGAGAACAAAAAAACAGGATACTGAGGATTTCTGTCCTGGTAAAAAAACTAGAGACATCAAAATACACATTTGTCCTCACACGATTCAGATTCTAACACGTAAACACATCATAAAAAGAGATTGGGCTTTTATCACTGATGTACATTTATATCACTTTCACCAAGAGTGACAACACAGTGAAAAGAGTCGAGAATTGTTAACAACTCAATGGAAATCCATTGTAAATGTTACCTGGTGGGGAGCATTCAGAAAATATAAATGGATTGGGTTGTCATGGTTTACAAATAACTATCTGATATGGCCGCTAGCTGAATAATGTAATCAGTGCCCTGCTATATAAAATATAAATATAAACTACACAATATTTAGTGAATTAACACACGTAGACTACCGTGTCCTGCCCTAATCTGTATCCTAATACGTTAAACTGGATACGTCACGCTTCAACATTAAAACCACTGTGTAGGCCGCTGTGTACCCTGCTCGCTCTGGACAGGAAAAAGCAGGTTCAAAACTCAGCCGTGACCAGCCGAGCTCCACTGTGGGCTTCTGAGATTTGGGCCGTGTATTAGATTATTATTTTGGGGTATTTCATGCCTAAATTGAAGCAACACTCTTCAAGTCAAGTCAAGTCAAGTTTATTGTCACTTCACAGTTTACACAAGTATAAAGCAGGGAGTGAAAATCTTACAACGACAGACAGCAGTTATAAAAATAAATTAAAATAAAATAAAAACAGAAAAGAATAAAAGAAGTAAAAAAAAAGTACAAAACTGTATAAAGTTAAATATATAAAATAAAAATGCAATTAATAAAATGCAATATATCGGCACAGAAAAAGGGCAATATGTGTATATAAATCAATGTAATAAAATATACATTGTTATATGCTATACGCCCTTGTTCAGCAGCCTGATGGCCTGACTGTGGAAGCTATCTTTGAGTCTAGGCCCTGATACTGCGGTATCGCCTGCCTGACGGTAAAAGTGAATACAGTTCGTGGCTGGGGTGGGCATTGTCTTTTATGATGCGTTTGGCCTTGGCCACGCACCGCTGGTTGTATATATCCAGGAGGGAGGGGAGCTCACCTCCAACAATATACTGGGCACCACCCTTGAAGCGCTCTGCGGTCGGTTGCGGTGCAGTTCCCGTACCAGTCGGTGATACACCCTGTAAGAACACTCTCGATGGTGCCGGTATAGAATGATCTCAGGATGCGGGGGCCCATGCTGAATTTCCTTAGACGCCTGAGGAAATACAGGCGTTGTTGGGCCCTTTTCACCATGTATGTGGTGTGCGTGGACCATGTGAGGTCCTCGGAGATGTGCACACCGTGGAACTTGAAGCTGCTGACCCTCTCTACTGCAACACCGTCGATGGAGATAGGGGCGTGCTCTCCTCTCTGCTTCCTGTAGCCCACGATCAGCTCCTTGGTCTTCTTGACGTTGAGGGCGAGGCTGTACTCCTGGAACCACGTCGCCGGCGATCAGGCCCATCACTGTCGTGTCGTCAGCAAACTTGACGATGACGTTGGAACTGTGCATAGCCATGCAGTTGTGGTTGTAGAGGGAGTAGAGGAGAGGGATCAGCACGCATCCCTGGGGGGCTCCCATGTTGAGGGTCAGTGGCTCTGAGGTGGTGCTGCCCATCCGCACCACCTGGCGGCGGTCCGACAGGAGGTCCAGTATCCGGCTGCACGTGGATGGGGGCACGCCTAGAAGCTTGGTGTCGAGCTTGGCAGGAACTATCGTGTTGAACGCTGAGCTGTAGTCCACAAACAGCATTCGCACATAACAGTTCTTTCCCTCCAGGTGGGAAAGGGCAGTGTGGAGGGCCATGGCATTTGTGTCGTCCGTGGATCTGTTTTGACGATATGCAAATTGCCATGGGTCCAGCATGGCAGGTAACACTGAGCAAATAAAGTCCTTGACCAACCTCTCGAAGCATTTGCTGACAATCGAGGTGAGGGCTACAGGTCTATAGTCGTTCAGGCATGTTACCTTGGGTTGTTTAGGGACAGGCAAGATGGTGGAAATCTTGAAGACCACGGGAACAACAGCCTGGGCCAGGGAGAGGTTGAAGATGTCTGCAGACTCCTGCCAACTGGTCTGCGCATGCTCTGAGGACGCGGCCCGGGATGTCGTCGGGGCCTGCTGCCTTACGGATGTTCAACCGCTTGAAGGTGTGGCGCACATCCGCCTCCGAGATGCTCAGCAGGCTGGTCTCCTCAGGCAGCGCTGGCTTCGGCAGGCTGCCGTTTACGTCAAACCGAGCAAAAAAAGTCTTTAGTTCTCCTGGGAGGGAGGTAGAGGACTTCTCTACACAACTGGTTCTCCCTCTGAAGTTCGTTATCGTCTGTAGCCCCTGCCACATACCCCTCGTCGTGGCTCTTGAATTTGTCCTCCACTCTGTCCTTGTACTCCCGCTTGGCAGTGACGATGGTCTTACGGAGGTCGTAACGGGCTCTCGTATATTCCTCCATATTCCTGGAGCCATAGGCGGCGTTACGCGCATGTAGGGCAGCGCGAACATCGCCGTTAATCCATGGTTTCTGGTTGGGATATATCCGAACCCACTTGGTCGGAACAACGTAATCTATGCACTTCTTGATGAACCCGGTGACCGAGGACGCGTACTCATTGATGTTATTGTCCGAGGCAATGCGGAACATGTGCCAGTCAGCGCGATCAAAACAATCCTGCAGCATAGAGTTCGATTGGTCCGACCAGCATTGGACCTCCGTCACAGCGATTGGTTGCTGCTTCAGTCTCTGCCTATAGGCGGAGAGTAGCTGGATAGAGCGGTGGTCTGATTTGCCGAACAATGGGCGGCGGAGGGCCTTGTAGCCATCACGGAAGGGAGTGTAGCAGTGGTCGAGGATCCGCTCACCCCGTGTGTTGCTCGTAATGTGTTAGTAAAACTTCGGGAGAACCTTCTTCAGGGTCGCCTTGTTGAAGTCCCCCGCCACGATGAGAGCAGCCTCAGGGTGTGCCGACTCCTGTTCGCTGATAGCCCCATAGAGTTCCTTCAGCGCTGTTTCCGTGTTGGCTTGTGGGGGAATGTAAATAGCGGTCACGGTTACCGCTGTAAACTCCTGAGGTAGCCAGAATGGATGGCACATAAGCATCAGGAACTCCAGGTCCGGGGAACAGAAAGACTTGAGGGGATGTACATGACTTTGGGTGCACACAAGATCTGTTTATCATGAGACATACCCCCCCTCCGCGATCTTTACCGGAGAGAGCCTTTGTTCTGTCCGCCCGGTGGACGGAAAATCCCGTCGGCTCGATAGCTGCGTCGGAAACCCCCTCACAATATTTAGTGAATTAACACACGTAGGCTACAATGTCCTGCCCTAATCTATAGCCTAATACGTTTGACTGGATACGTCACGCTTCAACATTAAAATCATTGTGTAGGCCGCTGTGTACCCTGCTCGCTCTGGACAGGAAAAAGCAGGTTCAAAACTCAGCCGTGACCAGCCGAGCTCCACTGTGGACCTCTCTGAGATATGGGTCGTGTATTCGATTATTATTTTGGTGTTTTTCATGTATCCCTAAATTAAATAAACTATTTTACGTTTTATGGGCACATTGTATCTCAGCCCATCTAAGCTCTCACATTCCTCGTTACACGGCGTAGGGGTCATACTTCTGTGCAGCACTGGCCCCATCACTCTCAGTGACGGCCATGACGGCGGCCCAGTTGCGGACCAGGAACTCACACAGGGGCCGGTCGTTACAGGAAGCCAAGCAGTACAGTTGGGTCCTGGGGGGGACAGAGACCCGGGGTTACACCCTGACTGGGGGACGGACAACTGTTGCTATAGTGACAGAATTGGTGCTGTGGGCAAGCGGTTGCTCGTGTGGTGACAGTGTTGTTAGTGTGGTGACAGTGTTGTTGCTAGTGTGGTGAGGTGTTGCTAGTGTGGTGACAGTGTTGTTGCTAGTGTGGTGACAGTGTTGTTGCTAGTGTGGTGAGGTGTTGCTAGTGTGGTGACAGTGTTGTTGCTAGTGTGGTGACAGTGTTGTTGTTAGTGTGGTGAGGTGTTGTTAGTGTGGTGACAGTGTTGTTGCTAGTGTGGTGAGATTTTTGATGTCTCTTCATAAACACTGATGGTGATATTTTGTTCATTGGTCTGCTGGTCATCTATTCTGTTCTATTCAGTCATTTAGGGAAACCAAAGAAAGCCCAGTTCGGGCTCTCGCGTGTCAATGGAGCCGGTTCGCAGTTGGTTCAATTGGGGAGCCGGCAAAAAACTGGTTTGCGTTTCCACTGCCTTTTTCGCCGAGAGAGCCACGTCATGACGTCACTGTTAACGTCTCTGCTTTCCCAGCAGCTCGCGCCAACTTCCACAACAGTGGATTACATGATGGATGGAAAAGTGTTGCGCCTGGCTTTGAGGCTACAAACAGCTGCTCGTCTTTAGCGCTATGGACGCGATTACGTTGAAGCCCCTAACTGTGATAAAGGACTATACTAATAAAATGGACTTGACGTTAGAGCTGCATTAATAGAGTACTTAAACAGAAGGGACCATTTGCCTTTTCTTCTTCAAAACTGTCATCTTGTATTATGTTTCTCGGTTGATAAAGCATAATGAAGCGGACATTGTATGAAAAATAGAAATGTTTTATTTAAAAAAAACAAAAAACATTAAATACACAATATACAGTAATCACAAAATGTAAAAGTATAGAGTGCAGTGTAATAAGTCCATGTTAATAAAGCTCCGAGGGGCTGAGGGGCTCCTGTGAGCTGCAGCCCAGTGGGGCGGTAGCTCCGCATCGCATCGTCCAGGGAAGACGACTCCATAAACAACTAAAACAAGAGAAAAGTGCATTAAAACATGACTCCATTACACTTTACTGTTTTTAGAAAGTAGCATCCTGACGTTATCAAGGTTAATATCGGCTAACAGAAGCCTAGCAATCATAGCTCCTCATTTGTGATGATAGGAACATAACATTGATGTGATAATGAGCAGCTCGCTAAACAGATTATAAATACAAAGCTGGTTGGCAACACGGGAAAGATTTATAAAGTAAAACTTACCAGGACCAGAGTGACAGCAGCGGATCATCAGTTTGTTATCGATTAGCCCCTCGTATCGTCCAGTTTGTTATCGATTAGCTCCTCGTATTGTCCAGTTTGTTATCGATTAGCTCCTCGGTCCTGTCCCCCGCTGAAGACATCTCACGCTGTAGTTTTTCTAATAGCGGTTTGTTCTAGAAGCTCCTCTAGTTTATTGTGACCTTCTGCCGAGGACAACAACGCAAACAAACGCAGTTTGTCTCGTCCACGGACCACTGTCACCTTCACGTCCACGGAGAATTTTACTGATTTTAAAGATGGCGGAAAAAAACTTTGAGTTTGTTTTGAGTTTGTCCGATAAGCCCCGCCCCCAGCCCCGATAAGCCCCGCCCCCAGCCCCTGACGTAGTGGAGCCGGCTGGCCAGCCCAGCTTCGAAGTGGAGCCGCAAACGAACCACTTAACGGAGCCAGAAAGCGGCTCCATTGCGGTGGAAACCCAAAGAACTGGTTCGCGATGACGCGCGAGGTCCGAACCGGCTCTCAAAACAGCTTGGTGGAAACGAGGCATTAGTGAGTTCAGATCCATGTCATTCAGGAGCAGATACGGGTTAGGAGTCATTAAGGAGCAGGTAGGGGTCATTAAGGAGCAGGTAAGGTTTAGCATCTTAGCTCAGGCTGTGAACATGAGGGATCACACATAAACACACACACATACACACACACACCTACCTCCTGCATAGCCCTCTGGACGGTCTCCAGCTACACGACCAGCGCCCTGTTTCTTACAGGGTAAGGGTCTTGGGGCGCGGGGGAGGCTGTGACCACGGGGGAGGTGGGGGCAGAGGAGGATGACTCCTCCCCATCCGAGGAGTCGCTGCCCCTTGAGGGGCCTGAGGGGCCTGGGGGCCTTCGCCGGGGGCTTTACCATGCTGCCACTGGGCTCTGACCCACCGAGAGACTCAGGGATGGAGGGCATGTAGTGGACCAGATCTAGCTTCTCTAGCTCTGCGTCCACGTCGCCAGAGTTCAAAACTGCAGGGGTCAGTTTATAGATATACAACATAAGAATGATGTTTAACTATACTGCAATTCATAGATATACACTATAATAATGATGTTTAACTATACTGCATTTCATAGATATACAATATAATAGAGATACAGAATTGTTCTTATTTGAACCTATATACAAACTTAAACCTTTGGTATTAGTAGTATTATCGTCATTAAATATTTAACACTAAGCTATACTTTATTAATCCCAGATGGGAAATCAAGGCTCCTTTAAATCCATATAGATATATATACATATAAACATATATACACACACCTTCGCCATAGATGGCGGGCTGGAAGTCAGAAGGGGGCAGGATGTCTCGGAGTGTGGGCGGGGCTATGGGGATATCCCCGCCCATCCCCACCCCCCGGGGAGGGGCCACAGGAGCCCCGGCCCAGTGGGGGTTCTGAAGGCGCATGATGACAGACAGGGGGATGGGCTTGCGCTGGCACGGCCCAACGCTGGCGGGGGGGATGCAGATGCGTCCGATGATTGGCTGGGCGTGGAAGGGGGAGAGAGGCGGGGTCTCCGGGGGCGTGGCGATGCACGTGTTGCGTGGAAGTGAGCTGTGCACATAGGATCCCGCCAGGGAGTCCTGGTTGTGTACAGGAAGTTTTGCGCGTCAAACAGGAAGTGAAGGACATAAAGCATATGAAATGCTATCACTGTTATTATTGATAATCCACACTAATGCTTCTTCATGACCTGTCTCTCTTTACGGTGAATCTATGAAATAACTAATTAAACCTAATAGATCATAACCTTTTTGGGGAAGGGGGCCAGCGAAGGTCCGTCCAGGTTGGACTCCCTCCAGCTGCTGTTGGGCAGCCCCGGTCTTATCCACTCTGCTGCTGGAAGAGGAGAACATGTTCTCTGAGCTCTGTCTCTCTCTCTCTCTCTCTCTCTCTCTCTCTCTCTCTCTCTCTCTCTCTCTCTCTCTCTCTCCTCTCTCTCTCTCTCTCTCTCTCTCTCCTCCTCGGTCCTAAAGCCTGTGGAATATGTGTATGTATTTATTGTACTGTGCGATGTGCTATATTAGGTGTGAAGGTAGCAGGTAAAACACTGAGGTTTTAAAGAGGGCATAGTAGAAGGCAGGGGAGCAACATAGTAACAATAGAGCTAACACAAGTCACAGTATTATCATGTGTGTATCTGTGTGTTGTTCATGTGTTGTGTATCATGTGTGTATCTGTGTGTTGTTCATGTGTTGTGTGTCATTTGAGTATCTGTGTGTTGTTCATGTGTTGTGTATCTGTGTGTATCTGTGGGTTGTTAATGTGTTGTGTATCTGCGTGTTTTTCATGTGTTGTGTATCTGTGTGTAGTTCATGTGTTGTGTGTGTGTGTGTGTGTGTGTGTGTCTGTGTTTTGTTCATGTGTTGTGTGTTTGTATCTGTGTGCAGTCGAGGAGACGGTGGTGGTGGTGGTAGAGGAGGAGGTGGTGGTGGTGGTGGTGAATCTGGAGGTGGTGTTGGAGGTGGATGAGGAGGTGCTGCTGGTGGTGGTGGAGGTGGTGGAGGTTCTGATGGTGGTCATTATGGTGGTGGTGGTGGTGGTGATGGAGGGCAATGACGTCTGTGCTGGTTGTGCATCGGTGAATTGACCCCTGAAATGGTTATTTTAGTTTGATTGACTTTTTATTCTATTTATTATGTATTCATGTTTTGATATTCATATTCATATATTTATTGATGTTTTTATGTTCTGATGGAGACATGGCTGTCATGATCTCATCACGACTGACTGACCTTCCACCTTAGACGTCTCTGGATGACATCAGTGCTGGGAGCCGGTTGGACAGGGAAGAGGAGAGAAGGAGAGAAGAGGAGAAAGGACAGATGAGGAGATGAGAGGAGAGGAGAGGAGAGGAGAGGAAGAGAGAGGATAAGCTTCTCATAAGCTGTACGTTATATGATTTATGGTTGGGCTCCACCAATAGGCTAAGAGCTCTCTTTGGCTCTACGGTATATGGTCGATGGTTGGGCTTCACCAATAGGCTAAGAGCTCTTATTGGCTCTACAGTATATGTTCTATGGTTGGGCTTCACCAATAGGCTAAGAGCTCTCATTGGCTCTATGGTATATGGTCTATGGTTGGGCTTCACCAATAGGCTAAGAGCTCTCTGTCACGGTTACGGTGGTTGGCAGGGGGCGTGGCCTAGCCACGTGCGCTGGTGGCGCACACACTCCTGTCAACAATTACGTTGGTTGGCAGGGGGCGTGGTCTAGCCACGTGCGCTGGCCACACACACACACACACACACACCTGGACTCAATTTCCCCCCGTGTCATTTGTTGATCACCTCACCTATATATACGTTGCCTTTCCTTTACCCCAGCGTGAGGTCGTTACTTACTCTGCGTTCACGTAGTCCTCCCCATGCACCCTTGTGTTTTGTGTGTGCTTGTGTATTTGGAAATAAAGCCGTTCGTATCACTCTCCACTTGTCGGCGTCTGCGTTCGGGGTCCAACCCACTCCCTCTCTGCGTGACAGAACGACCTCACCACTATGGACCCCGGCGACCTCGACGAGTGGCGCCAAATATGCCGGGTGATGCGGGACGACCGGGATGCTTGCCTGGACCCCGGCCTTCTCGAGCGTGCGAAGCGCGGGCTCGATGCTCAGATGGTCGGGTTCAGAGCACAGATCCAGGCGCTGCGGGAGCAGGAGGAAGCGTGGGAGGCCCGGTTGGCCAACATGGGCCCCGCTGTCCGTGACCAGTGTCAGCTCGTTGTTGAGTCCCTGATCGCCAGTCACGGACAGGCGGGTCGGAAAATACAGACGACGTTGGTCCAGTGCGGGAACATGGCAGCCTTCATTGCTTCCCTCATCGGAAGGACCTCTGACGTCACGCTTCTCCCCCGTCTGATCGCTCCGCACCCGGCTGACGGCGCCGCTCCGCACCCGGCTGACGACGTCGCTCCGCACCCGGCTGACGGCGTCGCTCCGCACCCGGCTGACGGCGCCGCTCCGCACCCGGCTGACGACGTCGCTCCGCACCCGGCTGACGACGCCGCTCCGCACCCGGCTGACGACGTCGCTCCGCACCCGGCTGACGACGCCGCTCCGCACCCGGCTGACGGCGCCGCTCCGCACCCGGCTGACGACGTCGCTCCGCACCCGGCTGACGGCGCCGCTCCGCACCCGGCTGACGGCGCCGCTCCGCACCCGGCTGACGACGCCGCTCCGCACCCGGCTGACGACGCCGCTCCGCACCCGGCGGACGACGCCGCTCCGCACCCGGCTGACGACGCCGCTCCGCACCCGGCTGAGGACGTCGCTCCGCACCCGCTGAGGACGTCGCTCCGCACCCGCTTGAGGACGTCGCTCCGCACCCGCTTGAGGACGTCGCTCCGCATTCGCCGGAGGACGTCGCTCCGCATCCGCCTGAGGACGTCGCTCCGCACCCAGCTGACGACGTCACTCCGCACCCGACTGAGGACGTCGCTCCGTACCCGCCTGATGACGTCAAGCGGCCCCCGTCTGCTGACGCCGCGCCGTACCCGCCTGACGACGTCGCTCCGCACCCGCTTGAGGACGTCGCTCCGCACCCGCTTGAGGACGTCGCTCCGCATTCGCCGGAGGACGTCGCTCCGCATTCGCCGGAGGACGTCGCTCCGCATTCGCCGGAGGACGTCGCTCCGCACCCGACTGAGGACGTCGCTCCGCACCCGTCTGAGGACGTCAAGCGGCCCCCGTCTGCTGACGCCGCGCCATACCGGCCTGATGACGTCAAGCGGCCCCCGTCTGCTGACGCCGCGCCGTACCCGCCCGACGACGTCACGCAGCCCCCGTCTGCTGACGCCGCGCCGTACCCGCCCGACGACGTCACGCAGCCCCCGTCTGCTGACGCCGCGCCGGATCCGCCCGACGACGTCACGCAGCCCCCGTCTGCTGACGCCGCGCCGTACACGCCCGACGACGTCACGCAGCCCCCGTCTGCTGACGCCGCGCCGTACCCGCCTGACGACGTCAAGCGGCCCCCGTCTGCTGACGCCGCGCCGGATCCGCCCGACGACGTCACGCGGCCTCCGTCTGCTGACGCCGCGCCGGATCCGCCCGACGACGTCACGCAGCCCCCGTCTGCTGACGCCGCGCCGTACCCGCCCGACGACGTCACGCAGCCTCCGTCTGCTGACGCCGCGCCGGATCCGCCCGACGACGTCACGCAGCCCCCGTCTGCTGACGCCGCGCCGTACCCGCCCGACGACGTCACGCAGCCCCCGTCTGCTGACGCCGCGCCGTACCCGCCCGACGATGTCACGCAACCCCCGTCTGCTGACGCTGCGCCGGATCCGCCCGACGACGTCACGCAGCCCCCGTCTGCTGACGCCGCGCCGGACCCGCCCGACGACGTCACGCAGCCCCCGTCTGCTGACGCCGCGCCGGATCCGCCCGACGACGTCACGCAGCCCCCGTCTGCTGACGCCGCGCCGTATCCGCCCGACGACGTCACGCAGCCCCCGTCTGCTGACGCCGCGCTGGATCCGCCTGACGACGTCACGCAGCCCCCGTCTGCTGACGCCGCGCCGTTCCCGCCTGTCGACGTCACGCAACCCCCGTCTGCTGACGCCGCGCCGGATCCGCCCGACGACGTCACGCAGCCCCCGTCTGCTGACGCCGCGCCGTACCCGCCTGACGACGTCACGCAGCCCCCGTCTGCGGACGCTACGCCGTACCCGCCCGACGATGTCACGCAGCCTCCGTCTGCTGACGTCACGCGGTCCCCGGCTGTCGACTACAGAGGGGGTTCAGAGCAGACCCCTGAGGAGACTCCAGAGGAGGTCCCGAAGGGGACCCTTAGAGGAGACCCCTGGAGGAGGATCCGGAGGAGACCTCCAGAGAGGACTCCCACCGACCTGGGCAGAAAGGGTGGCTCTCTTCCCGGGCCCCACCCGCCCACCAAATCTCCTCCACCCCCCCGGATCATCGACTGGGACGCAGACGGTCCAGAGGGGCGGGGTTGGCCCCCGCGCCGCTACAGTCGGGATCTGTTCTTTTCCCTCAACCGCCACCGGGAACACCCCTTCAAGCCGGGTTGGACGCCAGGAGGCGCCCGTTGAGGGGGGGGTACTGTCACGGTTACGGTGGTTGGCAGGGGGCGTGGCCTAGCCACGTGCGCTGGTGGCGCACACACTCCTGTCAACAATTACGTTGGTTGGCAGGGGGCGTGGTCTAGCCACGTGCGCTGGCCACACACACACACACACACACACCTGGACTCAATTTCCCCCCGTGTCATTTGTTGATCACCTCACCTATATATACGTTGCCTTTCCTTTACCCCAGCGTGAGGTCGTTACTTACTCTGCGTTCACGTAGTCCTCCCCATGCACCCTTGTGTTTTGTGTGTGCTTGTGTATTTGGAAATAAAGCCGTTCGTATCACTCTCCACTTGTCGGCGTCTGCGTTCGGGGTCCAACCCACTCCCTCTCTGCGTGACACTCTCATTAGCTCTATGTTATATGGTCAATGGTTCGAGGACTAAATCCTGGCTAAGCTTTTGGGAATTCACAGCTCAACATTTAACTTGGTGAGATACCATTCTTTGTATAATTTAAGAGTGTGTTATGACTCTCAAGCCATCGCAACCATAGACTGACCCCAAAACAGTAAAGGATTTTATTTACAGAAATCAAAAGATAACAACACATCAAAAACACATATGTAAGGTTTGCGTGTAAAGCAGAGACAACAGCAAGGAAGCTTGAGGGGAACCGCTGTAGACAGACTATTGGATGGCAGCCTTGGACAGCAGCAGAGAAAGCCAGGATCAGGGGAAGCCACAAGCCTTTAAAGGCCTCATATTACATTGTATTATATATTTTAGTATACCACCAGGTGTAAGTGTGACCCCCACCATTAGAAAATACTTTCAGCTTCATTCAGGGACCCCTTCCATTCAGTTTGAATTTGCGGATAGAGGACAGGTGTGTAGCATCAGCAGGTTTAACCCTATCAGCCAATCAGAGGTTATGCATGCAATAGCACGTGTTTAACCTTTAGAGGGAGTCGTCAACTAAAATACAAACCAATTTACAAGTGGTGTTTGGGTTTGGTTCTCTTTTAACACCTCCTCTCACAGTTGCAGTATATTCAGACCACCAGCAGGTGGTGCCTTTAACACCACCACTCCCAGTGCAGTACAGTCAGACCACCAGTAGGTATTGCCATTAAGGAGCAGGTAGGGGTCCGGGGTCGTTAAGGAGCAGGTATGGGTCAGGGGTCATTAAGGAGCAGGTAGGGGTTCGGGGTCGTTAAGGAGCAGGTATGGGTCAGGGGTCGTTAAGGAGCAGTTAGGGGTTAGGGGTCGTTAAGGAGCAGGTAGGGGTTGGAGGTCATTAAGGAGCAGGTAAGGGTTAGGGGTCAATAAGGAACAGGAAGGGTTTAGCATCTTAGCTCAGGCTGTGAACATGGGGGATCACACACACACACACACACACACACACACACACACACACACACACACACACACACACACACACACACACACACACCTCTGGACGGTCTCCAGCTCCCCAACCAGCGCCCCGTCCAGCAGCAGGACCAGGGGGTTGAGGCGAGCATGCCGCCCCACAGACTTCTGCTGCTTCTTAGTGCGTCGCAGGATGGAATGGTAGCTCTGCAGGGACAAAATACCTCACATCTTCACTCAAACATCCCTGATAACCAGGGGTCAGAGGAGGAGGAACACACGGTTTGCCTCTCTGCAATAAACATGCATGCCGGCACGGCAATGACACATTTACAAATGTAGAAAGAATATTGCCGGCACTAGAAGGTTATGTATATACATGCATATGTCGCCACAAAGAGAGATGTATGATACACACTCCTAGGTCAACACACAGAGTTTCTCACAGGGTAAGGGTCTTGGGACCCTTGCGACGGAACAGCTTGTTGATGAGATGCTTGTACTGGTTGGGCTGGTAGTGGGACATCTTCTTCAGGGGCTGCCATTGGTCGATGGACCCCCGCCTATTGAGGGCCCGCAGGATCTCTGAGTGGATGCGGAGCGGCTCCTCCCGGTCCGGGGCCTGCTGCACCTGGGGGGCCACCACGGGCTGCAGCCTTGTGGGGCTGAGGGGCCTGGGGGCATTCGCCAGGGGCGTTACCGTGCTGACACCGGGCTCTGACCCACCGGGAGACTCAGGGATGGAGGGCATGTAGTGGACCAGATCTAGCTTCTCTAGCTCTGCGTCCACGTCGCCAGAGTTCAGCACTGCAGGTCAGTTTATAGATATACAATATAAGAATGATGTTTAACTATACTGCACGTCATAGATAAACAATATAATTGAGATACCAAATTGTGCTTATTTGAACCTATATACAAACTTAAACCTTTTGTATTAATAGTAGTATTGTTATTAAATATTTAACACTAAGATATACTTTATTAATCCCAGAGGGGAAATTTAAGCGATAACGGTTTTAAAGGAGTGGTACACTTCTTTCAATATATATTCAGTATATAAACATAAACATATATACATATATACACCCACGTTTGCCATAGATGGCGGGCTGGATGTCAGAAGGGGGCGTGATGTCTCAGAGTGTGGGCGGGGCTATTGGGATATCCCCGCCCATCCCCAGCCCCCGGGGAGGGACCACAGGAGCCCGGGCCCAGTGGGGGTTCTGCAGACCCCAAAGATCTTTATGTTATATAGTCTGTTGTTGGGCTCAACCAATAGGCAAAGAGCTCTCATTGGCTCTATGTTAGATGGTTTATGGTTGGTCCCAGAAGACCGTAGTCACGTCAGCGCACTCAGCTCCCCTGTCACTTGTTGCCAGAACTTTCCCGTTGTTCAACCCGAGACTCTCTGGCAATACTCCTCCGTGTTCCCCAGTGAAGACCCTGTCGCGATCTCCTGTGGATTCCTGGTATTTCCTCGTTGGACTATTTTTCTCGTTTGTTCCTTTGTTGGATTTTTCTACTTCGATTTTTTATACCCCTGGACAGGGTTTTTTTTTTAATCATATCTGCTGTGCAATACCGCATTTTCCCAGACGGTGGCGCCATTTCTCCATGTAAACGACCGAGAGGGCGAATTAAAGAAATAAAAATAAAAAACTATACATAATATAAATATAAACCTCACTGTTACTCATTCTACTCTGTATTGTATATATGTATATTGACTGAACATTCCTTTACTTACTGCTTAATTTCTTTTTTTACTTACTTTATTTTTACTGTATGGAGCACAATCTCAGGGGCTCATACAGAAACAAGCATTTCATCATAAAGTATTCTGTATTTTGTTGTGACAAATAATAAACAAACTTGAAACTTATGGTGAAAGAACATTTATTATATGGTGCTTCAATTAGCAATTATGAACACAGTAATACCTAGTAGAAAATAAACGTAAGAAAAAAATATGGTCTTATATTAGAAATACTACCCAGTGTGCCATCAAAAATAATACCTAAATATGGTCTTACATTCGATTGTGCAAAAGTAATTAGAACAAAATAGAAGATAATAAAATAGACCTGATACAAGTCCTGAGATAAAATGCAATACAATGTTAAGCTTACAAATTAAAAGGTACTGGGTCCTATGTACACTACACTACTATACGATATACAGTTTAATCTATGTACCTATGCTATACTAACTATACAAGAACTACACAACTATAACTATAACTATACAACTATTCTCTCCTCAGACAGCAAGACGCGAACTGACTCATTAACAAATGCTTCTGAATTAAACTAATTAAATAAAATACAAATGCTTAATACATTCGACCACAGCATATATTAGCAGACAAACACACGGAGGACCCTGTAGCTAGCATTGGGGAAGCACGTGTCCACGATAAACTTACAAAACCCCAATCCACACCGTTTACATACAAATGACACAAGCTGCATGTTTATACAGCAAGACCAACATTTCTTATCCCCTTTACTTTACGTTTACATCGTCCACAATAAAAATAAATGTAAAACTATAACCGGGACAACAAAAACGAACCTCTCCATGGGAAGGTATAACGTTGACTTGGTTCCCAGAGCAGAGGCTGGTTGTTCTTGAACCAGGTGTAGTCGGCTGCTGGGTTGGCATCACTGCTGCAGCTCAGAGTCCCTGAACTGCCCTCCTTTATGTCCTCAGAGGGACTTGATAACACAGATGTGTGTTTAGGCCCGTCTAGAGGTCAATGGGAAAACATGATGTACTTTTATATGAATGACAATGTAAAGAACACGTTTGAGAAGTGAACCGAATAAGTGATGAATTATGATGGTTCATCTTCATGTGGACATGGTTGTGACTTTAACATCTGTGTTATGTTATTATACTGTGTTGTGTTTACTCACATTTCACATCGAGGGAGATGGAGGAGGACGTTGTCCCTAGCACATTCTTAGCTTCACAGAGATATTGTCCAGAGTGTGAAGACTGGATGGGACCAAAGACAAGCTGTTGTCCCTTGTTTATGTATGAGCGGAGACTGTATGTATTAACCTTGAACCAAGTGTAGTCAGCTGCTGGGTTGGCATCACTGCTGCAGCTCAGTCACTGAGCTATTTAAAAGAGCTTCTGATGTTAACCGTTGATCCTCTTAAAGCGCAGACATTGCTAAGTGTGTAGGTGACTGTCCAGCCATCATTACCGTGTAGCGCTGTAAAAAACGAAACATCTCATTGAGAATAAACAAGACACTTTCTCAGTCAAGACACAACAAGCAGTCAGCTGAGACTGAGTGGATGATCACAAGATACATAAAGAGGATGGAGGATGTTGGGTGGAGCTGGAAACTACAGATGCTGACCACTGAGCTGTGAGAGGAATGAGTGATAGAGATAGTTATATAGCTAGTTAAAGAGATAGAGATACAGCTAGTTAAAATTATAGTTATAGTTATAGTGATAGAGATAGTGGTAGCGATAGAGATAGTGATACAGCTAGTTATAGTGATAGAGGTAGTTAAAAAGATAGTGATAGAGAAAGTGATAGAGATAGTGATAGAGACAGTGACATAGCTAGTGATGTAGAGAGATAGTGATATAGCTAGTGATAGATATTATGATAGTGATAGTGACAGAGAAAGAAATAGAGATAAGAGATAGGGATAGTGATGCAGCTAGTGATGGAGATAGTGATATATCTAGTGATAGACATAGTGATACAGATAGTGATAGAGATATAGATAGCGATATTCCTTTAAATAGGAATTAAATCAACCCATCAATGTTGTATAGATTTAACAGAAGTTGCATAGCAACAAGGAAATGGCCAACATATCTGTATTGTAATCTGAAATGCAACATAATGTAACGCAATGTCAACTATTATAATGAGCAGAATATTGTTCTCTAAAACAATTCTAACACAACTTTAACTATAACCAAACACAGCTATCGAGGTCCATTCTGTAGATGTCACATCTAGTTACAACACTGTTGATTCAGCCTCTCCTCAGCTTCAGTTGCTTGCATGTCATGTTACAGATTGAACCAGTTCAACTAAATGTTCACAGTGTAAGTGTACCAACCTGGTACTGACAGAAGGAAAGCTAGAAGTCCTCTGGCTGCTGATCTAAGATTCATAGCTTGTTTCTCTCAGTGTGTTGTTCAGAGATCTCTTCAACAACACATGCAGGTCAAAACTAAAAACATAAAATGGAGAAAAACATAATATATTCACTGAGACAACCATAATAATTAAGCATATTAATATTATACTTTTTAATGAATCTGTATAACATCAGTTGGTTATTGAACATGTTTGTATGTTACCCAATACAATTAAAGTTAAGACTTACTGTAAGGAGGAAGCTGCTGTTGCAGAAAGTGTCTTTTGTAACTGTGGCAATTTTACATGTTTACTTCCTCTTTACGCAGTCTAATACTTGATCAAAAAACCTGATCAAATTCAGACTACATTAACATATGGTGGTGGTGCACAGGGGCCTTGATTGGTTGATGTCTTATTGTTTGAATGTCTTACGATAGGCTGTACCAACACAGTACTCAAATCTTTTTTGAGTACTGTTTTGGAGATGTAAACTGCGGGAGGGAGCATTCCAATGTACTTGTTACAAATGGCCAATAAAAATATCTTGTATCTTGTATCTTGTATCTTGTACTGCAAGCTGCAAATACAATTTTATATTCTCATCATGTTCAACTCTTAGTCAACAGTTTTTAAGCAGAAAAACCACCTAACCTGGTCAATTAACAGAGATGGAAAATGGATATATAAGTTATAATGGCGAGGAGAGGAATGGGGTCGAACTTATAATCTTGATTAAATCAACACTCGGGTATGCACAGATACCGGTCGTTATGGGTTTTTAAAACATTGGACCAAAGGATGAATGCCAAAGCTTTCTGTGAGGTGGAAGCTCAAGAGGTATAGGCTACGACCATCCAAGATACAAGATACAAGATACAAGATGTTTGATTGGCGATTTGCCACAAGTACAATGGAATAAGATGTAAAGACAGTCTACTAGGTATAAAAACAGGTATACAATAACTTATAGAGTATGTATGGGATATGTGCAGAATTAGAGGTATATATATAAATATATATACATATATACAGGTAAGTAAACACATCCATGTGAAATGCATGAAGGTATTTACATTAATTCATATTTACAACATTCCAAGTCCTCATTTCAGGTTCAGTAGGTTCAGAAATATAAAAGTGGATTGACTCTCCATTTATTGGGCATCATACTTCATAACTGTTATCAACATCTTCCTTTAGGATCTCATCCAAGGTGTAGATGAAGACCAAAATATCAAAAATAGCGTTTAAAGTATACAAGAAATGAACGCCTTTATCGTAACCTATTTCGATGTGTGTGTGTGTGTGTGTGTGTGTGTGTGTGTGTGTGTGTGTGTGTGTGTGTGTGTGTGTGTGTGTGTGTGTGTGTGTGTGCTGGAGAGCCTCAGCGTAAAGCAGGTCTCACACCAGACGAGCCACAAAGTCTAACACGAAGGATTCCTGTTTAATACAATGGATTTAATATAACTTATAGAGTGAGTGCTCTCATTGGCAATGAAATACAAACGTATGGGTGTTAAAGATCAAATAGTGGAACCAGAGGAACATAACCCATTGAAGAGCAAGTAGTGGAACCAGAGGAACATAACCCATTGAAGAGCAAGTAGTGGAACCAGAGGAACATAACCCATTGAAGAGCAAGTAGTAGAACCAGAGGAACATAACCCATTTAAGAGCAAGTAATGGAACCAGAGGAACATAACCCATTTAAGAGCAAGTAGTGGAACCAGAGGAACCAATTCATGGATATGTTTATCAAAACCACTTGAGGAATAGAAGCCATTGTTGAACAGCAGGCAATGAAATCATACATCATAACTGGAGTCTGTTACATGATTTCCAGCCCTCATTATTAGTAAGTAGAGCTCTTTGGCTATTTACCTTTGTTTAAACATTGAAAAAAAATATGAATCTCATTTCATTTCATTTCAATACAATTTGATATACTCATCATGTATCAAAGTCCTTAGTCAACAGTTTTTATGCAGAATCACCACCTAACCTGGTCAATTAACAGAGATGGAAAATGGATATATAAGTCTACTAGGTATAAAAACAGGTATACAATAACTTAGAGTATGTATGAGATATGTGCAGAATTATAGGTCTATATATATATACATATATACAGGTAAGTAAACACATCCATGTGAAATGCATGAAGGTATTTACATTAATTCATATTTACAACATTCCAAGTCCTCATTTCAGGTTCAGTAGGTTCAGAAATATAAAAGTGGATTGACTCTCCATTTATTGGGCATCATACTTCATAACTGTTATCAACATCTTCCTTTAGGATCTCATCCAAGGTGTAGATGAAGACCAAAATATCAAAAATAGCGTTTAAAGTATACAAGAAATGAACGCCTTTATCGTAACCTATTTCGATGTGTGTGTGTGCTGGAGAGCCTCAGCGTAAAGCAGCTCTCACACCAGACGAGCCACAAAGCCTGACACTAAGGATTCCTGTTTAATACAATGGATTTAATATAACTTATAGAGTGAGTGCTCTTATTGACAATGAAATACAAATGTATGGGCGTTCAAGATGACATAGTGGAACATAACCCATTGAAGAGCAAGTAGTGGAATGTTTCCTTTTTAAAGTAGTAATGGTAATGGATGCTTTTATATATATTTTTATTTTATATAGCACTTTTATCCGCTTTACATGTCATGCCTCACATTCACCCTTTCATACACCGACGGCAGAGTCAGCCATGCAAGGAGACAGCCAGCACATGAGGAGCAGTTAGGGTGTCTTACTCAAGGACACCTCGACAGTTTTTGCTAGGAGGAGCCGGGGGATCGAACCAGTGACCTTTCAGTTGTGAGGCGACTGCTCTACCTCCTGAGCTATACTGCAGCCAAGTAGTGGAACCAGAGGAACATAACCCATTCAAGATCAAGTAATGGAACCAGAGAAACATAACCCATTGAAGAGCAAGTAGTGGAACCAGAGGAATATAACCAATTTAAGAGCAAGTAGTGGAACCAGAGGAACCAATTCATGGATATGTTTATCAAAACCACTTGAGGAATAGAAGTCATTGTTGAACAGCAGGCGAAGAAATCATACATCATAACTGGAGTCTGTTACCTGATTTCCAGCCCTCATTATTAGTATTTACCTTATATTTGATATATTTACCTTTGTTTAAACATTGAAAAAACATGAATCTATTTGGATGTTTGTACCTCATAACTTGTGTATTAACACATTGTTATGAATATGGTGTGAGTGTGTGTGTCATCTTAATTATAAAGTCTTGAAAGCCACAGCTAGGAGTTGAGTCGTTCCCCCCAGCCCTGTTCCTCTTCCTAGTTCTCAGTTATTATTATTAAGCATTTAAAGTGCCAGTTGTGCAGCAGCATCATGAAAACAGTGCAGTAACTATAATGAGTCCAGCAAAGTATGATAGTGTAATGTTGATGGCAATGGTATGATAGTATAGTAATAGCAGCACTCCTAGCATTTCCGTAGGCGCACTGCCTGTGGATAACAATTATCCTTGAACCTGGTAGTCAAACATGTGATGCATAAGCTTAAACATATAACTTGGCAAGATCCCATTCTTTGTATATTTGAAGAGTGTGTTACGACTACCTCAAGCCATCGGAAACATAAACCGACCCCAAAACAGTAAAGGTAGTAGTTCATCAGGTTTTTATTGACAGAAATCAAAATATTACAACACATATCTAAATGGGGCATGCAGGTCAGGTTGTGAAATGTAAGGGTGACATGTACCAGTGGTGAAGCGTCAGGGCCTTCAAGGTATTCAGAGAAGACCCTGGAACTCTCAGATGAAACCAAAAAAATCGAATTAATTGTATTAATAAAATGTAATACAATTTAATAAAATGTAATACAATTTAAATAAAATGAATAAATGAGAATCGTATCTGTGTTGTTATCTGTTATAATACAGTTACGTTGATTTGTTTGTCTTTCTCGGTCCATGCACAACGCATTTGAGTGGTTTTATGTTGGAAAAACAATGCAACCAATCAGGTATTTTTCTGGGTTGCTGGGAAGAATATCCTTCCAACCAAAGTACTCCCGCATACTTTGGCCCTTAGACTGAATGAGAGCGTACGTTTGGATTGACAATTTGATCAACCAATCATATAGTGATTTGTAGCCAATGGGCGTATTCTTTCAGATTTCCCCCGCAGCTCAATATGGAGCTAGAAGGTGCAAGGTGGTGGCTGGAGCGAGAGTGGATCTAGCGTAGTGCTACGTTTTTTCTACGTAGGATTTTACGTCAAAATGGCAACAGGCGAAGATGATGTCGTTGCAGATTTATTGTCGGAACCATTTTCAAGACGACCATTCAATGTAAAGATGGACATTATTAAAAAAAGGCCGTCCAACGCCTGACAATCTTGAGCTGAATCAAGTTGTTAAAGCAGATTATGTTCGCCATTTTCAGGCTAGCAACTGGGAAAGATACCCGTGGCTAACGGGCTCTACTAGCCACAAGAGACTCTACTGCTGGGACCGACCAGAGGGCAAGGAATTGGAAAGGCAACTTATTTTGGATCTGAAAAGCGATCAGCTTTATGACCTGATGGTGGTCGCACCATTCATCCAGAAGGACAGGAGAATGGATTTGGTCTTTAAGTGAACATCATTGGTGAGTGAGACTCATTTGTCTTTGCTGGTTTTGTCGCAGTGTTGCATCTCGTTGAGCTGGTTGTTGCATTTTGTTTCCACACACTTGTTGACTGATTAGTTAATGGCTGACTTGGGTTTGTTGTGCATTTAAATTGAGAGTTTGGACTTTCTTTGCATCGCTTAACGTGAAAAGACTTAACGTAACTAAGAGTTAAAAAACCGCGATCAATAATCAACTAATTTGCATATGTCTTGTCATTAGCACTTTCACCTTTTCACTTACATTTTGACAGGTGAAAGTGCCAATGACAAGTGGTCTACAGCAGGGGTTCCCAAAGTGGGGGTCGCGGGACCCCGAGGGGGGGTCGCGGGACCCCCAGGGGGGGGGGGGGGGTCGCGAGATGATTTCAGAATCCTCTTGATGTGACCATGAGGTTTTTATTTAATATTTTTTATTTTTATTATATTTGTATTATTATTATTATAATTATAGTTAATAATAACGTGTGCATAGATATTTTTATTATGTAAGTCTGTTTAATATGTAAGGGTGACGAATAAAGGAATTCTGATTCCGACAGATTCACGACAGTATCATTTGCAGCTGAAAAAAGCTACACAATTTTTTTCACACACGATTACCCCCCCCCCCCTGGACTTCACGTTGGACCCCCCCCCCTTGGACTTCACGTTGGATCCCCCCCCCCTTGGACTTCACGATGGTTCGCGATGGTGAAGATCTGTGCACACGTTGTTTTTAATGTTCCAGTCCCTCCGGTGATAGTGTGTGTGGGGGGGTGTTATGCGCTCTAGCGCTGTTATGTTGGGGGTCGCGGGCTGAAAAGTTGGGGAACCCCTGGTCTACAGAAGGTCCAGTTGTGATAGACACGCTTCGCCACTGACATGTACACATGGAGCAATAAGGTTTGTGTGTAAAGCAGAACAACAGAAACCAATATGAGGATCCACTGATCAACCTCAGTGCCTAAGACGGCACGCCAGTACAATGAAGATCAAGGAACACTTCTGGAGATTTAGCAGAAAGCCAGAGGGGAACCGCTGTAGACAGACTATTGGAAGGCATCCCTGGACAGCAGCAGAGAAATATAGGATGAGGGGAAGCCACAAGCCTTTAAAGGCCTCATATTACATCATATTATATATTTTAGTATACCACCAGGTGTATGTGTGACCCCCACCATTAGAAAATAGTTTCAGCTTCATTCAGGGACCCCTTCCATTCAGTTTGAACTTGCGGACAGGGCCAGGTGTGTAGCATCAGCAGGTGTAACCCTATCAGCCAATCTGATATTATACATGCAATAGCACGTGTTTAACATATATTAATAACAAATATTAATAACAAAAACAATATAACAAACAACTTTTTACTTATTCCTATTGAGAGCTCTGAGTCTGCATTTCACAAATATTAATAACAATAACAATATAACAAACAGTTGTTACTTATTCCTAGTGAGAGCTCTGAGTCTGCATTCTTACTACAACATACTTTCAGATCTGGTTGTTGCTCAGTTGTAGCTGCTCTGAGATAGTCTGCCAAATGTCTGTCAATTAGACGGGAACGCTGCTTTGATTTTATTATTCCCATGGCAGAGAAGGTCAGGATTTTTATTTATTTATTTATTATTATTTTTTTTTCTAATTATAATTATTATGCATTCATAACCAGGCATGTCGGGGGCCACAAAATAAGCGTCTGCGGGCCGGATGCGGCCTGCGGGCCGCCTGTTGAGTAAGTCTGCTATACGACATGCAGAAAAACAATCGGACATTTTACACTGAATGAATGAGACACATTAAAGTACACCCACTTACAAAGCCAACCCACTATCTAAATCATACTGATTTAAACTCTGGGTTGTTTATTGATGGTGCTGTATAACTGGTCACTGTCCCTGAAAAGAAGAAGTGAAAAAGAGATAATGAGAAGTTAGGAACTTCAGTTTATGTTACACAGATTTAGAAATGTCCTCCTCAAAGTCTCCCTTGGGTTGATGAAGTCCCACACATTGTTGAAGTTTAATTTTGGTCTAGAATTATAAAGAGATGCTTACTCAGGGACAGCGTTGGGTCTTTTAATGTTGACCAAAGAGTAAAGGACCTGCTCTTTCTGATCTGATTGGACCTGGTTCTCTGAGCAGGAAGTGTAGATGGTGGCATAGTGAAGATCATCCTGCTCTTCTATTGGTTCTCTTTGTGCTGCAGCAGCTGAGCGATTGGTCAGAGATGAGACGTTGCCATACACAGGAACAGGAAGTGTCTGAGAGGACAGAAGAGTACATTTAGTCATCCAAATTGGACAAATGGCGCAACTTGTCCAGGAGTTTCTCACAACGCTAGTATGAGGCAGTAATCTCTTAAAAATAGAACATAGCTTAATGATTTCTCTTTGAGCTCAGCTCTTGGTCATTATATCTACATCGTCAGAAAAGTAACAGAGCCAGCTAAAGAACGACACGCTGTTGTTGCACATGTTGTTGTTTGGGGGTGTGTCCTCCTGGAGTAGCTCCACTGTTTAGGGGCGTGGCCTCGGGGGGTAGCTCTACTGTTTGGGGGCATGGCCTCGGGGGTAGCTGCACTGGGTGTCTTAGTAATGGCTGTGTTAGTGAAAAATGGGTTCCTGTCGCTCACCTCCATCACGATATCTGGCCTTCCTCCCGGGACATGTGCTTTTCTGGAAGCGCTCTTTCTTCTGGTGAACAGAACATAAAGATAAAGAAGCAGCAGAAGAAATTAATGTCAAACACAAGAGAGGGAAAGAGAGAGAGAGAGAGAGAGAGAGAGAGAGAGAGAGAGAGAGAGAGAGAGAGAGAGAGAGAGAGAGAGAGAGAGAGAGAGAGAGAGAGAGAGAGAGAGAGAGAAAGAATATCTCACCTTATCCAAAGGAAGAGCAGGGGGAGTATGGTGACCAGTAAGACAGCAACGGTTCCTACTAAATATGTTGATGATGATGATAATGATGATGATGATGTCTCTGGAAAGCAGTGATTCAACACTTGATTCATGTGAACTTACCATTAGAAGGATACAAAAATATCAGGACCAGAAGTAATGCCAGAAGTATTATGACCAAGAACTCCATATTTATAGGACAATGAAATGTAACACATCTCCAATTAAATACATATTATAAATGTGATACATGTTTAACCAGGGTGCTCACACAGCACCAAAGTTAATACAAGTGTCAACACTGGATTTCGGCCATGATTTTGCTGAGGTTTCATTCAAGAGTTTGGTTGCTCCTTTAAACAGTGATCTCTCTTAAAGGAAAAATTACCCGTCACATTAACGAACAACAAGGTGGAATTGTGACGTCCGATTGCATTATGAGCTTGGCAGTAATAATGTCCTCCAAGCTCAGGGGTGACATGAGTGATGGTGTAGTTCTGTCCTGATTGCGTCACTGAGTCTTCATGTTCCTTGAACCAGATGTAGTCAGCTGCTGGGTTGGCATCACTGCTGCAGTTCAGAGTCACTGAGCTGCCCTCCTCTATGTCACCAGAGGGACTCACCTCCACCCAGGGGGTCCTTGGAGAGTCTGTTATGAACACAAATGATCAATGTTCCTCCTAAAGACATGAAACTGTATAGCACACACTACAGTAGAGTCAGTATGAGACAGAATACTGTCTCTACTCATACAGATTACTCTCTCTAACACAATACTACTGTGGTTCATGGTTTTTACAGGCATACAGAAATACATGAATACCAAAGGAACATTTTGCATGACCGGATATATCAAAGGTGTTTGCATATTAGACATCACCGATTAACATTCTTAATATTATTTATGATTGTTTTTGACCACTCACACTCGACATCTATGAAAACCGATTGAGAGCTGAGCTGTCCATATTTGTTGTGTGCTTCACAGCGGTACGCTCCTCTGTCTTTAGAGCTGACTGATGGGAAGGTATAACGTTGACGTGGTTCCCAGAGCAGAGGCTGGTTGTTCTTGAACCAGGTGTAGTCGGCTGCTGGGTTGGCATCACTGCTGCAGCTCAGAGTCACTGAACTGCCCTCCTTTATGTCCTCAGAGGGACTTGATAACACAGATGTGTGTTTAGGCCCGTCTAGAGGTCATTGGGAAAACATGATGTAATTTTATATGAATGACAATGTAAAGAACACGTTTGAGAAGTGAACCGAATAAGGGATGAATTATGATGGTTCATCTTCATGTGGACATGGTTGTGACTTTAACACCTGTCTCTTGTTATTATACTGTGTTTTGTTTTACTCACATTTCACATCGAGGGAGATGGAGGAGGACGTTGTCCCTAGCACATTCTTAGCTTCACAGAGATATTGTCCAGAGTGTGAAGACTGGATGGGACCAAAGACAAGCTGTTGTCCCAGGTTTATGTTTGAGCGGAGACTGTATGTATTAACCTTGAACCAGGTGTAGTCAGCTGCTGGGTTGGCATCACTGCTGCAGCTCAGAGTCACTGAACTGCCCTCCTTTATGTCCTCAGAGGGACTTGATGACACAGATGTGTGTTTAGGCCCGTCTAGAGGTCATTGGGAAAACATGATGTGCTTTTATATGAATGACAATGTAAAGAACTCGTTTGAGAAGTGAACCGAATAAGGGATGAATTATGATGGTTCATCTTCATGTGGACATGGTTGTGACTTTAACATCTGTGTTATATTATTATACTGTGTTGTGTTTTACTCACATTTCACATCGAGGGAGATGGAGGAGGAGGACGTTGTCCCTAGCATATTCTTAGCTTCACAGAGATATTGTCCAGAGTGTGAAGACTGGATGGGACCAAAGACAAGCTGTTGTCCCTGGTTTATGTTTGAGCGGCGACTGTATGTATTAACCTTGTACCAGGTGTAGTCAGCTGCTGGGTTGGCATCACTGCTGCAGTTCAGAGTCACTGAGCTGCCCTCCTTTATGTCACCAGAGGGACTCACCTCCACCCAGGGGGTCCTTGGAGAGTCTGTTATGAACACAAATGATCAATGTTCATCCTAAAGACATGAAACGGTACAGCACACACAACACTAGAGTCAGAATAAGACAGAATACTTTCTCTACTAATACAGATTACTCTCTCTAACACAATCCTAATGTAGTTCATGGTTTTTCCAGGCATACAGAAATACATGAATACCAGCGGAACATTTAGCAAGACCGGATATATCAAATATGTTTATATATTAGACATCACCGATTACGCAAAACGCTAGAGCTAGAGTGAATGTAGAGTACGATCCCAACGTGGAGGGAGCCTTGAGACAACAAGGTGGAGAACCGTCCTCCTAACAGGACAGAGCCTTGTCACTTAGGAATGACTAATATGTCCAAGGGACTGTGAATGATGGCTGATTGGATGTTTAATTGGTCTCTTAAGGTGGAACTGAAACAAAATAGGTAGCAAAGGTCAATGTACGTATGTGTGTCCACTCGTAGTCACTAGTCAAGTCAAGTGAAGGCAATTTTTTTTTGTATAGCCCTTAATCACAGTTACAGTCTACAAAGAGCTTACTATGTATCGTACTATGCATCGTACTATAGTACAAAAAGTGGATCACATGCTTTTAAACTTTTTCACTCTTTCACCACTAGGGTGCAGCCATGATGGATTTACACACAAACTGAGTCACCAGAGTGACTGCTGACAGAAGCATGGAATCATCAGAGAACAAAGATCTTCACCCCAGGGTGCATTACACTAAGTTGTGCGCTTCTGTTTCTCTTCAATCTGAAACGGTTAAGGTACCAGTACCCTTAATTACGGGTAGCCTGAGGCCAACGCTGTTTGAGTCCATTCATACTAAATCTACATTCTTTACCCTGAAGGTCCATTACATCTGGCGTCATGTCAGTATAATGTGGAGTTGACTTACACACTGGAAGAGAGGGAAGATCCTCGTATCCTTGGACAGCACACCCATAGCTTTCTTTAGAGTTAATGTAGCCCCTGTAGTACATTCCAGTATATATACTACTATATATGCTACTCCTGTACCAGAGGTAGACAGGACTAGCAGTTAGAGCACACATACTGTGACATTTAAGCTCTTGACGGGGATGATAGGTCTGGGGATAAGGAATGGACACCTGGACCTGGAGATCTGGGTCAGAGAACAAATGAAGTCAAAGATCATTCAGATTACACACAGATACATACAGACACATACACACATTTACACACATATACACACACACACACACACACACACACACATACACACACACATACACACACATACATACATACACACACACATACATACACAGATACACAAAGAAACACACACACACACACACTTATGCACGCACACACACACAGATACACACACACACACACACGTTTTGCAATAGACGTGTTAATAATAAGTTACTTACCGGTCACAGTTAATGTCACTCCAGGGATACCAGTATATCTCCCATTCCCATGGTTGGTTATGAACCTAAACTTGTACACGCCAGAGTCACTCTGTGTCAGGTGTTTGATTCTCAGGGTACACACTTCCTCACAGCTCCACCAGGCATACGGACAGTTTGTCTCCACACAGCTGTATTCAACACGATCTGTATAGTCTTTATCTTGTTTCAGATCAAACGGCTGATTGCTGCGTTCTTTAGTAAACCACAGTCTTTCCTCCACTTTGGTCTGGATATTATTAATATAATTAGGGTATTCAAAGGAGCTTCTGATGTTAACCGTTGATCCTCTTAAAGCGCAGACATTACTAGGTGTGTAGGTGACTGACCAGCCACCGTGTAGTGCTGTAAAAAACAACATCTCATTGAGAATAAACAAGACACTCTCTCAGTCAAGACACAACAAGCAGTCAGCTGATGGAGTGGATGATCACAAGATACATAAAGAGGATGGAGGATGTTGGGTGGAGCTGGAAACTACAGATGCTGACCACTGAGCTGTGAGAGGAATGAGTGATAGAGATAGTTAAAGAGAGAGATATAGAGATAGTGATAGTGATAGAGACAGTTATATAGCTAGTGATATAGAGAGATAGTAATATAGCTACTGATAGGGATTATGATAGTGATAGAGATAGTGACAGAGGTAGAAATAGAGATAAGAGATAGTGATGCAGCTAGTGATGGAGATAGTGATAGACATAGTGATAAAGATAGTAAGTGATACAGATAGTGATAGAGATATAGATAGTGATATACTTTAAATAGGAATTAAATCAACCCATCAATGTTGTATAGATTTAACAGAAGTTACATAGCAACCAGGAAATGGCCAACACATCTGTTTTGTCATCTCAAATGCAACATAATGTAACGCAATGTAAACTATTAATAATGAGCAGAATATTGTTCTCTGAAACAATTAGAACACAACTTTGACTATAAGAGGTTGTTTGGTCTTCTAAACCAAACACAGCTGTCGAGGTCCATTCTGTAGATGTCACATCTAGTTACAATACCGTTGTTTCAGCCTCTCCTCAGCCTCAGTTGCTTGCATGTCATGTTACAGATTGAACCAGTTCAACTAAATGTTCACAGTGTAAGTGTACCAACCTGGTACTGACAGAAGGAAAGCTAGAAGTCCTCTGGCTGCTGATCTAAGATTCATAGCTTGTTTCTCTCAGTGTGTTGTTCAGAGATCTCTTCAACAACACATGCAGGTCAAAACTAAAAACATAAAAAGGAGAAAAACATAATATTTTCACTGAGACAACCATAATACATAAGAATATTAATATTATACTTTTTATATGATCTCTATAATCATTTATGACATATGTTTGTATGTTACCCAATAAAAGACTTACTGCGAGGAGGAAGCTGCTGTTGCAGAAAGTGTCTGTGGTAACTGGTTAACCAAACATGTTTACTTCCTCTTTATGCAGGCAAATTTAGGATAAAAAAACCTGATAAGATTCTGACCACAACAGATCGTGGTGGTGCACAGCTACCTTTGATTGGTTGATGTCTTATTGTTTGAATGTCTTACTATAGGCTGCGTGCGTGAGTGTGTGTGTGTGTGTGTGTGTGTGTGTGTGTGTGTGTGTGTGTGTGTGTGTGTGTGTGTGTGTGTGTGTGTGTGTGTGTGTGTGTGTGTGTGTGTGTGTGGTGTTGTGTGTGCGTGTTTGTGTGTGCTGGAGAGCCTCAGTGTAAAGCATGTCGCAAACCAGACCAGCCACAAAGCCTGACACTAAGGATTCCTGTTTAATACAATGGATTTAATATAACTTATAGAGTGAGTGCTCTCATTGGCAATGAAATACTAACATATGGGTGTTCAATGAGGTCAGGCTGCTGAACAAGGGCGTGTAGCATATAACGATGTATATTTTATTACATTGATTTCTATATACATATTGCTCTTTTTCTCTGCCGATATATTGCATTTTATAAATTTCATTTTTATTTATATTTTTTAACTTATTTTATTCTATTCTGTTTTATTCTATTTTTATCTATTTTTATCTTATTTTAATAACTGCTGTCTGTCGTCGGGTATTGCACATAAGATTTTCACTCACTGCTTTATACTTGTGTAAACTGTGAAGTGACAATAAACTTGACTTGACTCAAGATCAAGTAGTGGAACCAGAGGAACATAACCCATTGAAGAGCAAGTAGTGGAACCAGAGGAACATAACCCATTGAAGAGCAAGTAGTGGAACCAGAGGATCATAACCCATTGAAGAGCAAGTAGTGGAACCAGAGGAACATAACCCATTGAAGAGCAAGTAGTGGAACCAGAGGATCATAACCCATTGAAGATTGAATAGTGGAACCAGAGAAACCAATTCATGGATATGTTTATCAAAACCACTTGAGAAATAGAAGTCATTGTTGAACAGAAGACGAAATCATACATCATAACTGCATATTTACCCTAGTTTAAACATTGAAATACATGCCAAAACCCCGCTCTGAGCAAGCTGGCCAGAACATATCTGTGTTCCCCTGGGACCAGCTCACAACCAGTGTTTTAATACGTTAAGAATATATTTGGATGTGTTTGTTCCTCATAACTTGTGTATTTACACATCATTTGTCACGGTTACGGTGGTTGGCAGGGGGCGTGGCAAAGCCACGTGCGCTAGCGGCACACACACACACACACACACACACACACACACACACACACACACACACACACACACACACACACACACACACACACACACACACACACACACACCACACACACACCTGTTCACTATCACACATTGTAATTGCTAATCACCTTATCTGGGGTATATATACTATGTCTATCCGTTACCCCAGCGTGAGGTCGTTACCATATACTGCACGTTGTTCTCCCGTCTGTTCTGATACCCATCGCCTGCCTACTACCCCTGCCGGTACTTCGCACCCGACATCTCGGTACGCAGACTCCTCCCCCCGTCCCGGACTACTCGTCGGTCTACTACCTGCCGGTACTCCGCGGATCGTCCTCCCCGTGCACCCTTGTGTTTTTGTGTGTGTTCCTGAGAATAAAGCCGGTCGTTCGTGTCGGTGTCTGCGTTCGGGGTCCAACCCACTCCCATCTCGTGACATCTTTATATATAAGGACATCCCTCTGTGTTCCGTGTCTGCAATTGGATGTGGTCTCTGCTTGTAAGCCTCTAACACAGAAAACAAGCTCTCCTCTTATTAAAACCAGCACATAGATATAGAATATTGATATAGAATTTAGATTTCCCACAGATGAATAAGGCTGGAGTTACATCTAATTAAAATAGTTTGCAGTAAATACACATTCTACAGAAATGATTGAATGTTTTCTTACATGGAACAATCACAGTGGTTGAAAAGTGTCCTGTGGATAAAAATAAATATCTATATATATATATATACACAATATATATATTAGTTTGATTACGCATCAAAATGCGTAAATGTGGTTATCTATCGCCCCCTAGTTGTAAAAGTTATCTTCATTATGACATACATTGTGATTGTATTCGTAATGTTTATTATTAAACATTTACTAAAATACATTAACCCTCAATAGAGAAAAAAACAGGATACTGAGGATTTCTGTCCTTGTAAAAAAAACTACGAGACATCAAAATTCCTCTTTCGCCCTCACATGATTCAGATTCTAACACATAAACACGTCATAAACTGAGGAAAAGAGAGGGCTTGGATCACTGCTGTACATTTATATCACTTTCACCAAGAGTGACAACACAGTGAAAAGAGTCGAGAATTGTTAACAACTCAATGGAAATCCATTGTAAATGTTACCTGGTGGGGAGCATTCAGAACTAAATATAAATGGATTGACAGACCTTTGGGAACAGCTGCAGGAACCGACACTCAAAAACAAACTAACCAACAACTAAAAGGGAGAAAATATTGCTCTCATAACCCGAAACCTGACCATATCATTATTTTATTCTATAACCCAAAGCCCACAATTTTCACCTCATATTTGTAGCAACTACAATCTTGTTCAGCACCAATGTAATAGGACCGTATCTCCATTTATCCCTTCCACCATCCATAAGCATACACAGAAACACCCAAATATCATCCAGAATAAAATTAAAAAATACAATAATCATAAAATCAAAGCAATAATGATTGGTACCCCGAAGTAGTTGTTCGGCACGAAGCCCTCGCGGCCGCAGAGCGTGGCCCACCACCAGTCTACACCGTCGGGCCTCTGCAGGATGGTCACCAGCATGTCCCCCTCGTCGGCCGCCTGCGCCGGGTAGCTCCACAGGGCGTAGATCGCCCCGCTGTTATCGGCAGCCATTGCCTCCTCCACACCTGGGGGGGGGGGGGGTCAGGGGTGAGCTAATGCTTCTTCTGCTACAGGGTTCAGGGTGAAGGCTCGTTTTGTCTCTCTCTCTTTCTCTCAGTTCAGAGGCATGAAGAGGAATAGTGTGGGTGCTCTGGATGATGATTTGCATTGTTATTTTTAGGGGCAAGCGTTTCAATGTGTATGTGAGTGCGCATGTGTGTGTGTGTGTGTGTATTTGTGTACATATGTGTGTGCAAGTATGTGTCCTCCTTCTCCTCCTCCTTCTTCTCCTACTCCTGCTCTTTCTCCTCCTCACCTCTCAGGACGTTCTCACACTCCTCGTAACCCGGGGTGTAGGGGGGATGGGACCAGTGCAGGGGGCACTGGTCCCATCACTCTCAGTGACCAGCCTGACTGGGAGGGGGGGGGACTGTTGCTATAGTGACAGTATTGGTGCTGTAGGCATGCGGTTGCTAGTGTGGTGACAGTGTTGTTGCTAGTGTGGTGACAGTGTTGTTGTTAGTGTGGTGAGATGTTGCTAGTGTGGTGACAGTGTTGTTGCTAGTGTGGTGACAGTGTTGTTGCTAGTGTGGTGACAGTGTTGTCGCTATAGCGACAGCATTGCCAGGATGCAGGACAGGTTATTTACCAGCCATGGCTGTCCGGGGCGCTGACGTTGGCTTCGATGCGAACCAGGAAGTCCACAACCAGTGGCGGCTCGTCCATAGGGGCGCAGGGGCGCCGCCCCACCTGGTTGAGAGAGGAAAAAAAACAAACATAAACATGTTTAAAATGAATAATAATTACTCATTTTAAGTATGTTTGTGTTTAAAATGCACAATAACGTTAATATAGCAAATATAAATCATTGTTTTGTGCGTGCTATTCTCCCCCCTCGTTTGTCATTGACGTCACTCTCATAGAAATCTGGTACCTACCTCCAAACCTGGGCGCAAGACCGGTGCGCCCAGGATCTCCGCGTCACTGCGCGCAAGCGGCCAATGAAAATGGATCAAGCAATTAAATGTAGCCTATCAAGGGTCCTAAATACGATCTGTGGGAGCGCATATTCTTGCGCCCGAACAAAGAAACCAGTCGCGCATGCTTGAGCAAATTGAGTGGCGCATGCGTGAATGCGTGAGCAAAGAAAACCAGTCACGCATGCGCCACTCAATTGTAGCCTAGTTGAACCTTATTTGTAAAGCCTGTACTGCTCTGCTCTCAGTTCGCGTCTTGCTGTCTGAGGAGGGGTACGTTTTTGTTGTCCCGGTTATAGTTTTACATTTATTTTTATTGTGGATGATGTAAACGTAAAGTAAAGGGGATAAGAAATGTTGGTCTTGCTGTATAAACATGCAGCTTGTGTCATTTGTATGTAAACGGTGTGGATTGGGGTTTTGTAAGTTTATCGTGGACACGTGCTTCCCCAATGCTAGCTACAGGGTCCTCCGTGTGTTTGTCTGCTAATATAGACTGTGGTCGAATGTATTAAGCATTTGTATTTTATTTAATTAGTTAAATTCAGAAGCATTTGTTAATGAGTCAGTTCGCGTCTTGCTGTCTGAGGAGAGAATAGTTGTATAGTTATAGTTATAGTTGTGTAGTTATTGTATAGTTAGTATAGCATAGGTACATAGATTAAACTGTATATCGTATAGTAGTGTAGTGTACATAGGACCCAGTACCTTTTAATTTGTAAGCTTAACATTGTATTGCATTTATCTCCGGACTTGTATCCGGTCTATTTTATTATCTTCTATTTTGTTCTAATTACTTTTGCACAATTGAATGTAAGACCATATTGAGGTATTATTTTTGATGGCACACTGGGTAGTCTTTCTAATATAAGACCATATTTTTTTCTTACGTTTATTTTCTACTAGGTATTACTGTGTTCATAATTGCTAATTGAAGCACCATATAATAAATGTTCTTTCACCATAAGTTTCAAGTTTGTTTATTATTTGTCACAACAAAATACAGAATACTTTATGATGAAATGCTTGTTTCTGTATGAGCCCCTGAGATTGTGCTACATACAGTAAAAATAAAGTAAGTAAAAAAAGAAATTAAGCAGTAAGTAAAGGAATGTTCAGTCAATATACATATATACAATACAGAGTAGAATGAGTAACAGTGAGGTTTATATTTATATTATGTATAGTTTTTTATTTTTATTTCTTTAATTCGCCCTCTCGGTCGTTTACATGGAGAAATGGCGCCACCGTCTGGGAAAATGCGGTATTGCACAGCAGATATGATTAAAAAAAATTGCGAATTTTTTGCGCCCCTCCTACTTCGGATGTCACCGGCCGCCACTGTCCACAACGTTGTAGTGACCTCCACAGATGGCGTTGTTGAGCAACGTGATGCCCTCGTTGTTGGTTGCTGGTTTGGATCAGTCATCTAGAGCAGCGGTTCTCAAACTGTGGTCCGCGGAGGTACTGCAGGTGGTCCGTGGAAAAAAGCTGAATAAAATCCACTTTTTACTATCAAGGATTTTCGGAGACCACCTCATATGTGACTTGCTCCATCGAATATATTTGAATAGTAATACATATAAAATCATTGCCAGTGTTATCAGTTGCAAGTGTGTATTTGTTGTAAAAATGACGAAAACAGCCTGTGTGTGAGGTGCAGCGCCGTGTGTGAGGGAGAGAAGCAGCGCTGTCTACTTATTTGCAATGACGTAGCTCAAGCATTTATGCAACTTGATTTGAAGCCTGTGTGTGTGGGGCAGCCCGTGTGTGTGTGTGTGTGTGTGTGTGTGTGTGTGTGTGTGTGTGTGTGTGTGTGTGTGTGTGTGTGTGTGTGTGTGTGTGTGTGTGTGTGTGTGTGTGTGTGTGTGTGTGTGTGTGTGTGGGTGAGAGAGCGCGCGCGCCAGGAATAATGCCGAAGCGGTGTGCATACAAGATCCGTTTATTCGCCATGCTTGTATAATCAGAATATTGTTTGCATAAGTAGGCTATATTTTTCGTTTCGTACATTTCAGGACAACTTTGGGAATTTAGTTAGTTTGTTATGAGTTTTAAATCGATTTTGAAAGTGGAGAGAGAGAGAGAGAGAGAGAGAGAGAGAGAGAGAGATGTCACATTATATAATGACTGTGTGTGTGCGTTTGTGTATTTGTTTGCGTTTGTGTGTATTGTGTTTGTTTCCCGGGGAAAACACACGAGAAACACCGGCTGTTGTTATGCCTGCTGCCTGTGACGTTAAGTTGCTCCGTTTTCCGCTTGTAATTATTCCGTTACAAGCTTCAAAGTTGTATTTATCATCTGAATTTGCCGAAACAAGTTTAATATTCTGAAAGCCATGACTTTGTTTATTTGAAATCAGATGAAAACAAACTCTCACGGACCCTGCCGTGTTACTTATGATTAATATAGGCCTTACATTCATAATTTCAGCCGGAGGGAGGGGGGGCTGCGCTGCGGAAGAGCAGAGTGCAAGTGAGAGCTCTCCTCTTCCCACGTGTGCGTGCAACACCACAAACATGGATCGGTGGCTAGCATCAGGTGGTCGGAAGAGAAAAGATGTTAACGTTAATGAAGATCATGAGAGTGAGGAGGCATCTACAAGCCAGATTCCGCGAAAAAAAACAAAGAAAGTGAAGATTAAGCGAAAATACAATGTGAAATACTTAGAACTGGGATTTACATACACAGGCACCGAAGATGAGCCTTTGCCATTATGCGTTCTGTGCTACGAGACACTGGCTAACGAGAGCCTAAAACCAGCTAATCTTCGCCGTCACCTTGAGACAAAGCATGGAGAGTTGAAGTCCAAGCCAGTTGAGTTTTTTTAAAAACAAGCTCCAAGAATTTCACAGTAGCAAGAACATCATGGAATCCACATCTACAGGTAGCAACAATGCTAAAGCAGTGGAAGTCTCATACAGATTGTCAAGAATTATCGCAAAAAATGGGAAAGCGCATACACTCGGTGAGGAGGTGGTGCTGCCATCAATTAAGGTGGCGGTGGGTGTTATGCTGGGTGAAAAGGCATGCAAGCAAATGGACTTGATTCCATTGTCAGACAGCACCGTACAGCGCAGAATTGAGGAAATGGCCAGCAATGTGAATGACCAGCTAATAGCGCGGATAAAAGCCAGTCGATTTTTTGCACTACAGTTGGATGAATCAACTGACATAGCTAACCTTGCCAACCTGCTCTCATACGTAAGGTATGAACACAACGGAGAAATAGGAGGACTTTCTCTTTTGTAAATGTTTGCCAACACGCACAACTGCAGAGGCACTTTTTGACATGTTGAACAGTTTCATAACGGAACATAGGATTGATTGGTCAAAATGCGTGGGCATTAGCACAGACGGGGCAACAGCCATGTTAGGCCGACACAGTGGGCTTGTTAAACGTGTACAAGCAGTGGCTCCACAAACTAAATCAATCCACTGCAGCATCCACAGGGAGGCTCTCGCAGCCAAAAAAATGCCTCCTGATCTCAAAACTGTTCTGGATGAAGCAGTACGAACGGTCAATTTTATCAAGGCCCGTCCACTGAATGCCCGGTTGTTTGCCGTTTTATGCGATGAGATGGGCAGTGATCACCGGCAATTACTTCTGCACACCGAGGTCCGGTGGCTATCGAGAGGAAAGGTGCTCGCGCGGCTCTACGAGTTGCGCGATGAAGTGAGAATGTTTTTACTTTACTTCAAAATTTGAACTTTCAGATCGCTTCAGTGATGCCCCGTGGCTTGCCAAGTTGGCATACCTGGCAGATATTTTTGAGCATTTGAATGGACTCAATCGGAGTCTTCAGGGGAAGTCAGTGACACTTTTTCACGTGCAAGACAAAGTTGAAGCTACAATCAAGAAGATGGAGATGTGGGCCAGGCGCCTGGAGCAGTCAAACTATGACTCGTTTGCAAACCTATCCGATTTTTTGGACACCGCGGAAATGCAGCTTCCAAATAATGTGAAAAATGATGTCAGTGAGCACTTGCACAGTTTGAAAACACAGCTACGGATGTACTTCCCTATCCCTGACACAACTGCGAACTGGATCAGAAATCCATTTGCGACCCTGGACGATGACATCCTCGCAAACCTTACGTCCAGAGAGCAAGACAGCCTTGTTGAACTGTCCTGTGACAGTGCTTTGAAAGTGGATTTTTCTCAGAGATGCCTGCCTGCCTTTTGGCTAAAAGCTGCTTCAGAATACCCAGAGCTGTCCGACAAGGCCTTGATGTTTCTTATGCCCTTTCCTACCACTTACCTCTGTGAGTCGGGATTTTCATCACTGGTCTCCTTGAAGACAAAATATCGGAACAGACTTAACATTGAACCAGATCTCAGATTGAAGCTGTCATCGCTGGAACCTGACATCCAGATGTTGACGTCTGCGAAGCAACATCATCCATCTCATTAGCTGAGTGATAAGGTTATCTTGGACTTGCTGTGCGTGTGCGTTGTTTTGAGTTAAATTAGCCTATAATTGCACAAAATCTGTTATTTTATTTATTATTTCCTTATTACACACGTTTATGTTAATTTATTTTATATTCTGTGTGATTGATAAGATTATTTGTTTCCACTGGACTTGCTGTGCGTGTGTAACATGGTTGTTTTGAGTTTAATTAGCCTATAATTGCACAAAATCTGTTATTTTATTTATTATTTCCTTATTGTACACGGATACAATCGGATGTTGAAAGAGCTGAAGCTGCAGTTCATGTTCACTGATGCAGCTGTTGTGTTCTATGAGTGTATGCAGATTTGAATATATGGTCAAGGACCAAAAGAAAAAAAGAAGTTGTCCGCCGTCCTCTTTGAGAAACACACAACGCAGACAGACACCGGTCACACGTGCAACAAAAGTATCAGATAGGCTTCAATTTACTTTTGATTTTCTATAATTAACTATAAAAAAATATCTGCGTTTTAACACTACGTTTATATGTACTTATTTTTACGGTTTGCATATGAGGTGGTCCGCGAAAATCCTTGATGATAAATAGTGGTCCGCAGAAACAAAACGTTTGAGAACCCCTGATCTAGAGAGGAGAAGGTCTTTGATGTCTCTTCATAAACACCAGTGGCGAAGCGTGTCTATCACAACTGGACCTTCTGTAGGGGGGGGGGGGAGTAATCGTGATATTGAAAATTGTGTGGGGCTTTTTTTTCAGCTGCAAATGATACTGTCGTGAATCTGTCGGAATCAAAATTCCTTTATTCATCACCCGTACATATATAAAAATATCTATGCACACGTTATTATTAACAATAAAAACCTCATGGTCACATCAAGAGGATTCTGAAATCATCTCGCGGCCCCCCCCCCCCCTCGGGGTCCCGCGACCCCCCCCCCTCGGGGTCCCGCGACCCCCCCCCCCTCGGGGTCCCGCGACCCCCACTTTGGGAACCCCTGCTGTAGACCACCACCCCCATTCGAAAATTCAGTTGTTCTAGTCAGATGGACGTCACGGAGGAGTCACTTTATGCCTTATCTCATTTAGGCAGATCAGATTGTCGCAGCCAATTTCCAAGTGTACCATAGTTGGTAGAGCAGAGTCCATGTAGTGAAGTAACAGACCACCACAGACCACCACACACGGGCTATCGGTTAAAGGGACGGTCTAACACGCTTCACGTGAAAAGGCTGAACGTAACTTTGGAACTTTAAGTTCCAAAATAGCGATCAATAATCACCAAATGTCTCTGGCATATGTCTTGTCATTAGCACTTTCACCTGTCAAAATGAAAGTGAAAAGGTGAAAGTGCTAATGACAAAACATATGCAAATTAGGTGATTATTGATCGCGGGTTTGTAACTCTTAGTTACGTTAAGCGATGCAAAGAAAGATCAAGTCCAAACTCTAAATTCAAATGCACAACAATGCTTAACAAACCCAAGTCAGCCATTAACTAATCATTCAACAAGTGTGTGGAAACAAAATGCAACAAGTCAAGTCAAGTCAAGTCAAGTTTATTGTCACTTCACAGTTTACAGTTTAGTATAAAGCAGTGATGTGAAATTCTTGTGTGCAATACCCGACGACAGACAGCAGTTATAAAATAAGATAAAATAAAAATAGATAAAAATAGAATAAAAAATAGAATAAAGAATATAAAATAAAAATAAAAAATGCAATTTATAAAATGCAAAAATCAGCACAAAAAAGAGCAATATATATATATAAATCAATGTAATAAAATATACATTGTTATATGTTATACGCCCTTGTTCAGCAGCCTGATGGCCTGACTGTGGAAGCTATCTCTAAGCCTATTTGTACGACACTTGATACTGCGGTATCGCCTGCCTGACGGTAGTAGTGAGTAAAGTTCGTGGCTGGGGTGGGCAATGTCTTTTATAATTCTTTTGGCCTTGGCCACGCACCGCTGATTGTAAATGTCCAGGAGGGAGGGGAGCTCACCTCCAACGATATACTGGGCCGTCCGCACCACCCTTTGAAGCGCTCTGCGCTCGAGTGCCGTGCAGTTCCCGTACCAGGCGGTGATACACCCTGTCAGAACACTCTCGATGGTGCCGTTGTAGAATGTTCTCAGGATGCGGGGGCCCATGCTGAATTTCTTCAGACGCCTGAGAAAATACAGGCGTTGTTGGGCCCTTTTCACCACGTGTGTGGTGTGCGTGGACCATGTGAGGTCCTCGGAGATGTGCACGCCGAGGAACTTGAAGCTGCTGACCCTCTCTACTGCAACGCCGTCGATGGAGATAGGGCTGTGCTCTCCCCTCTGCCTCCTGAAGTCCACGATCAGCTCCTTGGTCTTCTTGACGTTGAGGGCGAGGCTGTTCTCCTGGCACCACTGCTCCAGCGATCCGACCTCCTCCCTGTAGGCTGTCTCGTCGTCGCCGGCGATCAGGCCCATCACTGTCGTGTCGTCAGCAAACTTGACGATGACGTTGGAGCTGTGCATAGCCATGCAGTCGTGGGTGTAGAGGGAGTAGAGGAGAGGGCTCAGCACGCATCCCTGGGGGGCTCCCGTGTTGAGGGTCAGTGGCTCTGATGTGGTGCTGCCCATCCTCACCACCTGGCGGCGGTCCGACAGGAGGTTCAGTATCCAGCTGCACATGGATGGGGGTACGCCTAGACCTCTCAGCTTGGTGTCGAGCTTGGCAGGAACTATTGTGTTGAATGCTGAGCTGTAGTCCACAAACAGCATTCGCACATAACAGTTCTTCCCCTCCAGGTGGGAAAGGGCAGTGTGGAGGGCCATGGCAATTGCGTCGTCCGTGGATCTATTTTGACGATATGCAAATTGCCATGGGTCCAGCGTGGTAGGTAACACGGAGCAAATAAAGTCCTTGACCAACCTCTCGAAGCATTTGCTAACGATCGAGGTGAGGGCCACAGGTCTGTAGTCATTCAGGCATGTTACCTTGGTTTGTTTAGGGACAGGCACGATGGTGGATATCTTGAAGACCGCGGGGACAACAGCCTGGGACAGGGAGAGGTTGAAGATGTCTGCAAAGACTCCTGCCAACTGGTCTGCGCATGCTCTGAGGACGCGGCCCGGGATGTCGTCGGGGCCTGCCGCCTTACGGATGTTCAGCCGCTTAAAGGTGCGGCGCACATCCGCCTCCGAGATGCGCAGCTGGCTGGTCTCCCCAGTCGGTGCTGGCTTCGGCGGGCTGCAGTTTACGTCGAACCGGGCAAAAAATGTATTTAGCTCTCCTGGGAGGGAGGTAGAGGAGTTCTCTACACAACTGGTTCTCCCTCTAAAGTTCGTTATCTTCTGCAGCCCCTGCCACATACCCCTCGCATCGTGTTTCTTGAATTTATCTTCCACTCTGTCCTTATACTCCCGCTTGGCAGTGACGATGGTCTTACGGAGGTCGTAACGGGCTCTCGTATATTCCTCCGTATTCCCGGAACCAAAGGCGGCGTTACGCGCATGTAGGGCAGCGCGAACATCGCCGTTAATCCACGGTTTCTGGTTGGGATATATCCGAACCGACTTGGTCGGGACAACGTCATCTATGCACTTCTTGATGAACCCGGTGACCGACGACGCGTACTCGTTGATGTTATTGTCCGAGGCAACGCGGAACATGTGCCAGTCAGCGTGATCAAAACAATCCTGCAGCGTAGAATCTGATTGGTCCGACCAGCATTGGACCTCCCTCACAGCGATCGGTTGCTGCTTCAGTCTCTGCCTATAGGCGGGGAGTAGCTGGATAGAGCGGTGATCTGATTTGCCGAACGGTGGGCGGAGGAGGGCCTTGTAGCCATCCCGGAAGGGAGTGTAGCAGTGGTCGAGGATCCGCTCGCCCCGTGTGTTGCTCTTTATGTGTTGGTAGAACTTCGGGAGAACCTTCTTCAGGTTCGCCTTGTTGAAGTCCCCCGCTACGATGAGAGCAGCCTCGGGGTGGGCCGACTCCTGTTCGCTGATAGCCCCGTACAGTTCCTTCAGCGCTGTGTCCGTGTTCGCTTGTGGGGGAATGTAAACAGCGGTCACGGTTACCGCTGTAAACTCCCGAGGTAGCCAGTATGGACGGCACATAAGCATCAGGTACTCCAGGTCCGGGGAACAGAAGGACTTGAGGGGATGTACATGACTTTGGTTGCACCAAGATCTGTTTATCATGAGACATACCCCCCCTCCGCGATCTTTACCGGAGAGAGCCTTTGTTCTGTCCGCCCGGTGTACGGAAAATCCCGTCGGCTCGATAGCTGCGTCGGTAACCCCCTCCGACATCCATGTCTCCGTAAGGCAGATAATACAATTGTCCCTCGTTTCCCGGTGGAATTGAATACGAGCCTGTAGTTCGCTTAACTTATTGTCCAGAGACTGTACATTAGCCAGTAGAATGGTGGGTAGTGGGGGGCGATCGGATCGACATCTCAGCCTGACTAGCACGCCGGCTCGCTTCCCTCGCTTCCTCCGGCGACGCTTGCGCGTAATCGTGCCCAAAATGGACGGAGATAATCCAGCTGTGACTTCGGGCGGGACGTCCGAGTCGAAAGAATGAAAAAACTCCGGTAGGCGGCGAGCGACTGTCGATCTGATCTCCCAAAGTGTGCAAGAGTTATAAGTGAACTTGCTGCTAACATCCTGAACTAAAATAGTTGCGATAAAAAGAATAAATAACAAAAAACTGCGTCGTCGTGCGGGAGCTCGCGACACGGCAGCCATCTCGTACGGCGCCATACTCCCAACCAGCTCAACGAGACGCAACACTGAGACAAAACCAGCAAAGACAAATGAGTGTCACTCACCAATGATGTTCACTTGAAGACCAAATCCATTCTCCTGTCCTTCTGGATGAATTGTTCGACCACCATCAGGTCATAAAGATGATCGCTTTTCTGATCCAAAATAAGTTCCAATTCCCTGCTCTCTTGTCGGTCCCAAATAGCAACACTCCCATCAGTAGAGCCTCTTGTGGCTAGTAGAGCCTCTTGTGGCTAGTAGAGCCCGTTAGCCACGGGTATCTTTCCCAGTTGCTGCTCTGAAAATGGCGAACATAGCCTGCTTTAACTACTTGAGTCAGCTCCAGATTGTCAGGTGTTGGACGGCCTTTTTTAATAATGTCCATCTTAACATTAAATGGTCGTCTTGAAAATGGTTCAGACAATAAATCCGCCTGTTGCCATTTTGACGTAAAAAAAACAACGTAGAAAACGTAACACTATGCTAGATCCACTCTCGCGCCAGCCACCACCTTGCACCTTCTAGCTCCCTATTGAGCTGCGGGGAAATCTGAAAGAATATGCCCATTGGCTACAAATCACGATATGATTGGTTTATCAAATTGTCAATCCAAACGTACGCTCTCATTCAGTCTATGGGCCAATGTCAGCGGGAATACTTTGGTTGAAGGATATTCTTCCCAGCAACCCAGAAAAATATCTGATTGGTTGCATTGTTTTTCCAACACTTAACCACTCAAATGCGTCGTGCATGGACCGAGAAAGACAAACAAATCAACGTAACACTGTAATATAACACAGATACGATTCTCATTTATTCATTTTATTTAAATTGTATTAAATGTTATTAAATTGTATTACATTTTATTAATACAATTAATTCGATTTTTTGGTTTCATCTGAGAGTTCCAGGGTCTTCTCTGAATACCTTGAAGACCCTGACGCTTCACCACTGATAAACACTGATAGTGATATGATGTTCATTGGTCTTATGGAACATGGGGATCACACACACATAAACACACACACACACACACACACACCCCTACCTCCTGCAAAGCCTTCTGGATGGTCTCCAGCTCCCTGACCAGCACCCCGTCCAGCAGCAGGACCAGGGGGTTGAGGCGAGCATGCCGCCCCACAGACTTCTGCTGCTTCTTAGTGCGTCGCAGGATGGAATGGTAGCTCTGCAGGGACAAAATACCTCACGTCTTCACTCAAACATACCTGATAACCAGGGGTCAGAGGAGGAGGAACACATGGTTTGCACACGAATACTAAGAGTGTATGGTAGATTTGGTGACTGGCAAATTTAAAACTGGCCTTCTTTTGATAGCTGAAATGTTGTCATTTTTTGTAGTACTTTAGTTTAACAGCATGCTCTTCTTCAGTATTGTACATGTATATATATACATATATACACCCACCTTCGCCATACATGGCGGGCCGGAAGTCAGAAGGGGGCGGGATGTCTCGGAGTGTGGGCGGGGCTATTGGGATATCCCCGCCCATCCCCAGCCCCCGGGGAGGGGCCACAGGAGCCCCGGCCCATTGGGGGTTCTGCAGGCGCATGATGACAAATGCTGGTGGGGGGGATGCAGATGCGTCCGATGATTGGCTGGGTGTGGAAGGGGGAGAGAGGCGGGGTCTCCGGGCGGGCGTGGCGATGCGCGTGTTGCGTTGAAGCGAGTTGGCGCGTCAAAAAGGAAGTGAAGGACATAAAGCATATGAAATACTGTCATTCTTATTATTGATAATCCACACTAATGCTTCTTAATGACCTGTCTCTCTTTACGGTGAATCTATGAAATAACAAATTAAACATTATAGTTAATAACCTTTTTGGGGGAGGGTGCCAGCGAAGGGCCGTCCAGGTCGGACTCCCTCCAGCTGCTGCTGGGCAGCGCCGGTCTCATCCACTCTGCTGTTCATGTGTTGTGTTTCATGTGCGTATTTTTGAGTTGTTTGTGTGTTGTGTATCGTGTGTGTATCTGTGTGTTGTTCATGTGTTGTGTGTTTGTATCTGTGTCCGGTCGTTAAGAGGAGGTGGTGGTGGTGGAGGTGTTGGTGGTGGTGGTGGTGGTGTGTGGTGGTGGAGTTTGTGGTGGTGGTAGTGGTGGTGATGGTGGTGGTGGTGATGGAGGGCAATGACGTCGAGAGAGAGAGAGAGAGAGAGAGAGAGAGAGAGAGAGAGAGAGAGAGAGAGAGAGAGAGAGAATTTTGGTTTTGTATTTGGTGTGTGTGAGTACACACACACACACACACACACGCACACATTGGTGGCCCTCAGGTCCCCTGCTTGCCACAGGAGGAAGGTAACATCATCATCATCATCATGTCTCTAAGTTCCACCATTGTCCCCGTCCGGCAGAAATTACATCACAGCCCTCATCGTCACATCGTCTCCCCGGCGGTTCAACAACTCTTTGGTCCATGATCCCAGACCCCATTTTCACTTCTGACCCCAAAGATATTTATGTTATATAGTCTGTTGTTGGGCTCAACCAATAGGCTAAGAGCTCTCATTGGCTCTACGGTATATGGTCTATGGTTGGGCTTCACAAATAGGCTAAGAGCTCTTATTGGCACTACAGTATATGGTCTATGGTTAGAGGACTCTCCTCTCCAGCCACGCTCCTCTGCCTCCCCCTCTCTGCCACCTGGGGTTACTACACCCAGAACACTCCGTCCCAGAAGACCGTAGTCACGTCAGCGCACCTGTTCCCTATTCCCAATCAGGCTCCCTATTATTTAAACTCCGCTCCCCTGTCACTCGTTGCCAGAACTTTCCCGTTGTTCAACCCGAGACTCTCTGGCAATACTCCTCCGTGTTCCCCAGTGAAGACCCTGTCTTGATCTCCTGTGGATTCCTGGTATTTCCTCGTTGGACTATTTTTCTCGTTTGTTCCTTTGTTGGATTTTTCTACTTTGATTATTTTTTTTTTTACCGCTGGATGTTTTTGTGTTTGTATTTTGGACTTCAGCCTTCTCCCCGCAGCACATTATACAACACCCCCTGTTTGGATTTCCATTTCACACTCACGTAAGTCGCTTTACACATTGTATTATTTACTTCAATAATTGACACACACATAGTTGATTGTTGACACCTCATATCAGTTTATTCCTTGGAGCTTTATCTGAATAAAGACGCCTACGGGTTCTAAACTCCTTTTTGCCTCCGACTCTTTCTGCACTATCCCCCGGGGTTCAGAAAACAACAATCTGTGTGTGGCTTAACATTCACAGCTTAAACATAACTTGGTGAGATCCCATTCTTTGTATAATTTAAGAGTGTTACGACTTCTTCAAGCCGTCGCAACCATAAACCGACCACAAAACAGTAAAGGTAGTAGTTCATCAGGTTTTTATTGACAGAAATCAAAAGATTACAACACATATCTAAATGGGGCATGCAGGTCAGGTCGTGAGATGTAAGGGTGACATGTACACATGGAGCAATAAGGTTTGTGTGTAAAGCAGAACAACAGAAACCAATATGAGGATCCACTGATGTATCAACCTCAGTGCCCAAGACGGCACGTCAGTACAATGAAGATCAAGGAACACTTATGGAGATTTAGCAGAAATCCAGAGGGGAACCGCTGTAGACAGACTATTGGAAGGTATCCCTGGACAGCAGCAGCATCCCCGGACCCTGATGGGAGTATGGCGCCGTACGAGATGGCTGCCGTGTCGCGAGCTCCCGCACGACGACGCAGTTTTTTGTTATTTATTCTTTTTATTGCAACTTTTTTAGTTCAGGATGTTAGCAGCAAGTTCACTTATAACTTCTGCACACTTTGGGAGATCAGATCGACAGTCGCTCGCCGCCTACCGGAGTTTTTTCACTCTTTCGACTCGGACGTCCCGCCCGAAGTCACAGCTGGATTATCTCCGTCCATTTTGGGCACGATTACGCGCAAGCGTCGCCGGAGGAAGCGAGGGAAGCGAGCCGGCGTGCTAGTCAGGCTGAGATGTCGATCCGATCGCCCCCCACTACCCACCATTCTACTGGCTAATGTACAGTCTCTGGACAATAAGTTAAGCGAACTACAGGCTCGTATTCAATTCCACCGGGAAACTAGGGACAATTGCATTATCTGCCTTACGGAGACATGGATGTCGGAGGGGGTTACCGACGCAGCTATCGAGCCGACGGGATTTTCCGTACACCGGGCGGACAGAACAAAGGCTCTCTCCGGTAAAGATCGCGGAGGGGGGGTATGTCTCATGATAAACAGATCTTGGTGCAACCAAAGTCATGTACATCCCCTCAAGTCTTTCTGTTCCCCGGACCTGGAGTACCTGATGCTTATGTGCCGTCCATACTGGCTACCTCGGGAGTTTACAGCGGTAACCGTGACCGCTGTTTACATTCCCCCACAAGCCAACACGGACACAGCGCTGAAGGAACTGTACGGGGCTATCAGCGAACAGGAGTCGGCCCACCCCGAGGCTGCTCTCATCGTAGCGGGGGACTTCAACAAGGCGAACCTGAAGAAGGTTCTCCCGAAGTTCTACCAACACATAAAGAGCAACACACGGGGCGAGCGGATCCTCGACCACTGCTACACTCCCTTCCGTGATGGCTACAAGGCCCTCCTCCGCCCACCGTTCGGCAAATCAGATCACCGCTCTATCCAGCTGCTCCCCGCCTATAGGCAGAGACTGAAGCAGCAACCGATCGCTGTGAGGGAGGTCCAATGCTGGTCGGACCAATCAGATTCTACGCTGCAGGATTGTTTTGATCACGCTGACTGGCACATGTTCCGCGTTGCCTCGGACAATAACATCAACGAGTACGCGTCGTCGGTCACCGGGTTCATCAAGAAGTGCATAGATGACGTTGTTCCGACCAAGTCGGTTCGGATATATCCCAACCAGAAACCGTGGATTAACGGCGATGTTCGCGCTGCCCTACATGCGCGTAACGCCGCCTTTGGTTCCGGGAATACGGAGGAATATACGAGAGCCCGTTACGACCTCCGTAAGACCATCGTCACTGCCAAGCGGGAGTATAAGGACAGAGTGGAAGATAAATTCAAGAAACACGATGCGAGGGGTATGTGGCAGGGGCTGCAGAATATAACGAACTTCAGAGGGAGAACCAGTTGTGTAGAGAACTCCTCTACCTCCCTCCCAGGAGAGCTAAATACATTTTTTGCTCGGTTCGACGTAAACGGCAGCCCGCCGAAGCCAGCACCGACTGGGGAGACCAGCCAGCTGCGCATCTCGGAGGCGGATGTGCGCCGCACCTTTAAGCGGCTGAACATCCGTAAGGCGGCAGGCCCCGACGACATCCCGGGCCGCGTCCTCAGAGCATGCGCAGACCAGTTGGCAGGAGTCTTTGCAGACATCTTCAACCTCTCCCTGTCCCAGGCTGTTGTCCCCGCGGTCTTCAAGATATCCACCATCGTGCCTGTCCCTAAACAAACCAAGGTAACATGCCTGAATGACTACAGACCTGTGGCCCTCACCTCGATCGTTAGCAAATGCTTCGAGAGGTTGGTCAAGGACTTTATTTGCTCCGTGTTACCTACCACGCTGGACCCATGGCAATTTGCATATCGTCAAAATAGATCCACGGACGACGCAATTGCCATGGCCCTCCACACTGCCCTTTCCCACTTGGAGGGGAAGAACTGTTATGTGCGAATGCTGTTTGTGGACTACAGCTCAGCATTCAACACAATAGTTCCTGCCAAGCTCGACACCAAGCTGAGAGGTCTAGGCGTACCCCCATCCATGTGCAGCTGGATACTGAACCTCCTGTCGGACCGCCGCCAGGTGGTGAGGATGGGCAGCACCACATCAGAGCCACTGACCCTCAACACGGGAGCCCCCCAGGGATGCGTGCTGAGCCCTCTCCTCTACTCCCTCTACACCCACGACTGCATGGCTATGCACAGCTCCAACGTCATCGTCAAGTTTGCTGACGACACGACAGTGATGGGCCTGATCGCCGGCGACGACGAGACAGCCTACAGGGAGGAGGTCGGATCGCTGGAGCAGTGGTGCCAGGAGAACAGCCTCGCCCTCAACGTCAAGAAGACCAAGGAGCTGATCGTGGACTTCAGGAGGCAGAGGGGAGAGCACAGCCCTATCTCCATCGACGGCGTTGCAGTAGAGAGGGTCAGCAGCTTCAAGTTCCTCGGCGTGCACATCTCCGAGGACCTCACATGGTCCACGCACACCACACACGTGGTGAAAAAGGCCCAACAACGCCTGTATTTTCTCAGGCGTCTGAAGAAATTCAGCATGGGCCCCCGCATCCTGAGAACATTCTACAACGGCACCATCGAGAGTGTTCTGACAGGGTGTATCACCGCCTGGTACGGGAACTGCACGGCACTCGAGCGCAGAGCGCTTCAAAGGGTGGTGCGGACGGCCCAGTATATCGTTGGAGGTGAGCTCCCCTCCCTCCTGGACATTTACAACCAGCGGTGCGTGGCCAAGGCCAAAAGAATTATAAAAGACATTGCCCACCCCAGCCACGAACTTTACTCACTATTACCGTCAGGCAGGCGATACCGCAGTATCAAGTGTCGTACAAATAGGCTTAGAGATAGCTTCCACAGTCAGGCCATCAGGCTGCTGAACAAGGGCGTATAACATATAACAATGTATATTTTATTACATTGATTTATATATATATATTGCTCTTTTCTGTGCTGATTTTTGCATTTTATAAATTGCATTTTTTATTTTTATTTTATATTCCTTATTCTATTTTTTATTCTATTTTTTATTCTATTTTTATCTATTTTTATCTATTTTTATTTTATCTTATTCTATAACTGCTGTCTGTCGTCGGGTATTGCACACAAGAATTTCACATCACTGCTTTATACTAAACTGTAAACTGTGAAGTGACAATAAACTTGACTTGACTTGACTTGTCTTGAGAAAGATAGGATGAGGGGAAGCCACAAGCCTTTAAAGGCCTCATATTACATCATATTATATATTTTAGTATACCACCAGGTGTAAGTGTGACCCCCACCATTAGAAAATTGTTTCAGCTTCATTCAGGGACCCCTTCCATTCAGTTTGAATTTGCGGACAGAGGCCAGGTGTGTAGCATCAGCAGGTGTAACCCTATCAGCCAATCTGATATTATGCATGCAATAGCACGTGTTTAACATAAAGAGGGAGTCGTCATCTAAAATACAAACCAATAAGTAGTGCCACTATATAATTATTCAAATACTTGCTGTACAGCAAAAGGAATTTCTCTGCATTTAACCCATCCTAGTATTAAGAGCAGCGGTCAGCTATTTATACAGCGCCCGGGGAGCAGTTAGGGTTAGGGTCTCAAGGACACCTCGACAGTTTTTTTGCTAGGAGAAGCCGCGGATCCAACCAGCAACCTTCCGGTTGTGAGGCAACTGTTCTACCTCCTGAGCTATACTGCCGCCTGTTAACTGACACTCACAACCACCTGCTCTTACAGGTGCAGTACGTTCAGACAACCAGCAGGTGGTGCCTTTAGGACCTGCCCTCACAGGAGCAGGGCCATCACAAGTAGAAGCCTATACGACATGCAGAAAAACAATCGGACATTTTACACTGAATGAATGAGACACATTAAAGTACACCCACTTACAAAGCCAACCCACTATCTAAATCATGCTGATTTAAACTCTGGGTTGTTTATTCGATGGTGCTGTATAACTGGTCACTGTCCCTGAAAAGAAGAAGTGAAAAAGAGATAATGAGAAGTTAGGAACTTCAGTTTATGTTACACAGATTTAGAAATGTCCTCCTCAAAGTCTCCCTTGGGTTGATGAAGTCCCACACATTGTTGAAGTTTAATTTTGGTCTAGAATTATGAAGAGATGCTTACTCAGGGACATCATTGGGTTTTAATGTTGACCAAAGAGTAAAGGACCTGCTCTTTCTGATCTGATTGGACCTGGTTCTCTGAGCAGGAAGTGTAGATGTTGGCAAAGTGAAGATCATCCTGCTCTTCTATTGGTTCTCTTTGTGCTGCAGCAGCCGAGCGATTGGTCAGAGTTGAGACGTTGTCATACACAGGAACAGGAAGTGACTGAGAGGACAGAAGAGTACATTTAGTCATCCAAATTGGACAAATGGCGCAACTTGTCCAGGAGTTTCTCACAACGCTTGTATGAGGCAGTAATCTCTTAAAAATAGAACACAGCTTAATGATTTCTCTTTGAGCTCAGCTCTTGGTCATTATATCTGCATCGTCAGAAAAGTAACAGAGCCGCTAAAGAACGACACGTTGTTGTTGCACATGATGTTGTTTGGGGGCATGGCCTCCAGGTAGCTCCAATGTTTAGGTGCTTGGCCTCGGGGGTAGCTCTACTGTTTGGGGGCGTGGCCTCGGGGGGTAGCTCTACTGTTTGGAGGCGTGGCCTTGGGGGTAGCTCTACTGTTTGGAGGCGTGGCCTTGGGGTAGCTGCACTGTGTGTCTTAGTAATGGCTGTGTTAGTGAAAAATGGGTTCTTGTCGCTCACCTCCACCACGATATCTGGCCTTCCTCCCGGGACATGTGCTTTTCTGGAAGCTCTCTTTCTTCTGGTGAACAGAACATAAAGATAAAGAAGCAGCAGAAGAAATTTATGTCAAACACAAGAGAGAGAGAGAGATAGAGGGAGAGAATAAGAATATCTCACCTCATCCAAAGGAATAGCAGGAGTATGGTGACCAGTAAGACAGCAACGGTTCTTACTAAATATGTTGATGATGATGTCCCTGAAAAGCAGTGATTCAACACTTGATTCATGTGAACTTACCATTAGAAGGATACAAAAATATCAGGACCAGAAGTAATGCAGTATAATGACCAAAAACTCCATATTTATAGGACAATGAAATGTAACACATCTCCAATTGATGAATACATATTATAAATGTGATACATGTTTAACCAGGGTGCTCACACAGCACCAAAGTTAATACATGTGTCAACACTGGATTTCAGCCAGGATTTTGCTGAGGTTTCATTCAAGAGTTTGGTTGCTCCTTTAAACAGTGATCTCTCTTAAAGGAAAATTTACCCGTCACATTAACGAACAACAAGGTGGAATTGTGACGTCCGATTGCATTATGAGCTTGGCAGTAATAATGTCCTCCAAGCTCAGGGGTGACATTAGTGATGGTGTAGTTCTGT
>CM050999.1:1220093-1245600 GCA_027704905.1 Muraenolepis orangiensis
CTGTATATTTTCTAAAAGGGATTGCCTGTTATTCTTGTGAATATGAGTTGTCTTAAAATAAAAGTGCTTGTGACATACTTGTGGCATTGAGTTAAAACCGAATTTGTATAAAATACCTATAGATATGTATATATCTATATATATATAGATATATATATAGATGGAGATATGTATATATGTATATATATCGTATATCGCGACGCAGCCAAAAAATACCGGGTTTTGGTCCGTATCGCCCAGCCCTACTTTTGGGACCAGTGCTTTAAATTACACACATACCCGACAATATGTGGCTCTATTCGGATGAGAGATGGAGTGTGTGTGGGGGTCAGGACCAGTGCTTTTAATCACACACATACCCGACATTATTAGCCTATTCCGCCCACCTTTCGAGACGTATATGCTCTCCTTGTCAAAGTGCAAACTGCAGACATACGCGCTACCCCTGAGAACATGAAACGAGGGACCTTCATCCTCCTTATCAGCCTTACACAAGACTTGCGGAGGAGTTTGTCTTTGGGTAATGGTGTAAACGGAGGTAGGGCTGTATTTGTTTAGACGTTGAGCAGCCGGTACATTACAATAACAGAGGAGAGGAGGCGGCCACAGTTTGTCCCGTATCTGGGGTAACTACCGGAAGAAAGAGTACACTGCTCATGGCTCCGGAAGCAGGAAGTGTGATAAAGGCCTATTACCCCGTTGTGACAGGTACAGCCTATAGTAAGACATTCAAACAATAAGACATCAACCAATCACTACCATCTGTTAATGTGGTCTGAATTTAATCAGGTTTTTTTATCCAGTATTTGACTGCATAAAGAGGAAGTAAACATGTACGTTTGGTTAACCAGTTACCACAGACACTTTCTATAACAGCAGCTTCCTCCTTACAGTAAGTCTTAACTTTAATTGTATTGTGTAACATACAAACATGTTCAATAACCAACTGATGTTAGAGATTCATTAAAAATTATAATAATAATATTATGCTTATGTATTATGGTTTTCTCAGTGAAAATTATGTTTTTCTCCTTTTTATGTTTTTAGTTTTGACCTGAATGTGTTGTCGGAGAGATCTCCGAACAACACACTGAGAGAAACAAGCTATGAATCTAAGATCAGCAGCCAGAGGACTTCTAGCTTTCCTTCTGTCATTACCAGGTTGGTACACTTACACTGTGAACATTTAGTTGAACTGGTTCAATCTGTAACATGACATGCAAGCAACTGAGGCTGAGGAGAGGCTGAAACAACGGTGTTGTAACTAGATGTGACATCTACAGAATGGACCTCAACAGCTGTGTTTGGTTTAGAATACAAAACAAATAGAACAATTACTTCAGCCTCTTATAGTCAAAGTTGTGTTGTAATTGTTTGACAATATTCTGCTCATTATAATAGTTTACATTGCGTTACATTATGTTGCATTTCAGATTACAATACAGATGTGTTCCTGGTTGCTATGTAACTTCTGTTAAATCTATACATTGATGGGTTGATTTCATTCCAATTTAAAGTATATCACTATCTGTATCTCTATCTGTATCACTTACTATATCACTATGTATATCACTATCTCCATCACTAGCTGTACTATATATATATATATATAATATATAACTATCTCTATTTCTATCTCTGTCACTATCTATATCACTATCATAATCTCTATCACTAGCTATCTCACTATCTCTCTATATCACTAGCTATATCACTGTCTCTATCACTATCTTTTTAACTATCTCTATCACTATAACTAGCTCTATCACTATCTCTATCGCTACCACTATCTCTATCACTAGCTTTATCACAAGAACTAGAACTATCACTTTAACTAGCTGTATCTCTATCTCTATCACAGTCTTTATCACAATCTCTACCGCTAATAACTATCTTTTTCACTATCACTATCTCTATCTCTATCACTATCTCTATCACTCATTCCTCTCACAGCTCAGTGGTCAGCATCTGTCGTTTCCAGCTCCACCCAACATTCTCCATCCTCTTTATGTATCTTGTGATCATCCACTCCATCAGCTGCTTGTTGTCTTGATTGAGAAAGTGTCTTGTTTATTCTCAATGAGATGTTTGTTTTTTACAGCGCTACACGGTAAAGATGGCTGGACAGTCACCTACCCACCTAGAAAGGTCTGCGCTTTAAGAGGATCAACAGTTAACATCCTTTGCTCATTTAAATACCCTAAACAAATTAATAATTACCGTACCACAGTGGAGGAAAGACTGTGGTTTACTAAAGAACCCAGCAATCAGCCGGTTGATCTGAAACATGATAAAGACTATACAGATCGTGTTGAATACAGCTGTGTGGAGACAAGCTGTTGGTATGCCTCAGGCTGTGAGGAAGTGTGTACCCTGAGAATCAAACACCTGACACAGAGTGACTCTGCTGTGTACAAGTTTAGGTTCATAACAAACCAACCGAATCGGAGCTATACTGGTAGCCCTGGAGTGACATTAACTGTGACCGGTAACTAACTTTTTATTAACACTATTCTATTGCAAAACCTGTGTGTGTGTGTGTGTGTGTGTGTATTTGTTTGTGTGTGTGTGTGTGCGTGTGTGTATATGTGTGTATGTGTCTGTATGTATCGGTGTGTAACTACATTTGTTCTCTGACCCAGATCTCCAGGTCCAGGTGTCCATTCGTTATCCCCAGACCAATCCTCCCCGTCAACAGCTTAAATGTAACAGTATGTGTTCTGTAACTGCTCGTCCCTACTACCTCTGGTACAGGAGTAAACAGTATATATATACTGGAATGTACTACAGGGGCGAGATTAACTCTGAAGAAAGCTATTGGTGTGCTGTTCGAGGATACCAGCATCTTCCCTCTCTTCCAGTGTGTAAGTAAACTCCACAATATACTGACATTACGCCAGATGTAATGGACCTTTAGGGTAAAGAATGTAGATTTAGTATGAATGGACTCCAACGGTGTTGGCTCTCTCAAGCCTTAGGCTACCAGTAATTAAGGTTACTGGTACCGGTACTGGAACCGTTTCAGATTGAAGAGAAACAGAATCGCACAACTTGATGTAATGCAGCCTGGGGTGAAGATCTTTGTTCTCTGATGATTCCATGCCTCTGTCAGCAGTCACTCTGGTGACTCAGTTTGTGTCCTGTCAGCAGTCACTCTGGTGACACAGACTGTGTCCTGTCAGCAGTCACTCTGGTGACTCAGTTTGTGTGTAAATCAATCATGGCTGCACCCTAGTGGTGAAAGAGTGAAATTGTAAAAAGCATTTCTTCAATGTTATCCATTAAGGAAGACATCGTACCATAGTACGATGCATAGTACGATTCATAGTAAGCCCTTTGAGACTGTAACTTTGATTAAGGGCTATACAAAAAATTGCCCTGACTTGACTAGTAACAAGTGGACACACATACGTACATTGACCTTTGCTACCTATTTAGTTTCAGTTCCACCTTAAGAGACCAATTAAGCATTCATTAATTCTTTCTGTGGCCCACTTGGTCGCCTGTAGCTCACAGTCCCTTGGACGTAGTAGTCATTCCTAAGTGACAAGGCTCTGTTAGTAGGACGGTTCTCCACCTTGTTGACTCAAGGCTCCCTCCAAGTTGGGATCGTACTCTACATTCACTCGAGCTCTAGTGTTTCACTAACCTTCAGTGTACTTTTTAGTCAGTGTGTGAACTTAGAGACACACGTAAGCTGCTCTTTAATGATAAACTGGATGCAATACGAGGCATGAAAATGTCTCTTCCATTGCTTTCTTTATAAATACACATTTTATTATCTAATGAAATACAAATGTCAACAGACTCTCCAAGGACCCCCTGGGTGGAGGTGAGTCCCTCTGGTGACATAGAGGAGGGCAGCTCAGTGACTCTGAATTGCAGCAGTGATGCCAACCCAGCAGCTGACTACACCTGGCTCAAGGTTAATACAGGGTTAATAAGTCTCCACTCCAGATACACAAACCAGGGACAACAGCTTGTCTTTGGTCCCATCCAGACTTCACACTCTGGACAATATCTCTGTGAAGCTAAGAATGTGCTAGGGACAACGTCCTCCTCCTCCATGTCCCTCGATGTGAAATGTGAGTAAAACACAACACAGAATAATAACATAACACAGATGTTAAAATCACAACCATGTCCACATGAAGATGAACCATCATAATTCATCCCTTATTTGGTTCACTTCTCAAACGTGTTCTTTACATTGTCATTCATATAAAAGTACATCATGTTTTCCCAATGACCTCTAGATGGGCCTAAACACATATCTGTGTCATCAAGTCCCTCTGAGGACATAAAGGAGGGCAGTTCAGTGACTCTGAGCTGCAGCAGTGATACCAACCCAGCAGCCGACTACACCTGGTTCAAGAACAACCAGCCTCTGCTCTGGGAACCACGTCAACGTTATACCTTCCCATCAGTCAGCTCTAAAGACAGAGGAGCGTACAGCTGTGAAGCACACAACAAATATGGACAGATCAGCTCTAAATCGGTATTCATAGATGTCCAGTGTGAGTGGTCAAAAACAATCAAAAGTTATATTAAGAATATTAATCGGTGATGTCTAATATGCAAACACCTTTGATATATTCGGTCTGAACCACAGTAGTATTGTGTTACAGAGAGTAATATGTATTAGTAGAGACAGTATTCTGTCTCATACTGACTCTACTGTAGTGTGTGCTGTACAGTTTCATGTCTTTAGGAGGAACATTGATCATTTGTGTTCATAACAGACTCTCCAAGGACCCCCTGGGTGGAGGTGAGTCCCTCTGGTGACATAGAGGAGGGCAGCTCAGTGACTCTGAACTGCAGCAGTGATGCCAACCCAGCAGCTGACTACACCTGGTTCAAGGAACATAACGACTCAGTGACACAATCAGGACAGAACTACACCATCACTAATGTCACCCCTGAGCTTGGAGGACATTATTACTGCCAAGCTCATAATCCAATTGGACGTCACAATTCCACCTTGTTGTTCGTTAATGTGACGGGTAATGTCCTTAAGAGAGATCACTGTTTAAAGGAGCAACCAAACTCTTGAATGAAACCTCAGCAAATCTGGCTGAAATCCAGTGTGACACTTGTATAACTTGGTGCTGTGAGCACCCTGTTAAACATGTACACATTTAATATGTATTCATCATGAAGTGTACATTCATTGTCCTATAATATGGAGTTCTGGTCATAATACTGCATAACTTCTGTCCTGATATTTTATATCCTTCGAATGGTAAGTTCACATGAATCAAGGTTGAATCACTGCTTCAGAGACATCATCAGTCAAGTCAAGTCAAGTCAAGTTTATTGTCACTTCACAGTTTACAGTTTAGTATAAAGCAGTGATGTGAAATTCTTGTGTGCAATACCCGACGATAGACAGCAGTTATAAAATAAGATAAAATAAAAATAGAAATAGATAAAAATAGATAAAAATAGAATAAAAAATACAATAAAAAATACAATAAGGAATATAAAATAAAAATAAAAAATGCAATTTATAAAATGCAAAAATCAGCACAGAAAAGAGCAATATATATATATAAATCGATGTAATAAAATATACATTGTTATATATTATACGCCCTTGTTCAGCAGCCTGATGGCCTGACTGTGGAAGCTATCTCTAAGCCTATTTGTACGACACTTGATACTGCGGTATCGCCTGCCTGACGGTAATAGTGAGTAAAGTTCGTGGCTGGGGTGGGCAATGTCTTTTATAATTCTTTTGGCCTTGGCCACGCACCGCTGGTTGTAAATGTCCAGGAGGGAGGGGAGCTCACCTCCAACAATATACTGGGCTGTCCGCACCACCCTTTGAAGCGCTCTGCGCTCGAGTGCCGTGCAGTTCCCGTACCAGGCGGTGATACACCCTGTCAGAACACTCTCGATGGTGCCGTTGTAGAATGTTCTCAGGATGCGGGGGCCCATGCTGAATTTCTTCAGACGCCTGAGAAAATACAGGCGTTGTTGGGCCTTTTTCACCACGTGTGTGGTGTGCGTGGACCATGTGAGGTCCTCGGAGATGTGCACGCCGAGGAACTTGAAGCTGCTGACCCTCTCTACTGCAACGCCGTCGATGGAGATAGGGCTGTGCTCTCCCCTCTGCCTCCTGAAGTCCACGATCAGCTCCTTGGTCTTCTTGACGTTGAGGGCGAGGCTGTTCTCCTGGCACCACTGCTCCAGCGATCCGACCTCCTCCCTGTAGGCTGTCTCGTCGTCGCCGGCGATCAGGCCCATCACTGTCGTGTCGTCAGCAAACTTGACGATGACGTTGGAGCTGTGCATAGCCATGCAGTCGTGGGTGTAGAGGGAGTAGAGGAGAGGGCTCAGCACGCATCCCTGGGGGGCTCCCGTGTTGAGGGTCAGTGGCTCTGATGTGGTGCTGCCCATCCTCACCACCTGGCGGCGGTCCGACAGGAGGTTCAGTATCCAGCTGCACATGGATGGGGGTACGCCTAGACCTCTCAGCTTGGTGTCGAGCTTGGCAGGAACTATTGTGTTGAATGCTGAGCTGTAGTCCACAAACAGCATTCGCACATAACAGTTCTTCCCCTCCAGGTGGGAAAGGGCAGTGTGGAGGGCCATGGCAATTGCGTCGTCCGTGGATCTATTTTGACGATATGCAAATTGCCATGGGTCCAGCGTGGTAGGTAACACGGAGCAAATAAAGTCCTTGACCAACCTCTCGAAGCATTTGCTAACGATCGAGGTGAGGGCCACAGGTCTGTAGTCATTCAGGCATGTTACCTTGGTTTGTTTAGGGACAGGCACGATGGTGGATATCTTGAAGACCGCGGGGACAACAGCCTGGGACAGGGAGAGGTTGAAGATGTCTGCAAAGACTCCTGCCAACTGGTCTGCGCATGCTCTGAGGACGCGGCCCGGGATGTCGTCGGGGCCTGCCGCCTTACGGATGTTCAGCCGCTTAAAGGTGCGGCGCACATCCGCCTCCGAGATGCGCAGCTGGCTGGTCTCCCCAGTCGGTGCTGGCTTCGGCGGGCTGCCGTTTACGTCGAACCGAGCAAAAAATGTATTTAGCTCTCCTGGGAGGGAGGTAGAGGAGTTCTCTACACAACTGGTTCTCCCTCTGAAGTTCGTTATCTTCTGCAGCCCCTGCCACATACCCCTCGCATCGTGTTTCTTGAATTTATCTTCCACTCTGTCCTTATACTCCCGCTTGGCAGTGACGATGGTCTTACGGAGGTCGTAACGGGCTCTCGTATATTCCTCCGTATTCCCGGAACCAAAGGCGGCGTTACGCGCATGTAGGGCAGCGCGAACATCGCCGTTAATCCACGGTTTCTGGTTGGGATATATCCGAACCGACTTGGTCGGAACAACGTCATCTATGCACTTCTTCATGAACCCGGTGACCGACGACGCGTACTCGTTGATGTTATTGTCCGAGGCAACGCGGAACATGTGCCAGTCAGCGTGATCAAAACAATCCTGCAGCGTAGAATCTGATTGGTCCGACCAGCATTGGACCTCCCTCACAGCGATCGGTTGCTGCTTCAGTCTCTGCCTATAGGCGGGGAGCAGCTGGATAGAGCGGTGATCTGATTTGCCGAACGGTGGGTGGAGGAGGGCCTTGTAGCCATCACGGAAGGGAGTGTAGCAGTGGTCGAGGATCCGCTCGCCCCGTGTGTTGCTCTTTATGTGTTGGTAGAACTTCGGGAGAACCTTCTTCAGGTTCGCCTTGTTGAAGTCCCCCGCCACGATGAGAGCAGCCTCGGGGTGGGCCGACTCCTGTTCGCTGATAGCCCCGTACAGTTCCTTCAGCGCTGTGTCCGTGTTGGCTTGTGGGGGAATGTAAACAGCGGTCACGGTTACCGCTGTAAACTCCCGAGGTAGCCAGTATGGACGGCACATAAGCATCAGGTACTCCAGGTCCGGGGAACAGAAAGACTTGAGGGGATGTACATGACTTTGGTTGCACCAAGATCTGTTTATCATGAGACATACCCCCCCTCCGCGATCTTTACCGGAGAGAGCCTTTGTTCTGTCCGCCCGGTGTACGGAAAATCCCGTCGGCTCGATAGCTGCGTCGGTAACCCCCTCCGACATCCATGTCTCCGTAAGGCAGATAATGCAATTGTCCCTAGTTTCCCGGTGGAATTGAATACGAGCCTGTAGTTCGCTTAACTTATTGTCCAGAGACTGTACATTAGCCAGTAGAATGGTGGGTAGTGGGGGGCGATCGGATCGACATCTCAGCCTGACTAGCACGCCGGCTCGCTTCCCTCGCTTCCTCCGGCGACGCTTGCGCGTAATCGTGCCCAAAATGGACGGAGATAATCCAGCTGTGACTTCGGGCGGGACGTCCGAGTCGAAAGAATGAAAAAACTCCGGTAGGCGGCGAGCAACTGTCGATCTGATCTCCCAAAGTGTGCAAAAGTTATAAGTGAACTTGCTGCTAACATCCTGAACTAAAAAAGTTGCAATAAAAAGAATAAATAACAAAAAACTGCGTCGTCGTGCGGGAGCTCGCGACACGGCAGCCATCTCGTACGGCGCCATACTCCTCGATCATCATCGTCATCATCATCATCAACATATTTAGGAGGAACCGTTTCTTTCTTACTGGTCACCATACTCCCCCTGCTCTTCCTTTGGATGAGGTGAGATATTCTTTCTCTCTCTCTCTCTCTCTCTCTCTCTTTTTCTTGTGTTTGACATTCATTTATTCTGCTGCTTTATCTTTATGTTCTGTTCATCAGAAAAAAGAGAGCTTCCAGAAAAGCACATGTCCGTGGAGGAAGGCCAGATACCGTGGTGGAGGTGAGCAACAGGAACTCATTTTTTTACAAACACAGCCATTACTAAGACACACAGTGGAGCTACCCCAAGGCCACGCCCCCAAACAGTGGAGCTACCCCCTTAGGACACGCCCCCAAACAGTGGAGGTATCCCCTGAGGACATGCCCCCAAACAGTGGAGCTACCCCCTTAGGACACGCCCCCAAACATTGGAGCTACCTGGAGGCCAAGCCCCCAAACAACAACATGTGCAACAATGGCTGAGTGCTGAGCTCAAAGATAAATCATTAAGCTATGTTCTATTATTAAGAGATTACTGCCTCATACAAGCGTTGTGAGAAACTCCTGGACAAGTTGCGACATTTGTCTGATTTGGATGACTAAATGTACTCTTCTGTCCTCTCAGTCACTTCCTGTTCCTGTGTATGACAACGTCTCAACTCTGACCAATCGCTCAGCTGCTGCACCACAAAGAGAACCAATAGAAGAGCAGGATGATCTTCACTATGCCAACATCTACACTTCCTGCTCAGAGAACCAGGTCCAATCAGATCAGAAAGAGCAGGTCCTTTACTCTTTGGTCAACATTAAAAGACCCAACGCTGTCCCTGAGTAAGCATCTCTTTATAATTCTAGACAGAAAATAAACTTCCAATGTGTGAGACTTCATCAACCCAAGGGAGACTTTGAGGAGGACATTTCTAAATCTGTGTAACATAAACTGAAGTTCCTAACTTCTCATTATCTCTTTTTCACTTCTTCTTTTCAGGGACAGTGACCAGTTATACAGCACCATCGAATAAAACCAGAGTTTAAATCAGATGTTTAGTAGTGGGTGGCTTTGTAAGTGGCTGTACATTAATGTGTCTCATTCATTCAGTGTAAAACGTCCAATTGTTTTTCTGCATGTCGTATAGGCTTCTACTTGTGATGGCCCTGCTCCTGTGAGGGCAGGTCCTAAAGGCACCACCTGCTGGTTGTCTGAACGTACTGCACCTGTAAGAGCAGGTGGTTGTGAGTGGCAGTTAACAGGCGGCAAAATAGCTCAGAGTCGCCTCACAACCGGAAGGTTGCTGGCTGAATCCCTGGCTTCTCCTAGCAAAAAAAAAAAACTGGTGTCCTTGAGCAAGACAGCTAACTGCTCCCCGGGCGCTGTATAAATAGCTGACCGCTGCTCTTAATACTAGGATGGGTTAAATGCAGAGAAATTCCTTTTGCTGTACATGTTTTGAATAATTAATTAATGGCACTACCTATTGGTTTGTATTTTAGATGACGACAACCTCTATAGGTTAAACATGTGCTATTGCATACATAACTAATCTGATTGGCTGATAGGGTTACACCTGCTGATGCTACACACCTGTCCTCTATTTTCTAATGGTGGGGGTCACACTTACACCTGGTGGTAAACTAAAATATATATTATGATGTAATATGAGGCCTTTGAGGCTTATGGCTTCCCCTCATCCTATCTTTCTCTGCTGCTTTCCAGGGCTGCCTTCCAATAGTCTGTCTACAGCGGTTCCCCTCTGGCTTTCTGCTAAATCTCCATAAATGTTCCTTGATCTTCATTGTACTGACGTGCCGTCTTGGGCACTGAGGTTGATACATCAGTGGATCCTCATATTGGTTTCTGTTGTTCTGCTTTACACACTAACCTTATTGCTCCATATGTACATGTCACCCTTACATCTCACGACCTGACCTGCATGCCCCATTTAGATATGGGTTGTAATCTTTTGATTTCTGTCAATAAAAACCTGATGAACTACTACCTTTACTGTTTTGTGTCGGTTTATGGTTGCGACGGCTTGAGGTAGTCGTAACACTCTTCAATTATACAAAGAATGGGATCTCACCAAGTTATGTTTGAGCTGTGAATGTTAAGCCACACACGGATTGTTGTTTGCTGAACCCCGGGGGGTAGTGCAGAAAGAGTCAGAGGCAAAAAGGAGTTTAGAACCCGTAGGCGTCTTTATTCGGATAAAGCTCCAAGGAATAAACTGATATGAGGTGTGAACAATCAACTATGTGTCTGTAAATTATTGAAGTAAATAATACAATGTGTAAAGAGACTTACGTGAGTGCGAAATTGAAATCCAAACAGGGGGTGTTGTATAATGTGTTACACAGTCCCTGAGTAAGCATCTCTTTATAATTCTAGACAGAAAATAAACTTCCAATGTGTGAGACTTCATCAACCCAAGGGAGACTTTGAGGAGGACATTTCTAAATCTGTGTAACATAAACTGAAGTTCCTAACTTCTCATTATCTCTTTTTCACTTCTTCTTTTCAGGGACAGTGACCAGTTATACAGCACCATCGAATAAACCAGTTTTTAAATCATTTTGTTTGGCTTTGTAAGTGGCTGTACATTAATGTGTCTCATTCATTCAGTGTAAAACGTCCAATTGTTTTTCTGCATGTCGTATAGGCTTCTACTTGTGATGGCCCTGCTCCTGTGAGGGCAGGTCCTAAAGGCACCACCTGCTGGTTGTCTGAACGTACGCACCTGTAAGAGCAGGTGGTTGTGAGTGGCAGTTAACAGGCGGCAAAATAGCTCAGTCGCCTCACAACCGGAAGGTTGCTGGCTGAATCCCTGGCTTCTCCTAGCAAAAAAAAAAAAACTGGTGTCCTTGAGCAAGACATGCTAACTGCTCCCCGGGCGCTGTATAAATAGCTGACCGCTGCTCTTAATACTAGGATGGGTTAAATGCAGAGAAATTCCTTTTGCTGTACATTTTTGAATAATTAATTAATGGCACTACCTATTGGTTTGTATTTTAGATGACGACAACCTCTATAGGTTAAACATGTGCTATTGCATACATAACTAATCTGATTGGCTGATAGGTTTACACCTGCTGATGCTACACACCTGTCCTCTATTTTCTAATGGTGGGGGTCACACTTACACCTGGTGGTTAACTAAAATATATATTATGATGTAATATGAGGCCTTTGAGGCTTATGGCTTCCCCTCATCCTATCTTTCTCTGCTGCTTTCCAGGGCTGCCTTCCAATAGTCTGTCTACAGCGGTTCCCCTCTGGCTTTCTGCTAAATCTCCATAAATGTTCCTTGATCTTCATTGTACTGACGTGCCGTCTTGGGCACTGAGGTTGATACATCAGTGGATCCTCATATTGGTTTCTGTTGTTCTGCTTTACACACTAACCTTATTGCTCCATATGTACATGTCACCCTTACATCTCACGACCTGACCTGCATGCCCCATTTAGATATGGGTTGTAATCTTTTGATTTCTGTCAATAAAAACCTGATGAACTACTACCTTTACTGTTTTGTCGGTTTATGGTTGCGACGGCTTGAGGTAGTCGTAACACTCTTCAATTATACAAAGAATGGGATCTCACCAAGTTATGTTTGAGCTGTGAATGTTAAGCCACACACGGATTGTTGTTTGCTGAACCCCGGGGGGTAGTGCAGAAAGAGTCTGAGGCAAAAAGGAGTTTAGAACCCGTAGGCGTCTTTATTCGGATAAAGCTCCAAGGAATAAACTGATATGAGGTGTGAACAATCAACTATGTGTCTGTAAATTATTGAAGTAAATAATACAATGTGTAAAGAGACTTTCGTGAGTGCGAAATTGAAATCCAAACAGGGGGTGTTGTATAATGTGCTGCGGGGAGAAGGCTGCAGTCCAAAATACGAACACAAAAACAGCCAGGGGTAAAAATAAATCAAAGTAGAAAAATCCAACAAAGGAACAAACGAGAAAAATAGTCCAACGAGGAAATACCAGGAATCCACAGGAGATCAAGACAGGGTCTTCACTGGGGAACACGGAGGAGTATTGCCAGAGAGTCTCGGGTTGAACAACGGGAAAGTTCTGGCAACGAGTGACAGGGGAGCGGAGTCTAAATAATAGGGAGCCTGATTGGGAATAGGGAACAGGTGCGCTGACGTGACTACGGTCTTCTGGGACGGAGTGTTCTGGGTGTAGTAACCCCAGGTGGCAGAGAGGGGGAGGCAGAGGAGCGTGGCTGGAGAGGAGAGTCCTCTAACCATAGACCATATACTGTAGAGCAGGGGTACTCAACTTCAGAGGCCAAGAGGGCCACATTTAAACCACAACAGGTGCAAAGGGCCCCAAATTATTATTAACATATATTTGTACCATTTTATTCGCTGTATTTACTACTGCTGTTTAATATGCTGTCTTGCTTGTCATTTTTTAATGCATTCCAAAGCATCATGTAATATTTAACAAATATTCTCAATTTGACTAACAAATGTAGTGTAGCGACTGCGTTTCCAAGGATGACAAGTGTTGGTCAAGCTGATGTTTTATTAACACTGGAGTGAATAGCTTTGCATTGATGACATTGATAAAGTTTGCAATTGCTACTTATTCCTAGTGAGAGCTCTGAGTCTGCATTTCACAAATATTAATAACACTAACAATATAACAAACAACTTTTTACTTATTCCTATTGAGAGCTCTGAGTCTGCATTTCACAAATATTAATAACAATAACAATATAACAAACAACTTTTTACTTATTCCTATTGAGAGCTCTGAGTCTGCATTTCACAAATATTAATAACAATAACAATATAACAAACAACGTTTTACTTATTCCTATTGAGAGCTGAGTCTGCATTTCACAAATATTAATAACAATAACAATATAACAAACAGTTGTTACTTATTCCTATTGAGAGCTCTGAGTCTGCATTCTTTTCACAAGTACTTTCAAATCTGGTTGCTCAGTTGTAGCTGCTCTGAGATAGTCTGCCAAATGTCTGTCAATGAGACGGGAACGCTGCTTTGATTTTATTATTCCCATGGCAGAGAAGGAGCTTTCACACACATAAGTAGATCCAAAGCAGGTCAGGACTTTTTTTTATTTGAGGGGGGAAAGCAGGGCTGGGGGGTTGGAGGGGAATGGTTGTAGAGGGGCTGGGGGAGGGGGGGGTAGACCGGAGCCCACTCATTGAATCTATTGAAAAACAAATTCAACTTGTTGGCCCGATCAGGACCCCCCCCTATTGTCTGGCTACCAGGTTGTTTGTAGCCAGTGATGCTCCTCATGCCACTCCACACATCCTTCAGGTTGTTCTGCTGAAGTTTGTGCTCCAGCTTCCTCCTGTAGTTGTCTTTGCCCTGCTGGATCCTCTCCTTCAGCTCCCTCTGTCCCCGTCTCTGAAGGCCCTCTTCTTCTCATTGAGCAGGACCTTGATGTTGTGGCTTGTTTTTGGGGAAACAGCGTACAGTCTCTGTGGGAACAACACTGTCCACACAGAAGTTGATGTACCCTGTTATACATTCCGTGAGATCATCAAGGTCCTCTCCATGCAAATCACAGAGGAAATCCCAGTATGTTGACTCAAAGCAGCCCCGCAAGTCCTCATCGGCCTCCTGTGACCATCTCCTCACAGTCCTTGTGGTCACAGGCAGCCGCTGTACTAGAGGCCTATACAGGGGCTGAAGGTGGATGAGGTTGTGGTCTGACCTTCCAAGAGGAGGAAGGGCTGTGGCGCTGTATGCCTCCTTAACATTGGCATACAGCAGATCCAGTGTCTTGTTTTCCCTGGTGGGACAGTCCACAAACTGCTTGAAGGTGGGCAGTGTTGCAGCCAGAGTCACGTGGTTGAAGTCCCCAGATATCGCGATGAATGCTTCAGGGTGCTGTGTCTGAAGTCTCGCGACGACGGAGTGGGTGACGTCACACGCGAGCGCCGCGTTTGCCGACGGTAGAATGTAAACAACAACAAGAAGCACATGGGAGAACTCTCGCGGCAGATAGTATGGCCGCAGACTCACGGCCAGCAGTTCAATGTCCGGGCTACACAAACGTTCCTTCACAGTAACATGTCCAGGGTTACACCACTTGTTGTTAACGAGAATAGCAAGTCCTCCACCTTTCCTCTTGCCACTCTCCCGGTGCGTCCTGTCCGCCCGGACGGTCAGAAAGCCGTCCGCGGAAACATTGGAGTCGGGGGTGTCCTCGTGGAGCCACGTCTCCATGAAACAAAGCACACTGCTCTCCCGGTACACCCGCTGGGTCCTCACCAGGCCCGCTAGCTCGTTCGCTAGCGACCTCACGTTCCCCATGGTGATGGAAGGGAGATATGGTTTATATCATGGCTGCCCAAATTGGGGCCCGCGGGCCAAACTTGGCCCGCGACCGCTTATATTTGGCCCGTGCCTTCCCCACTGTCCCGCCATAAACGCTCGGAAGCTCTTGTTGAAAATGATTTAATGGCGCACTACCAAATAATGCCATAGGGTGGCGCTGTTGAGCTCCAGTCAGCTCCTAGCTATCCGATAACGCCCAAGACCAGTGAGTGAGAGGATTCAAGGATGGAGCGTAGTAGGCTGTGGCACACAGACAAACGAAAATTTAAAAAGACTTGGAGGTTTTTTTTACTGAGGTAGATTCAAATGCAGTGTGTCTGGTTTGTAAGCAGAGGGTCGCTGTTTCAAAAGAATACAACATTCGCCGTCACTATCTAACTAAGCATGCGGCTGAGTTCGCAAAGTACACTGGAGAACATCGCAAGGTCAAGTTAGCAGACTTGCTAACAAAGCTAACCACCCAGCAGCGAACTCTACTTCAGCCGTCGACTGCACAAGAAAATGCCACTCGGGCTAGTTATCGCATCAGCAATGCAATCGTGAGAAGTGGGCGAGCTTTTGCAGCGGGTGATTTCGTCAAGGAGTGTTTGACAATTGCTGCCCAAGATGTGTGTCCAAATCAGATGCGTGTATTTTCTCAAATAAGCCTGTCACGGAACACTGTCACCCGCCGCGTCGAGGACATGGCCGAAGACGTTCGAGGTCAGATAGCCCAAAGAGCAAGTCACTTTTCTGCCTTCTCCATTGCGTGCGATGAAAGCACCGACGTGTCCGACTCAGCACAGTTGCTGGTGTTTTTGCGAGGCGTCAATGAGGACTTTGAAGTGTGTCAAGAACTAGCGGGGCTTGAAACATTGAAAGGGACAACAAAAGGTGTCGATATTTTTATGGCAGTGGAGCGAGTTATGGACAAGAACGATTTGAAGTGGGAAACCCTATCTGGCATCACGACTGATGGAGCCCCCGCCATGGTCGGTAAGCGAGCAGGGCTAACTGCACTTGTGTCGGACAAGGTCTCCGAGTTTGGTGGCTCGATTTTAAAGTACCATTGTATTTTGCATCAGGAGCAACTGTGCGCTAAAAACATGGGCTTGAAAAACGTAATGCAGGATGTCGTCGCCATTGTCAACAATATTCGCTCGAAGGCTCTCTCACACCGTCAATTCAAAGCTCTGCTTGATGAGATGGATGCCCAGTATGGTGATGTATTGTACCATCAGGAGGTGCGGTGGTTGAGCCGTGGGAAAGTTTTGCGGCGTTTCTTTGATCTGCGCGAGGAAATAAGGGAGTTTCAAGCCACGAAGACGAACAACATCCAAGTGCCCACGGACAGTCACTGGCTTGCAGACCTGGCTTTTCTTGTGGACATCACAGAGCTGCTGAATATCCTCAATCTTCAGCTCCAAGGGAGAGACCAGATGATCACGCAGATGTATGACCATGTCAAAGCCTTCAAGCAAAAGCTCCAGCTGCTTAGCAGACATCTTTCAACAGGTGAGATCTAACTTTAATATTTTATTGAACATAAAACAATGTATTACGCTTGTTGTCACAACCATGCTATCATAGATATATTGTTTGTGATGCATGTATACTTTGTGTTGGTGGAAAATAGATGTTCTTTTTAAAACCAGGCATTAAATCCAAAACAGTAGTTGTATTGCTTTTCATAGTCTACTGCAGCCATAAACAAAACAAAATATATCCCCTGCCCACCATTTGATTGATGATTGGTATTTCATTTCATGAACAACCTTGCATCTTACATTGCTGCTTTTGTCTTTGTGTCTGTATTTTCAGGAAATTTGGCACATTTCCCCAGCCTCAGAGAAGTTGGGTTGATGGAGGAAGACACACCAAAATACCTCGACATTCTCAACAATCTTGAGGTGGAGTTTGACCATCGCTTTGAAGATTTTCGTGGAAATACAACAGCATTTGAGCTGTTTGCTCAACCTTTTTCTGTGAATGTGGATGCAGTCAGTGAGGAGCTTCAAATGGAACTTTTGGAACTTCAGTCTGATTCAGACCTCCATAGCAGGTTCAGAGAGCTTTCCTTACAAGACTTTTACAGGTCTATTCCCGCACACAGATATGGCAAGATCCGCAAACATGCCCAGGTTATGTTATCCCTCTTTGGAAGTACTTATGTCTGTGAGCAGGCTTTCAGCCTTATGAATCTTAACAAGTCCAAACTGAGGAATGCTTTATCTGACACTCACCTACATGACATTCTCACTTTGTCAGTTAGTCAGCTTGAACCTGATATTGAGAGGCTTTTAAAAACCAAGAACAGGCTTCATGTTTCCCACTGATTGGACTACTACAGGCAGAATACAGTCATTGTGTCACCTGGGAGTATGGTAGGCCCAAGGACTGGTAATGTTCCATACCTGTCCACAAATATTTCATAGTGCTTCAGTTATTTGTTTAATTTAAAGAAGCCAGATCGATGTTATGTAATTTTATTGACCTAAATGTGAAGCACAATAAACAGTGCCATTCATTTTTCAAAATGACTTTGTGATATAGTGTTTATTTTGCACACGTATGCTTAACGTACTGCACTCATATATTTACCGCACACTTAATGTACTGCAAAATTATCATTTTGGCCCTCGGCCCTCCCCTCACGTTCAATTTTGGCCCTCCATCGGGAAGTATTTGGGCACCCCTGGTTTATATCTTCGCTTCCTCTCCCGCTGTTTATGTCCAGCCTTGCGTCCCCTGTACGTCCTCCTCAGCTCCCTGGGGAGGTCGGGATGTCGGGCCTCTCCCGTAGCAGCGAGGTCTGTTGTAGCGACAACAGCTGACTCCGCGCGAAGACAATGGCTCCGCCGTAATGTTGAGCCGCGACGGAGACGCGGTTCAGTAACAGCGTCCCCAGAATGAGAAACACGGCAAAAACTTCCCTAAACATAGTTGGCTGAGGGTTGCACAACTACTTAACAAAAAACTATACTAAAAACAACAATAATATAAGAATAAATAACTAAAAAGAAAGAGGGGAGGGGGAGCAACTGTTGCTGGCTGCCGCTCGTCGCAGTGTCGGAATTGTATTGCGCCGGAATTCTCTCTCTCTCTCTCTCTCTCTCTCTCTCTCTCTCTCTCTCTCTCTCTCTCTTTCTCTCTCTCTCTCTCTCTCTCTCTCAGGATGAATATCCCGCCCCCTTCTGACTTCCAGCCCGCCATCTATGGCGATGGTGGGTGTATATATGTATATATGTATATGTTTATATATATGGTTATATGGTTTATAATACTATTAATACCAAAGGTTTAAGTTTGTCTGTAGGTTAAAATAAGCACAATTTGGTTTCTCTATTATATTGTATATCTATGACGTGCAGTATAGTTAAACATTCTTATATTGTATATCTATAAACTGACCTGCAGTGCTGAACTCTGGCGACGTGGACGCAGAGCTAGAGATGCTAGATCTGGTCCACTACATACCCTCCATCCCTGAGTCTCCCGGTGGACCAGAGCGCAGTGGCAGCACGGTAACGCCCCCGGCGAAGGCCCCCAGGCCCCTCAGCCCGACGCGGCTGCAGCCCGTGGTGGCCCCCCAGGTGCAGCAGGAGATCCCGCGGGCCCTCAAGAGGCGGGGCTCCATCGACCAATGGCAGCCCCGAAAGAAGGCGTCCCACTACCAGCCCAACCAGTACAGGCATCTCATCAACAAGCTGTTCCGTTGCAAGGGTCTGCAGCAGAGGGGCGAGGGAAGGGGCAGCGACTCCTCGGACGGAGAGGAGTCAGCCTCCTCTGCCCCCCCTCCCCCGTGGTCACAGCCTCCCCCGTGGCCCTAGACCCTTACCCTGTAAGAAACTCTCTGTGTTAACCTAGGAGTGTGTATCATACGTCTCTCTTTGTGACCACATATGCATGTATATACATAACCTTCTAGTGCCGGCAATATTATTTCTACATTTGTAAATGTGTCATTGCCGTGCCGGCATGCATGTTTAATGCAGAGAGGCAGGCACATGTATACATGTACAATACTGAAGAAGAGCATACTGTTAAACTAAAGGACTTCAAAAAATGACAACATTTCAGCCATCAAAAGAAGGCCAGTTCAAAATTCACCAAATCTACCAAACACTCTTAGTATTTGTGTGCAAACCGTGTGTTCCTCCTCCTCTGACCCCTGGTTATCAGGTATGTTTGAGTGAAGACATGAGGTATTTTGTCCCTGCAGAGCTACCATTCCATCCTGCGACGCACTAAGAAGCAGCAGAAGTCTGTGGGGCGGCATGCTCGCCTCAACCCCCTGGTCCTGCTGCTGGACGGTGTGCTGGTCGGGGAACTGGAGACCATCCGGAAGGCTGTGCAGGAGGTAGGGGTGTGTGTGTGTGTGTGTGTGTTTATGTGTGTATGTGTGTGTGTGATCCCCATGTTCACAGCCTGAGCTAAGATGCCAAACCCTACCTGCTCCTTAATGACCCCTAACCCATACCTGCTCCTTAATGACCTCCAACCCCTACCTGCTCCTTTATTACCCCTAACCCATACCTGCTCCTTAATGACCCCTAACCCCTACCAGCTCCTTAATGTTATGGATCTGAACTCACTAAGGGGGCTTTCTCACTAGCCATTCGGGGTCGAGTCCGAGCACGATCGCACCAAAATAAGTGTGATGAGAACGCTCCCCCCCGTCACCGGGGACGCTGATTCGCTCCAAGCCGGGACCGCTTGAAAAGGTGGTTTCGGGTGCGCGCCAGCGTCCCTGACGACGGAGCGGGGCGTGGTGTGCAAGCTTACTGTACCAAAACACGGAAGAGGCTTGCTGTATCAACTTGCTGACACACACAACGTCATAACTATTCGTCCGAGAAGAACAACATAATAATGGCTAGCAATGGATCACTGTGGTCGTCTACCGAAATCTCATGTTTGCTTGAATTTTGGGCAGATAAGAACATTCAGCAACAACTGGACAATACGCATAAAAACGCAGATATTTATGGGCAATTTGCCGATCATTTGAGTGTGCGTGGGTTCGTCAGAAGTGAAGAAGTTGAGGCTGCAGTATTTAAAAGTACGAGATGCAGTGCGCAAATCAGGGAGCTCATCCGATGAAAAGGAAAAATGTCCATGGTTCGAAGCAGTGGACATGAAATCCTGAATTGTACGACTTGGCGCGTACTAGATGACGCAAGTATACCCTTGTGTTCATTGGCTCATTGGCGATCGCAAAAACCAACTAGGTGCATACGCCACCTGCTGTATCGGAGTGTTGCTCTCCTCAATTGTGCCTGGGAGCGAACCAAGACTGTAGTGTGTACACAGACCAGAGGGGGGAGAGGGAGGGGGGGGTTCGCTCCCGAGGACGGAGCGAGGACGGAGCGGAGCACCCGTTCCTAATGAGAAGACGCCCTAAGTCACTCTGAATAAAAGCCTGGTGAATAAAATAGACTGGTGGTGGGCCTCGCTCTGCGGCCGCGAGGGCTTCATGCCAAACAACTACTTTGGGGTACCAAGGGGATTTGATTATTGCTTTGATTTTAGGATTATTTGTATTTCTTTATTTTTATTCTGGATGATATTTGGGTGTTTCTGTGTATGTTTATGGATGGGTGAAAGGGATAAATGGAGATACGGTCCTATTTACATTTACATTTACATTTACATTTAGGGCATTTGGCAGACGCTTTTATCCAAAGCGACTTACAAGGTGTACATTAGTTGAAGCAGACAATAGCATAACGCTGAGGTACGCAAACATAAAAATAGAGCAGTTCACAAGTATTCATATTAACAAGATGAATAACACAATTCAAAGCGAGACTACATTGGTGCTGAACAAGATTGTAGTTGCTACAAATATGAGGTGAAAATTGTGGGCTTTGGGTTATAGAATCAAATAATGATATGGTCAGGTTTCGGGTTATGAGAGCAATATTTTCTCCCTTTTAGTTGTTGGTTAGTTTGTTTTTGAGCACCGTGCAGCTGAGATACAATGTGCTGAAGAACTTTCCGGGCCTAACTCCTTAAATTCATGCAGGAATGTTTTGTCTGTCGGTTCCTGCAGCTGTTCCCAAAGGTCTGTCCCAAGTCTCTGTGTTGATGGGCTGGTGGATCAGAGGACGAGGTCGTCTAATCTACACCATGTCTCTCCACCAGGGGGAGCCAGGGAGGCCTGGCCTTTACCAGTAGACAGGAGGACACCAGGACGAGCTGGAAGGGACTTCAACTGATATGCAACTAGACCAAAATCACTACAACTGTGAAAAGTATAAGAAGAGTTTGGCGTTTCGTTGAAAGCAAATGGAGGTGGAAAAAAGTGTTTAAAACTAAAGTTTGAATCCTCACCAGGTGTCAGTGGGAACTGTAAGAAACTTGAACGTGTCAGTTGTTGTTTTGATTGGAGATATTTTCCCCCCGCCAGACAGGCTGGATCTGTTTCGGACCCGTCGTGGTACGCCTGTGATGGAAGGGTGTTGCTTCAATTTAGGGATGCATGAAATACCCCAAAATAATAATCTAATACACGGCCCAAATCTCAGAGGCCCACAGTGGAGCTCGGCTGGTCACGGCTGAGTTTTGAACCTGCTTTTTCCTGTCCAGAGCGAGCAGGGTACACAGCGGCCTACACAGTGAGTTTAATGTTGAAGCGTGACGTATCCAGTCAAACGTATTAGGCTATAGATTAGGGCAGGACATGGTAGTCTACGCGTGTTAATTCACTAAATATTGTGTAGTTTATATTTATATTTTATATAGCAGGGCACTGATACATTATTCACTTAGCGGACATATCGGATAGTTATTTGTTAACCATGACATCTCAATCCATTTATATTTAGTTCTGAATGCTCCCCACCAGGTAACATTTACAATGTGTTTCCATTGAGTTGTTAACAATCCTCTTCTCTCCTTCTCTCCTCTTCCCTGTCCAACCGGCTCCCAGCACTGATGTCATCCAGAGACGTCTAAGGTGGAAGGTCAGTCAGTCGTGATGAGATCATGACAGCCATGTCTCCATCAGAACATAAAAACATCAATAAATATATGAATATGAATATCAAAACATGAATACATAATAAATAGAATAAAAAGTCAATAAACTAAAATAACCATTTCAGGGGTCAATTCACCGATGCACAACCAGCACAGACGTCATTGCCCTCCATCACCACCACCACCACCACCATAATGACCACCATCAGAACTCCACCACCTCCACCACCACCAGCAGCACCTCCTCATCCACCTCCAACACCACCTCCAGATTCACCACCACCACCACCACCTCCTCCTCTACCACCACCACCACCGTCTCTTCGACTGCACACAGATACAAACACACAACACATGAACAAAACACAGACACACACACACACACACACACACACAACACATGAACTACACACAGATACACAACACATGAAAAACACGCAGATACACAACACATTAACAACCCACAGATACACACAGATACACAACACATGAACAACACACAGATACACAAATGACACACAACACATGAACAACACACAGATACACACATGATACACAACACATGAACAACACACAGATACACACATGATAATACTGTGACTTGTGTTAGCTCTATTGTTACTATGTTGCTCCCCTGCCTTCTACTATGCCCTCTTTAAAACCTCAGTGTTTTACCTGCTACCTTCACACCTAATATAGCACATCGCACAGTACAATAAATACATACACATATTCCACAGGCTTTAGGACCGAGGAGGAGACAGAGAGAGAGAGAGGAGAGAGAGAGAGAGAGAGAGAGAGAGAGAGAGAGAGAGAGAGAGAGAGAGAGAGAGAGAGAGAGAGAGAGAGAGACAGAGCTCAGAGAACATGTTCTCCTCTTCCAGCAGCAGAGTGGATAAGACCGGGGCTGCCCAACAGCAGCTGGAGGGAGTCCAACCTGGACGGACCTTCGCTGGCCCCCTTCCCCAAAAAGGTTATGATCTATTAGGTTTAATTAGTTATTTCATAGATTCACCGTAAAGAGAGACAGGTCATGAAGAAGCATTAGTGTGGATTATCAATAATAACAGTGATAGCATTTCATATGCTTTATGTCCTTCACTTCCTGTTTGACGCGCAAAACTTCCTGTACACACCCAGGACTCCCTGGCGGGATCCTATGTGCACAGCTCACTTCCACGCAACACGTGCATCGCCACGCCCCCGGAGACCCCGCCTCTCTCCCCCTTCCACGCCCAGCCAATCATCGGACGCATCTGCATCCCCCCCGCCAGCGTTGGGCCGTGCCAGCGCAAGCCCATCCCCCTGTCTGTCATCATGCGCCTTCAGAACCCCCACTGGGCCGGGGCTCCTGTGGCCCCTCCCCGGGGGGTGGGGATGGGCGGGGATATCCCCATAGCCCCGCCCACACTCCGAGACATCCTGCCCCCTTCTGACTTCCAGCCCGCCATCTATGGCGAAGGTGTGTGTATATGTTTATATGTATATATATCTATATGGATTTAAAGGAGCCTTGATTTCCCATCTGGGATTAATAAAGTATAGCTTAGTGTTAAATATTTAATGACGATAATACTACTAATACCAAAGGTTTAAGTTTGTATATAGGTTCAAATAAGAACAATTCTGTATCTCTATTATATTGTATATCTATGAAATGCAGTATAGTTAAACATCATTATTATAGTGTATATCTATGAATTGCAGTATAGTTAAACATCATTCTTATGTTGTATATCTATAAACTGACCCCTGCAGTTTTGAACTCTGGCGACGTGGACGCAGAGCTAGAGAAGCTAGATCTGGTCCACTACATGCCCTCCATCCCTGAGTCTCTCGGTGGGTCAGAGCCCAGTGGCAGCATGGTAAAGCCCCCGGCGAAGGCCCCCAGGCCCCTCAGGCCCCTCAAGGGGCAGCGACACCTCGGATGGGGAGGAGTCATCCTCCTCTGCCCCCACCTCCCCGTGGTCACAGCCTCCCCCGCGCCCCAAGACCCTTACCCTGTAAGAAACAGGGCGCTGGTCGTGTAGCTGGAGACCGTCCAGAGGGCTATGCAGGAGGTAGGTGTGTGTGTGTATGTGTGTGTGTTTATGTGTTATCCCTCAAGTTCACAGCCTGAGCTAAGATGCTAAACCTTACCTGCTCCTTAATGACCCCTACCTGCTCCTTAATGACTCCTAACCCGTATCTGCTCCTGAATGACATGGATCTGAACTCACTAAGTCACTCTGAATAAAAGCCCCTAAATGACTGAATAGAACAGAATAGATGACCAGCAGACCAATGAACAAAATATCACCATCAGTGTTTATGAAGAGACATCAAAAATCTCACCACACTAGCAACAACACTGTCACCACACTAACAACACCTCCCACACAGCAACACCTCCCACACTACACACCTCACCACAACAACACTGTCACCACACGAGCAACCGCTTGCCCACAGCACCAATTCTGTCACTATAGCAACAGTTGTCCGTCCCCCAGTCAGGGTGTAACCCCGGGTCTCTGTCCCCCCCAGGACCCAACTGTACTGCTTGGCTTCCTGTAACGACCGGCCCCTGTGTGAGTTCCTGGTCCGCAACGGGGCCGCCGTCATGGCCGTCACTGAGAGTGACGGGGCCAGTGCTGCACAGAAGTATGACCTCTACGCCGTGTAACGAGGAATGTGAGAGCTTAGATGGGCTGAGATACAATGTGCCCATAAAACGTAAAATTGTTTATTTAATTTAGGGATACATGAAAAACACCAAAATAATAATCGAATACACGACCCATATCTCAGAGAGGTCCACAGTGGAGCTCGGCTGGTTACGGCTGAGTTTTGAACCTGCTTTTTCCTGTCCAGAGCGAGCAGGGTACACAGCGGCCTACACAGTGATTTAATGTTGAAGCGTGACGTATCCAGTCAACGTATTAGGCTATAGATTAGGGCAGGACATTGTAGCCTACGTGTGTTAATTCACTAAATATTGTGTAGTTTATATTTATATTTTATATAGCAGGACACTGATACATTATTCACCTAGCGGCCATATCGGATAGTTATGTGCAGTGATCCAAGCCCTCTCTTTTCCTCAGTTTATGACGTGTTTATGTGTTAGAATCTGAATCATGTGAGGGCGAAAGAGGAATTTTGATGCCTCATAGGACAGAAATCCTCAGTATCCTGTTTTTTTCTCTATTGAGGGTTAATGTATTTTAGTAAATGTTTAATAATAAACATTACGAATACAATCACAATGTATGTCATTATGAAGATAACAACTTTTACAACTAGGGGGCGGTAGATAACCGCATTTACGCTTTTTAATGCATAATCAAACTAATATATATATTGTGTATATATATATATATATATATATATATTTATTTATTTTTATCCACAGGACACTTTAACCACTGATTGTTTCATGTAAAAAATATCAATTATTTCTGTAGAATTACAGAAATTACTGCAAACTATTTTAATTAGATGTAACTCCAGCCATATTCATTCCTTTTTGGAAAATCTAAATTCTATATCAATATTCTATATCTATGTGCTGGTTTTAATAAGAGGAGAGCTTGTTTTCTGTGTTAGAGGCTTACAAGCAGAGACCACATCCAATTGCAGACACGGAACACAGAGGGATGTCCTTATATATAATGATATAATGA